>OY735242.1:18188407-18563407 GCA_963457665.1 Thysanoteuthis rhombus | reverse complement strand
TCAACCTTTTTCTTGTAATCCTTCAGTTTCCTAGAATCTGTCATTCTTAATTATTTCTCTTTTGCTGCCACTGTAGATTCTGTCTTGAGCTTTAAAACAGGAGTGTCAAACTTTCTTGAAGGAGGGTCGGATTAAAAATATTTTATGCTTTGCGGGTCGAAGTGAATGAAAATCAGTCCATGATCATACATGGCTTTGAAAACAGCTTGTTTTTTATTGTCCAACTCTTACTATTGAGTTTTGGCTTTATTTTCATATGTAACAACAATGATGGATGACAATGACCTGACCCAAAACCAGTGACATCATTCAAAAATAAGTGATGGGGTAACTTACACAAAAACCGATGACTAATTTCCAAAGCCAAACTCAGGGTGACTTTTTTCTTGTTTTTGCCGAAGCTTGCTAATCCAATTTACAGGAACTACTTACTAATAAAGGTATTGAAATGGGACCATGTAATTTTGTTATAATATTGTATGGAGAAATGAATTCTGTTTTACGTTTTAGATTTCAATGAAGCAAGGGAATTTGATCCCATCCCAGCCAAGCTTAGTCCACTCGGATAGCATGTCTGCATCAGGGTCCTGGGTTCAATTCTCAGTCTGAGCAAAAAATATGAAAAACTCTTCATCAGGATGAATTTCCCTGTGCATTCAGTAGCTAATTGAGAAAACTCTAAGCTGTGTGATTAGTGTTGGGGTATCTCTTCGGTGGATTTAAATCCTGCCAAGGAAGTGGTCATGGAAATTTGAATATATAGTCCTGGTCTTGACCAGACTAGTGACCTGCAAGGATCAATTAGCTGAAGCAAGCAACATAAACTGGGACTTTGTTACTGGCTATTATACTCTGATGGGGGTTGTCTCTTAGTAGATGTCACACTTCACTTATATCTTAATTACCTAGAGCAAAGCTTATGACTTGAATGTTTTACATTATGTGAACATATACCTACATAAACTTCTAGGTACCATCAACCAATGAGAACTATAAATACTTTCTTTGTAGAGACAAAATATAGTCAAATTGGTCAAATTTAGCTTAGTATATTTACTGAATAGCAGGGATGCATAATGTCAAAACATTTTCAGCTGAAAAACATTGATTTGTTTAAGGCTGCGGCTAAAATTAGACGTTTTCTCTGTTACTCGATACTGAATTTTATTGCTTGTTAAACAAATACAGATATGATTGGCTTCGCTATGGTCAAACTCTCTTGCTTCATTAAGATCTAAAAGGTAAACAACCAAACCTATATATATATATATATATATATATATATATATATATATATATATATATATTAACATTTCCCTACTGTGATTTCAAATCATAACCAAGTGATTGTTTGGCAGCTCTCTTACCAACTGAGCTAAACTGAAAAGTCTTCTATATCTAAGAATTTACTTCTCCAGATTTCATATCTTGATACAATATTATTCCAAAACTACATATCCCATTTCAACTCCTTCATTAGTAATTCCTGAAAATGGGAATTGCAAATTTTATCAAAATGAGTCTGGCTTTAGAAATAGGAGTGAATTTGTCATCAGTTTTTGCGTACATCGCTGTATTACTGTTATTCATGCATGAGATCACTGGTTTTTGGTGTGGTCATTGTCTTCCATCATTGTTGTTACGTACGAAATAAAGTAAAAATTCACTACGAGGAGTGTGACAAAAGCAAAGAATTTTAGTATGCAATGTTATATATTCAATGAGGTTGACAGACCAGATGAAATGGGGCTATGGGCCAAATTTGGTCCGCAGGCCATAGTTTGCTAACCTGTTTTTCTATTTTCTGAAATATCAAATTATCCACGTACTACACTCTTCTGTTTATTAGAATAACTGATAGTACATGCTGCAGGAAGAATAGAGTTCATACCTTCTCTAAGGACATTAGCTTGAACATAACTTGTAACATGGACTAGAATTCTAATCTGGTCGGTTCTTTTTTTTTTTTTTCTCAGTCAGGACTATCTGTACTAAGGCTCTCTTTTGTTAGTTACCACCAAAATTATGGATACCTGAAAAGTATTAAAAAAACAAGGACTAAGTTGCATTTTCTCTTTCTTGCTGAAATAGACCCAAAATACTGGGTCTTCTCTGTTAGTTCTCATCACGAAAACAGAAACTCTAATTGCTAACCCTAACCCTTAACCCTTAAGGCAAGGGGGCAACTAATAAAATGAACTCAACATATCACTTCTAACCCATGGAAATTTCAGTCTGGTATGAGCTGAAAAAAGCCCTCAAGTTCCATGGCTTGCATTGCTGATTTTTACTTATTTCAAACTTTTGACAGCATCAACCTCTTCAGATAAAGCTACCAAAATCTTACCATTTGACTGATCTGGAACCATACTAAAATGATGTGCAAGGCTGGCTGTTTGGGCGATCAGTTGAAATGATTTGATTCTCCAAGATTAACTTGTGGTTAAACTAACACCACAAATTGAGTTTCTAGTTGCTGAGAAAGAAAATGTGCAATTTCGAAATTATGTATGTTAGCTTTTGATGAGGACTAACAAAAAAACCTCGCCACTCTACCAAACCTTGTGCCAAACTTGTCTTTGTCTAGCTAGTATCGAATGATACAAATGAATTCTAGTAAGTCTGATTTTTAAATTACCACTCATGCTAAACACTTACCGTGTTTAAATGTGTGTGTGTGTAATGGAGATCAGCTGATTCCTTTGTGTTGCAAAGTAAATTTTATTGATTCAGATTCAGACCTTTTTTGTAGACGGTGCCCTCATGTCTATGAATATTTTGTATCATGCCTGACTGCTTTCTTTCTGACTATGTAAGGTTTTGCATTGCATGTCGCAGTCTTGATTCAGAAGAAGATTAAATCCTCAAATTCTGTAAACAATCTGAAAACTATATATTTTTTTCCTTCTTTCCAGTTACATTGTGAATTTTTATAGCATTACATTCCAATTCATGTTCAACAGAAGAGAAGGATTGTATCTGATTTCCCAAACACTTGCTTGCTTCAATGTTTGCAGACACTCAGGGGCGTAGCTAGAGATTTGGGGGGGCCAACATTTAGTGAGATTTGTTATTATGTTATGTCAGTAGAAATACTGTAGATGAATTACTCTTTATAAAGCTTTTGGACCTCTCCCCTTCATTCTGCAGACGCCGGTTGTGTTTTGGAGCATTTTCCTGTCAGCTTGTGCATTTGTGATTTTCTATCTTAATTTACATCTGCCAATGGAATTGGAAGAGATATATGTATTCACTCCTCTCTATTGATCTGTCCACACTAATATCTCCGAAAGTTCTCGAATTTTGATTGAATTTTGTGTATGAGTGGACCATGGGCTCTGAAGTGATTAAATTTGGGGATGGATCCAGTCGAGATATTTTTATCATTCAGCAAGAAAAGAGGCGACAAAAAGCACAATTGATTAATAAAAAGACTTGTGTTGAATTTTAAGGTAGATTAACTCGATATTTGTATCTTTGAAGTTCTTTTCTTTTAATACATTTACTTTTCTTCAGGTTTTTAGTTAGTGTACGATTGGCAGAGGTATACACTCTCTGAGTTCTTTCTAGTTTACGGTCTGTACAGATATAGCAAACATAATGTCAATAATTTAAAAAAAGTTAATAAGTGAATTATATGTTCTGCTACAAAACTTACAAAAACTATCAACTTTAGTGGTTTGTCTAATGAGTGGGAAGTGTACGTGTTGCCCCTTACACCTCACAGAAGAATTTGTAATATCCCACTGTTTTACCCAGCTCCAATTTCAATTTAAAGCCAGTTTTGATTTCAAATTCAAACCAATCCTAAATTCACCCAAAGCTATCCATACTTTTAACTCTGTATATTGAAAATGAAGAAAAACTTGGCAAGTTATATTAGTTTATCAGATGTAATTTCTAGGAAAAATTTATCATGAATGCTTTTCATGATTCTTTAAAAATTATTTCTTGTTGAGCACAGGGTGATACGTTCTGTAGAAACAGCATCTCCAGGAATTTGTAGATGTTTTATACCAAATGAGACAGCTCTTAAAGATATTTTTGTTCTTATTTAGAAGCCATTTATTGTCTGACTCAAGTCCAAGTTGGAGTTGACTTGGATTTTTTCCCCATAACAACAATAATAATCCTAACCTAATTTATTGGAGCAAACTCATGTCAAACCAAACCTAACTTCTAATTTTTACTATGAATGGTTAGGGCTGCGCAAAATCCAGATAGATTGATAGATAAATGGATGGATATAGATTTCAGAACACATGAATAACGTAAACCCAGCAACAGTGATTAAACTGGTCTATCATGGGTAGCAGGGATTGATTATCTTCGTCAGTAATGATTGCCCTAATTTTTAACCAATGTAGATACAAGAAGAATTTAGTGATTGGCAATATGTTCTATAATGTTACAAAATATAATTAGATAACAGAAAATCCAAGAACGGCCATTTTCTATGTTTTTTACTTTTTGCTTTCTAGAATTATTTATGGATAAGTGAACAGTCTCACCTATTTTTCTCCTTAATGGGTAAAAGGAATATCTACACTAATTTGTTTCTGGAAATGGTCTCGGCTGAAACTGCTATTACATTGATTTTTCTTCCTCTATTGAGTTTATGGAAACTTGTCTGTACAACACACTTTCTTCACACTTTGCTTAAAGATGAGGTTTTTTTTTACATAAACTTCACTATTAATGAATTTCTTTTTCATTCTCATTAGATATTCAATAAGCTTAACTTGGTATTGGCTGATAACAATCTATACGACCATCTTGCTAACCATTACACAAGACAGAATTAATAATCATTGGTGGTTGGGTAATTTTTTTTTTTTTCCAAATCCTCTTAATGAAATGGATATCTCAACTCATCTTATGAAAATATTGGTTTAATAAAAAAAAAAAAATAGTTCATCTATCTTCGTTATCAGGGAGACTTTCTCAGAATTAATTTGAAAGTTTTCAACTGCATCAAAAGTCAAGTTCTCTGAATGCCAAAATGTATTTTGTCCAGACTAAATTTTGATACGTACATAGCATACATAAGAAGGAAGGATAAAGAGAGTGGGCAAAGAAGGAGGAATATTTTTTCTTTTCTACATCCTCTGCTTCATGTTATTCTTTCTTTTTAAATCGATTCTCGAGATGAAAAAAGTAGTTGAAGGAAGGAAGAAAGCAGACTGCACATGTATCATAACTAATATATACACTTAATATTTATAACTTTTTAATTTCTCAATGAACTATATTGCATTTTGAAATATATTTTTCTATTCATTTTTGTTGCAATGATTATTCATTTTTGTTTCAGAAGTTTCAATAAGGATTAACTAGAAAAATCGATTGGGAACAAATAGTTTTACTACCGAAACAAATGTTGTCTAACATTGTCGAAGATTGTATTCACAACATCGGAGGTTTTGAATAGAGTTTTCTTTTTCTTGTTATCAGATTTCCCAATTGAAATGGTTTACTTTAATAGAAGTGGTCTTGGCTGGAACTGCTATCGAATTGATTTTTATTTCTCGATTAGCAGAGCTTATCAAAACTTGTCTATGCAATGCACATCCAATGTTTTGCTTGAGTTTCTCTTTTATAGTATTATAGAGAAGGTATGAGTGGCCTAATGGTTAGTAGCACAGTTTGCATTCACTTTGCTCTAATGGTCTTAGGAGAGGTATGAATCTATCTCTTCTCTCCACAGCTATGGGTAAATAGCAGGGCAAACTGGACTTTCTAGCCATGGTTGGCAACCAATTTCTGATTCCAAACCAGGGAGTGGAGCCTCCTTATGGCTGTCAATTTTGATTCTCGTCTGGCAGATCTTGCAGCGAAACTGGTGCAAAACATATCGCTCTGCTTTCCATTCCTACATCTGCAAGGCTGAGTGAGAATTCTGTCGACTGGGTACCTCAGGATGTCCACGTGCCTTGAGAGGTCACTTCAGTGTGTTTCCATTGTCTACCGAGATTGAAAGGAGCCTTTTAACATCATGTATGGGGATATCTAATCTCCAAACATGATGCAGTCATGATTAGATTAAATCTTTTTGTTATTTTTTATTCATTTATTTTTTTATCTGTGTCAATTTAAGGTATGGGGTTTTGGGGGTATAGCTTGGGGGGTCTCCACCAGCTGGAAGGCCTCCAGAGATTAGGTGAAAAGTTATTTGATCTTTCTCATTGAAGCAAATAAAAATGTTCTCTCAATATTTGGTTTCTTGGTTGAATTTCCAACAATGAACGATGAAGACATTTCAATAACAGCAGCCAACTTCCAGAAGATGTGCTCAAATGACGCAAAACATGACATTGTGCCAAATATTCTTCACTTCAGGAACTTTGTTGGGCAATTCGATGAATTCAGGCTAAGCATGAAACACTAAAAGCTTCTGATGTCTACAACTCTGTAGTAAACTATGGATTAACTTCTTAATTCCCCTACGGATTTACTTGTGTTTAATGGTAACAAATGCAACTAGAGCGGTGGTTCCCAACGGGGTGGGAAGATTTAGGTAGTCCAATGGGTAATAAGGCTATTAGATAAAAATAAGTCATGGTGAATGTTTTTGGCTTTAGGGTAATGGGGATGTGTTTCTCACTAATAGATCTGTGAATCAGAGAACTTGTAGCAAAAAAAAAAAAGAATAAAGATCACATTGATATGTATATCAGTTATGATAGCAGAATTCTTTTTTAGTTTGTGATAAATTGGAATTTCACGTCCTGTTCCTAATTATTTTCACTTGTTTCCTTTGAGTAACAAATACACAGCAGTTGTACAATTATAAAATTGAACTAATTCTTTTTATAAAGCTGTCTAATTGATGAAATAGTTTTTTGAAATTTTTCTTTGATGCTACTTGAATGAATGGGGGAAAACTAGTAATCTTATTGACGAAAGTGGAGAATGACCTTGAAAAGGTTGGAAACCATTGGACAAGAGAGTTTTTCACCAAGATAAAGAATGGTGGTTGAAAGCAATGTTCTTAAGAACTTATCATCTACTTGTGTTTTAGAAAAAGCTGTTTCTAAGAAATTATGCAATGTAAGTGTTTGAATTCTAATTATAGTGATATTGAATTTATTTTCACAATGTTTTCTTCAACTAAAAAAAGAAATGTTGCTTGAGGACTCACGGTATCTGTAATTCAGAGGTCTACAAAAACTTTTCAATGCACTGACCTTTACAAACTTTCTCATCTCCTTTGAGTATCTACTAAGATTCGCTTAATTTTAGCACAAGGATACAAATATGGAGCACTTAGTGAGGACTGAACTCGGTACTCAGTTGTAATTATCCGTGAGACGGGCTTATTAACCATCAGACAACCGAAAGCTTGAATAAATAATCTTTGGAGGTTTGGTAATTTTGTTAAAGTCCTTTTTTAAGAAGTGGTATCACGACTTCTCTTATAGTTTTTTTAAAAAGTTGTTGTTCTTTTTATCAACCTTGATTATTAATCAAATTACTGTAGCCCTGCAAATGACCCACCTGACCAACCAGCCAAGTGAGCTACTGATTCTCCTTGGTCATCTGTGTGTATGTCTCTGGGCCCTCCTGGTCATATTTTTTGGGTTACAAACTCGAAAATTCGCATAAGTACACCCTTAGGCACCATCTAAAAATGATTCCCCCTGCCCTCCCCATATGTCCTTTTTGGGGTCTCTATAGACATTTTGGACCAACAATGCCTACATCTTGTGCTGGTATTTTATTTGAGATAATTTTAGATAGAAATATCAAATTTTTTAGATTATCAATTCTGGTACATGCTTGGGTAACTGTGATTCATTTATGTGAGGTACAGATATTAGACTTTCCCTGAATTCATTTCAAGGCATTAATTCCCATATTTTCCCTCCAAAAGCAATGCTTCACTTAAATTAAGGTAGATTAAAAAACAGTTGACTTTGAAACCTATGAATGAGCATCTAGACTTGAGAAAGGCTCTCACATTATATACAGGTTACCATTACTATTCTGTAAATAGATAACTAATCATGCCATATTCTGGAATAAACAAATAGTGGATCCATTATTATATATTTCAATTGTGAATCCTTTCCAATATGTATTTTAGTCATGTCCCTACATCTCGATAAGATATTCTTCAGTTGGTTGGTCTGTCTGTTGGTTCCAGTTATGTTAAACAGAATGAATTGGAACGAAGGTGTGATGTTTATAAAGCTGTAACATCATTGAGAAACCAACTGCTACAATGTCATGATAGATTGTATGAGTTCGACATTTTTTTTATTTTAAGAAAGCCAAAAAAAGGCTTAAAATGCCAAAATTGGTTCTTTATGATTTTTATTGAAAATAATGCTCTCAGAATATTCCCATATCGCAATATTTTAGAAGTGTGAGAATCAGTTGACTCAAAGAAAGACTACTTTCTCTTCCTCCTCTTACTACTATGTATGGTGGACACATCATTGAACCTAAGGTTCTTGTTTTATAGTAATAATCTAATGTACTATGTTGAAACCTTTTGTGGCAAATATGATATGAAAATTGTTTATCTATTATTTTGGTGCGTATGTTTGAAGCATGAATGACCTTTGGTAAGAATTGGATTTGAAATTAACCCATTACTGTGATAAGTGTTGAAGAGTAATTGTCTACCCATTGCAAGATAAAAGCCCTTGTCCTTAGTTAGAAAAACCATTGCACGATACTAGTCCTGACCCACAAATAGAACTTGGTTTCTATCAATCACAATAAAATAAATTTCATTGAGATAGCCGTAGAACTGCAATAATGTAAATTTCCGTCATTTGTAGTTAATGGGTAGATAACCCCCCCCCCACACACACACACACTCTAATATGCAAGTGGCCTTGTGTCAATTTGACATGTACACATCACAAAAAAAATCTTGATTTGATAAATTTTTTTAAAAACAATTTCTCTCTGTATATTTGGGTTATTTTTGTTGGTTTTTTTTTTTTTCAAATCCAACTAAATGTTCTTTTATCTATTTTTCAGGTAAGTTCTATCAAAAGATTTTCAAACTTCATCTGACTGAATTTTGGATTTACCTGTTGGATTCCTTTAGCTATCAAAGTCAGGTAAAAAGTATGACGCTCAATCTCTCTCCCTCTTCATACCCCCTCTCTCTCTGTGCTATCACTGTCTCTGGCCTTTTCTCTATCTATGTAGCTCTCTTTCGGGTGTTACCAAAAATCTTTAGAAATATATATATATATATATATATATATATATATATATATATATTACTTGAGACCTGTTTTTCATCATCTCCCACAAAGTAGTCCCTAAAACTGCAATCTCACAAGACTAGTGGCAAAAGTTTCTACGACTTTTGGTCCACACATGATGTTGAAATTCTCAAAACCATGGGGAGCTATTGACACATACACACATGCATATATATGATTAGGAATGCATTATATTATTTGAAACTCTATTTGAAATGACCTCCCATTATTACATATGTGTTTTGGCCTTGACAGTGTAAATGAATAAACAATTACAGAAAAAGAAGCTGCTGTAGGAATCTAACCAGCGACTGATTAGGTAGCTGCTTTAACATAGTGTTACTTTTACAATTGATCCAAACAGTCTGAAGGAAAGGCAAAGGCCCAAATAATTGCTTCATATATATATATATATATATATATATAATTCTATTTATGTTATCTGAATTGTGTGATATATTAACCGTGCAATGACTGGAGATTATTTCAAAAAAGTTTCTATATAATGTGATTTATAATTCATTCTGTTGCTTCAAATATATATATATATATATATATATATATATATATATATATAGGTTTGTCAATAAGTCCATAGCTTAATGAGGTGAAAAAGGCATTCATTTTACACTTTTCAATATAATCTCCCATGTCTTAGCGCTTAACATCGTTATAAAGTGAAAATTTCAAATCAAAATTCAGCTATGTGCTTATTGATCTGCTCTCGTGTATACGCAACGCTCACTCGTTTGCGTGTGTGTAATTTAAAAATGATTTTATGGTGGAATCTGTAAAATGATTCTTTTTAGATTCCCAATATTTCAACTATAGTTTTTTTTCATTTCTGTAATCAACACTGAATTCATAACCAAGCCGTTCTAAACAGAGAGAAAAAAAAAAAATTGAGACAGCTAAGATCATAAATTCAAAATCGGGCTTTCGTGCCGTGTAAACATAACAAGGGAGGTAAATCCTATTTCTATACATTTGGAGTTATTTCCCCTGTCTATTCCTGTCTCTGCAATACAAATGAAATGGCAGTTATCATCAATAAGCGTAGTACCCAAAAATAATTTATGTATGGATAAATTATACAAATATATATTTTGGTAGATCCCTTTTATACTGGAACTCATGTAATGAATTTGTACGAATCCCCGGTATTGAAAAGAAAATCTTTTCTATCGAGATTTTTCCCTCCAATTTGCAGATGTGCCATTTTCTGCTTTTTGCTGTTTAAAATTAAGATAGATTTTCAGTAAACTGAAATAGCCGTTTTAGAACATCTAGAATCAAGATTTTCTTTTAGAATCTCCCTTTTGATAATTTCTAAACTTTGGCTGGTCTTAGTAAACTCTATTCCTGTTGACATGTTTGAAAAACATCCCATCGAAAGAAACTAGTTTACCACACAAGTATAAAAATTTACAAAATTCTCTCACCTTGAATGCCAACCTCTATTACATCTGTTTGGTGTATCTTCAATTGGCACTATTTATGATAACTTTATTTTTCTTTCAAACTAATATCTCAACAATAATGAAATTGATTATTTCTTTTGACTAATAATTAAAGTGGGGATAGATTTTAAAAAGTGATGGATGGCTTGTTAAAATGATTTGGTACAAGATTAACATGGAAAAACCAAGTTCAAGCAACAGCACCATGGCCTAATGCTGTGATTCCCGAAGTCTGCACTTCAACTCTCTGGGGTGCTGTGGTTTGTTCCCAGGGGTGCTGCGGTTAGTTCCCAGGAGCTCTGCAAGATATTCAAGCATCAAAATTTTTCAACTACTTCAGGCCACTGAAATTCAAAGCGCCAATGCATAATCATATTGATTGGAACCTAGATCTAAGATTTGAAAAACCGTGAGGTGAACCTGTCCAATTTGTAAATACAATCATAAAGAGAAGAAGCAGATGACTTTTTTTATGACATTGACATAAAGGATTTGTTATTTTTTTCACCTAACCTAAACTATCTGCATGAATGTAAATGCAGCTTTTCAGTGTTTTCTGACTTGAGACTGAAAAAATTCTTGTACAGATGATTTGCAAAAGTTTGGGAATCACTGGCCTACCGGCTTATCACCAGCTCGGGTATTCAAATCACGACAGGATTAAATTTCGTATATCTTTTTGCTTTAGGGTGACCATTTATGAAAAACCAACCAACCAACAAACAAAAAAAGTGACATGGACTTTTATATAATAAGACTTGATAGATCTGTATAAATTCTATGAGTGTTGATAACTAAGATAATATTATCAATCTTCAACTACGTCATTTTGTTAACTGTTAACCCGTTCGACAAGTTTTTTTTGTTGTCTTCTCTTTGCAATATATCTCATGTTTTGCAATTGCTCTTGTCAGGTTTTTCCTTACTTCCTTCACTTTCGATTTGTTTGCCGCAACCTTTGTAAACCTAGTCATTTTTCTATGTTCATATTTGATGCCTTTCTCTATCTCACTGCATCTACTCCATGTCTGTTCTTCTTCATTCATTTTAGCTTTTCTTCTCTTGAGCTGCTAATGTACTCGCTAGAATATCTCATGTCTCTACTCTTCTCTCAACCCTTGCCAGTATCTTCTCATTCTAACCTTGATCTCTTCCAATCATTGTTTCTCATCCATAATTTTATCTAAATGTTTTACTAACATGGATTTGTTCCATATGCAAAAAAGTGACAAGGAATGCACAAATATTCTTTTTTATACAAAATTACCAATTCTACCCCTTCACTATTTCAAAATCTAAAAATCAGGAGACCAACATTCTTTATAGTATATGTTTGTTTATTCATGTGGATTACTTGTGGAACATAAGACTTCAAACGCTCTACTGCGGTTTCAGTACCTTTTTAGGTTCTACAAGTTGGAATTGCCAGGCCCATATCCAACTTTCCTCTGGACTTACGTCTAGGTATAATGACTGCCAAGCTGTCAGTGTAACTTACAAAGCTAAACTGCACTACTGTATACCTGTATCCAGGGTGATGGTGGAATAAGGCCTTCCCCAAGAGAGCCAATGTGAAGTGAATGCAAACAGCCTTGACTGAAACTTGAATTTGGTCCGACGATTTTAGTTTTTGTAACCATTACACCACTCCACCCCTTCTTTCATAATAAATTTCTTTTTGAATTTCCAAGTACGTAAGATTGCCTGAACACTAAAGGAATTTAGATGTTGATCACCCTGATAACACAGTAACTAAGTACTGTGAATAGACAGTGAATTTTGTCTCCCTACCAAAGTTTGCATATGGCTGTGAACATGTCCAGTTTCGATAACCGCTTTTCAACCGACACAACTGTAGTATCTATTGCCAGAATGTCATGTGTTGCACAGAAATATTTCTTTCTATTCACAATGTCATCAGATATTTATTTTTCCCATATGCGTAACTCTGCTTTGCAAATGCAATTTTTGCAATTTCTCAGAACTTGCAATGTAGCTCTCCTTGAGATTTGGTGTGATCCAGGATGTTTAGCTATCTTCTTTCTATAAAAAAGTCACCATTGTTATTGTAAGCTACTCATCTTTGAGCATAAATATTCACTGTGTTTTGAAGCTTATTGTTGTAAGATACTATACTTTAGTTACTGTGGACAGTAATCAACTCCTCACTTTCTTTACCCACTTTATGAGTGGTAAAACACCTAAAAGGAAAAGGAGTAATAAAACTCGAGAATATTCTTAAAACAAATTGATCAACAATTTTTATTGGTGTAAGAAGATACTGGCTGGATGATTATGAGTTATAGATAATTATTAATTTCGTTTTAAGAAACAAATTATTAATATTGGCACAGCTGAAATTAAATCATCTGTATCCTTCTTAATATAGATTACCAAATTATTTTGATTCTCTTGAAACAGAAAAACTTTCTACATTGAGAAAGTAAATCAAAATGATGCAGATCCATTTTTATTGACACAAAATTCTAGAAATGAAGACCTCAAACTTATATATTCAAATTATTTTGAGTTTTATTATTTCTGAAGACCTGCTGTTTCAATTTAATTTATTTTGACTACAAAAGTTGGAGAAAGTTGTGTAGGGGGTAATACAATAAGAATAACACTGTAACGCTATTTTAGCTCCTGGGTAGTGAGTGTTATTCCCTGATCGCTTATGTGTAAAAAGTATAGAAAATTGCTGTTATTTCCTTCAAACTTGACCTTTTTGGCTAGGATAGAAATAGTTGTTTTCCTCACTTAATATCTTTAAAAATGCCAAAATTCGCCCGTTGTCCAATTGGAAATAAGTAGATTTTCAGACTACCACTGTCCGGGTCACACAACCGAAGTTCGACGGGAATATTTGACATTTTCTCTGCTTTACAATAAAAACATTGCATGGTGTAATTTGTTGCTTTTATTGTTCGTATTACACAAATGTAAGGTAGATAACTAAGGTGGGGTAAACGACTGAATGTGAAAATAAGGGAGGTAACTCATAACCGAACTGCCTTAGTTTTTTCTGAGAAGAGGGCAGGATTACTTAGGAAAGGTACCCAATGAAGATCGATATTGCAACTCTAGTATGTAGGCTAGCCCCTACCTGTAAGCAGCCAAATTTTCGTTGGCTATAAAATGGCTACTCCGATTGTAAATAGCTATAAAATAGCTACCCCGATTGTACATTGAATTCCACACTCTTGTTCACTCGATGTTTGATAGAAAACGACATACAACTCATGTGCGCCGTTTTTAACATCGAGTAAACAAGTTTGTGAAACATTACAAAATTACAATCAGCTATTTTCTAGCCAACTTAATTTTGGTTTCATGTAAGAAAGGATTAATGTATAAAGTCTATGAAACTAGCTTGCCAATCATGGCTATACTAGATTGACATTTTAAGCATGTGAAAATTACTATGGTTTAAATCATCAAAAACACTGTTTCTTTTGAAAAGTGGGTTGTGTTTCTGAACCAACCTTTCTTGACCGGGTTTACGCAGGTCCTTAAGGTCCCACTAGAGGTTGTTAGATGTTCTGCAAAAAGGTTTTAAATGCGTAAAAAGCGTCTGATTTTTGTTTAGTTTGGGTTTTCTTTATAACGACTCGAGTTGTGGTCCTTGTCTCAATGATATTTGATACAAGAAGCACTGGAATTTTTACCCAACGAAAAAGACCACCAGCTGTCATCAAACTACAATTGATAAAATCTGTGTGTGGCTGTGTATGCACTGTGATTACTTCACTTCTGGCCTTTGTACGAAGATGCTAGATATATTAATCACCTCACCGATAAATTTTGCCAACCGAGAAAGACTAGCCGTTATCATTTTCTTCAATCGTAATAATTTTTTTTTTCTAAGTAGAAAATCAGAGTTCTTATATTTTTCGACAAAATCCCAGTTTACGTGCATTAAATAAATGACTTTTGTCTGTTAACCATTATCAATCTTGTAAGACTTGGCTCATTTAATCTCCCCGTGTAATAGGGTGATTTATACTTTCTCAACAGAGAAAAAAGAACTCTATTTCTGTACAAACCTTCAACATTTTGCACCCTCTCCCACTCAATGATAAAAACTGAGCACAAATTAAAACAAATTAACAATTTATTCAAAGCAATAACAGCTTAATTTATGTATTTAGTTTTTTTTTTCTTCCATGGGGAGATAATCATGTGAACTTTATTTCCTTTTAAAGCCGGGTAGGCTGCGTATGTGCTGAAAATTCACTATGGTCTCTCCAATTTTTAGGTGTTTTAGAAATTGATATTTCATTTGTGTAGTACATTTTTAGATTATATTTCAGATAATCTTCTGGAAAATAAACATTTTTCCCCCTTGATTATTCAAAACGAGTCGTCAGCTATGGTCCTGTTCGACAGTACCATGGAACAGACAATGACATTCAGTATTAGTTCGTGATTCCATTTTAATGCTACACTTTCAATGAAATGGGTGAGCTTGGCTCTTTTCCGAAGGTAACTCCATTCTAGATACAGTTACAGAGACACACATCTGCGTATCGTTCTCGATTGACAGTCTTGCACGAAATTCTATTTACCATATTTCTTATATAAAAGTACTAGATTTTGAGGTGATGAATAGTTATAAAAATCTAGCCTCTTATATAATGCAGGTACCTATTTGGGTCTACAGTTCAGTAGTCTCATCTGTTTTTAGCTTCGATGT
This sequence comes from Thysanoteuthis rhombus, assembly GCA_963457665.1. Taxonomy (NCBI): domain Eukaryota; kingdom Metazoa; phylum Mollusca; class Cephalopoda; order Oegopsida; family Thysanoteuthidae; genus Thysanoteuthis; species Thysanoteuthis major. The sequence continues at coordinate 18,548,024 of OY735242.1, read as the reverse complement.
TCCAAATTTATGTACTGCAATATCCCGACTATTTTTTATGTCGTGTACCGTTACGTTGGTAGTTATTTCAATTTCTATAAACAACATAAGAAAAAACAAAAACAATGGTACTTATCTCATTTATACAGCTTGTAAGCTCATTTCGTTTATTGAAAAATGAAATGTTTTGGTCTAATTCAGTGGTATTCCGGGGGGCTCGCAAAACACGGATATTTCTGCAGTATACTTTATAATTTTTCCTTACATTCAAAAACAAAACAACAACTTTTCCCTCATGGCTTCTTTATTTCTTTGATACGAACAATACTATATATAAGAAAAAAATAACGATATTTTGCCTTTTTAATTGTAACATCTTTGTTATTAACTTGACACGGGGGCTGTTCATACGTCTGTTTTTCTTTGGTAAGAATGGTCCTTATTTTCCCATTAGAGTGTATTTTCTATTTGTGTTTATACACTTTGGGATCATTCCATAAACAAGGCCTAAATCCAACAGTTACACATTCATATGTAAATATATATATATGTAGAAGGGTAAGCTGGTTTTGAGGTTGGTTCTCTAGAATATTTTATCATTGGAAAGGGTTCTCATTTCGTTTTACAGTTTCGTCGTGTAAGTCAAATTTATTTCTTAGTGAAGGGGGTTGTAATCTCTGTCATGAAATGGAAATGGCCTTAATTTTAGTAACATATAAAAGGATTTCCTGTATACATTCGAGTATAGGGGGTGGGGTTCCTTGCGCTATTTTTGCTCAAATTTGGGTACACAAAGAAATGCGATATTCTAAAAAAAGATAATGAGCAATATTACCTCCGTTGTAAAATGATATGTACGGCTCCAAGAGATCAAGTGGTAAACTTAGTTATTGAAATCTCAGGTTCTAAACAGCGTTGAATTATGGATTGAATTACTGAGTCTTTGCCTTGGACAATTTCGAATTTATGAAGATAGTATCCATTGAAAATGGCAGGATTATTTTACGCATAGATTTAGATAATACAAATAAGTATTCTAGTATAAATGTATTTATACAAACCAAAATGAAATTTATTTTTCGGTGGAATTTTTTCTACTTTTCAATTTTTTTTTTTTTTTTTTTTCAAATTAATTTAAAAACTATTAGGCAGCAGAATTAGGTTAAAAAAACGAAATTCAGACATCAATGGTTGCAGTAGTAGTAGTGATATCACCAGCAGCTGTTACCTGTCTAATTCAGAAATACCACCAAGGAACTTGGGGAAAGACCAGAATGAATTTTTCCCATTTGGTTGAACAGGATTATCTCCCTATCTTCTTCATTTTATTAATCATTGAAGGAGATGAATGTTTGGGCTTCAGGTTCTAAGAATTAAAAAGGTGTTAAATTGGCTTAATGGTTGATAGTAGTAGAAAATGGAATTCGTGATAAGTTCAAATTATGGTTGTGGTAATTAGGGTTCAGTATGCCTTAATATCCTCTTGAAAGGCCTGAATCCATCTCTCTTTATAGATATAGTCTGGAACCACATCTTGCTACTGTTAGGATGTAATCTAGTATAACCTGTCACATCTACTTAGAACGATTAAATAACCTAAATTTCCCCAAGTAATACCATGATTGACCCTGTATGATTCCAGATGATCTATTGGATATTAGGATAATTTGATTTGATGATTCAGTAAAGGAGATGATTATTAGGGATTCAGGCCTTAAGACTGGCTTGCAAATTTTTTTTCCACATGGATGTTTTAATGATCTCCAAAAATATGTTGATCCCTAAAATTATCTTTCATTTTCATTGTGACACCTTAACGCACAAATAGTTTTTATATCAGATTTTTCTCCAATCTTTATTCTCACCAATGGCACGATTTTGAATAAAGAATCAATTTTCAAACAAGTCTGATGTTTCCTTTCTTTTGTCAGGTGTTGATTTCCTATAAGTATGTGCCTGCACTGCATGGGCATGCTCACTGGATATTTATTTTCGAGTCTTATCGTAGAACCCTTTTGTCATGAGGCTCGTACATTACATTCTATTTTTGACTTTGCACTTTGAGAGTTGAAGTCATAATTGTAATTTTTAATATTCCGTCCCAAAGTTGGAACCTCCTTCAGTCAAACCTAATTACTCTGGCCCGGATATCACTTCAAAACAGGATCTCCTCATTAACACCATGGCTTAGTTATCTCTTAGCATCATTCCGAGCTGTTAATGAAGAAAATGTTACTAAATCCAACTTATGTTTCTTTGCAGATCTTGTTTGCTATTTTATTAATGTGAATCTATTATAACTTGGCATTTTCTCAATTTGGGAAGGAGGAGGGCGCCATCTATAGTACCATGTCTATAACAAGTTACAGATGGCAATTTATGGCATTCTTATATTAACTAGATTCTTAGAATACTAATATAGAATCCATAAAAAATGATGGAATTATTTACATATGGATTGGCACCACTGTTTAAGATTAGAGTGTAATCAACACATGAAAGCAAATGATATTCTATAGAGATTTCATAAAATTGAAAAAAGTGTGTGTGTGTGTGGGGGGGTGCTTGATCAGTGAAATCCTAAAACCAAGTTGGAAAAAAAAAAAGACTGACCATTATATGAAAGTGTGGCTTTGAAGTGCTTCGCTTACTTCTGTTGTGAAGCAAATATTTAAAAAAAATTGTACTTATTTTCAAGTACATTTTCATGTTTTGGAGAAATGATTTTGAATGGTTTTACTACTCGCAGAAAGTAAGGATCCAGTTCAGCAGTATAGTTACAGTATTAATAGAACTACCCCCTCCCCACAAACTTGAAGAAAATTATTTTCAATATATTTACATGTATGAAATATAGAAGAGAAAAAAACACCCAACACGTTTCTTGGGTGAACCATTTATCAAGAGTTGTTGATTCAAATAAAAGTATTTATATGTATATAATATGGATACACATTACGTTTCACATATGTGGATACCTTGGTACAGTATAAAATTTATTTTGTTCGTTTTTATGATGGTTCACACTTCATAGAAGTTTTTTTAATGAAATATCCCTTCCTCATATAAATTAGCAAATGTTGCAGAAAAGATTGTTTTACACTGAAGGTTTCAGAAGGTGCTCTAACTGATGGTGTCATTAAAATTTGTCTATTTCTTTTTTGTGTACTCTTGTCGTCAAAATGTTGACAATTTTATTTTGTTTGTTTTTGTTTTTAAATTCTGCCTGTCTAGGCCGTTAGCTAATTTGATGTACTGTCCCCTTTCCCAGGTGTATGTAATTTGATTGACATACTTAATATTTGAAATTTCAACTCCGTGTCATCAGTGTACCTTGGGCTTATTGGTAAGTTATCAGGCTGCCGAGGTCCGTGTCAATTCACGTTGTAGTAGTTACTATCTCTTTTTTTCATATAGGTTTCCTTCAGTGAGAACAAACTAATAGACACACATCGGTAATTATAAGTTGATTAAAGTTTTAAAAAGAGATTTTGAAAGTTCATCTTCTTGCAACAAATATTCTTTCCATTCCCTCATTTTATTTAATTACGTATGAATTATCCTTTTCACCGAACACACAGATACTACACTGTAATCCTTGGTAGAAGCGCCGAGGTAGGAGTGACGTTTTGATAAATGGCAGAGCGCACATCTACTGCCCATAAATCATAGGCCAGGGAGCGCCACTCTGATCTTCGACAGAAGTGCCGATCTATGCGTAAATAAACTGTCATTTTTTACGGGTAATATGCGAGTAAAGATGGAAGATGGGGTGAGAGAATTCCTAACTAGGAAGCACTCAGAGAGCGCATACCTCTGTCGAAGTCGTACAACTAAGAACTGAATGAAAATAAAATCAAGAGGAGGGGCGCTATTCTCGCTGTATGTAGAAATATTGAGTTGTTTCGCTTGAGATTGAAATTTAGTTATGTTTGTTTATGAATTGTTTTCGTGCTTAATGATAAAAATAACTCCAAATCTAAAACAAATTCCTGGATCTGCCTCTCCAATTTAATCACATTTTTCTTTCGTGGCCAATTATTGCCCTTCCTTTTTCTAATTCTTCTGGAGAAATCGTTTGGACAGACGGAAGGACAGATAGAACAACATACATGAGTGAATACCTCTCCGATTTCGTTGCCGGATATAGATAACGAATTATGAAGAAAATTCCTATAATTTTACGCGCAAATACTTTTCACTGTGCTGTCGTTAGTTATTCCACCATCTCCCAATCCAGATTTTTTTTTTAGTTTTAATCATTTCAATATGAGTTGAAAATGAATTGCAACTAAACTGATATTCTGGGAATAAATACGGAAATGCTAAGAGAGGTTTCCTCCAGCCCCAGGGATGAAGAATTTAGCGATCATCTTTCATCTTGTGTCGGTAGATTAAATTGGAAAGTAACCCTCTCTTGGTGAATTAAGGTTTTCTTGAATTTAGATCACTCAAGGACGGAAAGCAGGGTTGCCAAATTAGCAATTTTTCGGCTATATCTGGTTGCCCCCCCCTGATTTAGCCTAAACAATCTATGATATAGCCGATTAAATCTTATAAATTTGATAAAAGTAAATGCTCAATGTTTAATTTGTTCTGGAGTCTTGTTATTTGTTTTCTTATTTGATAAATTGGTCTTGAATGAGTATGTATAAATTATAAATTTCAGCCGATTTCTAAAGACATTTTTAGCTATAACTAACCATTTTGGCGACATTAGAGAGCGTAAGGTCGAACCTTTTCTGTACGTCAGACACGCCACGAACGCTAATTCTAAGGGTAGCATTTTGATAGTAAAACGTATTTTCCCTCTGTAGTGAGCTCACTGAATGAATATGGTTTTCATTTTTTTTTCCTGAAATATTTTATTTTCTAGAAAAAATGATCTTGTGTTTTTTTTCGGTGGGGTGGGGGGAGATTTACAATGCAAGTAAAACGCTAAACTGTACAATGCTTACTGCATCTCCTTCAGGTTAGCTTGACCTTTTGGGTTAAACTGTATAAAGTAGACGTCTAAAATTCGACAATTTTTGTACATCTTGAAGTAAAATAAACATCAAGATTTCTTCAGTTCTGGTGCGCTTAAAAAATATTGCAGGAAATAGTTGCTTTAAAATCATTTTTTCCCGACTTTTATCCACGTCCACAGTAATTAACAATTTTTATTTTGTATTCTGTCACGCTAAGAAGGGTTGCAACTGATGCAGTAAAAATAAAATTTGTAGTTCTGATAACGTAGTAAGATGCTGAATTCAAATAATAATACAAAATATGGAAAAAAAAAATTTGAAAAATCCGTTTGTGGTTAGCAGAACTCTATTCTCTTAGCTCACTGCAATGCAAATTTCTATTATCCACGTATATTAAATGCAATGTGCATCCATATATTTCATATACGCCGTCATTTTTGACAGCACAAGTTAACTAATTTTAAAATAGCCATTTAATTTCTATTTTGTACATCTGGTGCACATTAAAACATTACATCGAGGTAGCGAATGTGGCCGATATGAAAAATACAACCGTGCTGAAGGGTCATACTTTTTATTCCCTTCTGTACTTCCAGTCTTTCATCAGCTGGTACAAGGGAGATAACTTGGTTGGTAAAATGATATTTTTCATTCAATTTTATTCGATTTATTACAAATCATTATGATCTATTAATTTTTTTGACCACTTTTTACATTTCAATACAGTTTGTTGTTGCTTTTTTTATTTTTTCAAATCTCTTCGTTACGATTGAACCACTTCCCTTCGAATCTTAAAAAGTAAATGAATCATTTATTTATTTTTATTCAAATTTCCTCTCACGTCTTCTGGAAATAGAAAAAAAATTAAAACTTCCCTTCCACTGATGGAAGGGAATTGGTTGTATCGTAAATTTTTTCAAGCTGGTTAAAAAAATGGAAAAAAAGTAACTAAAAAATTGTGCTGAAAGGTAAACTACAGTCATAAAAATGAATTATAATGATTTGTAATACATCAAATGAAAATAAATTAAAAATATTATTTGATCAACTAAATTACCTCCCTTGTACCAGAGAAGTTTCGAAGGGCAGAACGGAAAGAGAATAACCGGCGCTGAATGGAAAGTTTTTGCTGACTGACTCTGTCAATGAATTTCATTAACTCTATTGTCCTCTTATATTAGTACAGCTTAATGTGGTCTATTGGATATGCAATCTGTCAAATTTATAAAACGATTCAGTAACAATATGATTTATATATTTTATCTATCATTTTTCTTATTTCTTTTCTCTTAATGCGTTTTTTTTCTTGAATGTGAAATATTCACACATTCATACACATACGTGTGTGCTACGCGATGTCAGCCTAATTTAAATCGGGACCACACTCACTAAGTTGGGCCGAATGAATTTTCGTTAATTGTTAACCTTTTCCATTTTTGTAAAACAGCAAGTGGGAGTTGCTTCCTTATTTATACACCCCCATAAAACGAAAGCTTTCTGAAAATGTGTACCTTTTTCGGCCCAACACTCTGCCACCGAGCTGTGCAAATTAAGTAGTAAATACTCCTTCAAACCGGTCACTTGAGACCAAGTCGTAAGTTAACAGGTCGTGTTTAGATAGCCTGGCAATAGAACCCCACTTTATAAGCTGTCAGTTCAAGTTTAGAAAAGACGCAGAAATTACTACACAGTCCCGAGGGCAGAAACGGCACGCATGTATATCCCCACTCCCTCTTTCACATCAGTGTACATCTCCCTTCCCACGCACTTGGCTATTTTGAAGGACGGAAAAGACTACAGGTGTGTCATGGCTCATTAGGTTTAACATATTCCTTCGTCCTTAGAAATATTGCTAAGCTTTGAGTTCAACGGCATCGAGGTCTTGGACTCGACTTTTTTTCAACAAGGCTTGCCTGTTGTGGTCAGTCATGCACTTAAAAAATTTGCAGTCTTCAAAGACTAATAAAAAAAAATGTACTATTATAAAACAAAAACACGTGCATCAACTCACTAAGTCGTCATTTATCTCTGCCCTTGACTTTTTGGATACTGATGTATGTTGCCTTAGTCCGGACACATTCACTTTCCTCTATAACTATCATCATTGGAAAAAAAAACTGCTAGGTTGAGAATTCGTGAATTTGTCCAGTGATTAGACAGTGTTCTGCAACTAGCACTTTTTTTTTCTTTGTAAAAATTTGACAGCGACATACATTGTTTTATTTCATTTTTTTTCATGTCAGTCAGTACTTTTTCTTCTAGAAACTTTCTTACGGAGTAAGATATGATACAGGCACTATTGAACGAGAACGGTGCTACCTATTAAAAATTTCGCTAGTAATTTTTTTACTTTAAATCCAGAAGACCTTCGTTCCCTCAGGAAATTTGCCAGTTTTGGAAAAAGTGTGGCGAATCCTGGGGAAGGTCCATGTCCAACGATGGACCTTGAAAGACAGATGATGATGATGAAATTTTTTTTTTTACCTTTCACGAGGGGGGGACTCTATTTACAAAAATGTTTAATGCTAAACTGGACCCTTTCCTCTGCGTCATTCGTACGGGAGTATAGCATCGAAAAATTCATTTACTTCCTTGTGGAGGTTGTAAATTTTTTTCGTAAGTAATTTTTGGATACTTTCATCAAGGTTTTAGGGGGTGGGGCACCCATAGGTAGGCCCGCATAGCCCTTTAAAGACTTGATTTTCAAAAAACGCAAAAATACTGGAAAAATTTCAAAACGTCGTTCAAATAAGCAAGATTAATTTCTTTTAAACAATTCTTGAAAATCAAATCCCTTCCAACCCCGATATATATTTTTTTGTAAAAAAATGATGCTAAAAAAGAAATGAGGATTCAGAAAAAAAATTCCAACAAGGAGACGATTATTCATTCAAGTCGTACTTCCATGCGAATTGCGGAAAATTAGGGTTAATTTTGGCATTGTAGTTACCTACATTGTGAATAGCCCCACTAAAATTTAAAAATAAATGATTATTTTCAAACTAATTCCTTGTAGAAACGAAGGCCTTAGGTTTGAAAGCATAAAAAATTCTTGAGAGTTTTTTTTTAATGTCTATTTTTGAGAGGGGGTCGTTCTCATTCAGAAGTAGCCAAATGCCCAAGACAGTGCTTTCAAAACTTTTTTCACTTTTAATGATTTTTTTTGCGATTCATTACTTGTCCTGTTAGCCAAGCCAGACAATGTCACCCCTACACTTCAACTGACTCAGGAAATGCATCCTTTGAAAGATGGACAAATATGCGTAATTTCATGACACACGTAGAGATCATCAGCGACACATTGTTTGGAAAACTCTGCCCTGGAAAAAAAGTGTGGTCCCTCCTACAGAGTAGTTGTATTGCTTTATTTTCGCATATTCAAATGACTGATGTCCTGATTTAACTACCTCTAACCCTAATGTGGTACGATATGAATGTCGACAACGTTGGTGTATGAGATGCGAAAATGAAGCAATACTATAAGGTCTGTAGGTGGGACCGCACTCCTTCTGGGGGATTGCAATTCTTGCACTGTAAGATCAGCGCTGGATTAAAGCAGCTGGAAACTCTCGACTGGGTCGGACCTTCTCAAAGTAGGGGTCGAAAACCCCTCCCTTATTAGGGGGTCACAGAATTATTAGAAAATCTTTTTTTAAAGATTAATTATGCAACCAGTGTTATTTTTTAAAAAATCTCTATACAAAAATGTACTCCTTCTAGTGCTTACTGTAAAATGGTTTAATTCGATTGAATAATTTAAAACACAATTTCGTTTTGTTACATTAAAACAAGAACCGTAAGTTCAATGATGCGTTCACAATCCTTACGTCCATATTCTTAAACAAAGTAGTTGTCGTAGCATTATCAATTGTGTTAGCAGTACCAACAGAAGGGGGAGAAGAGAAAAAGTCTGGTCCAAATTTCATATCAATCCATCGTGATACACGGCTGAGATTGTTGTTATTCAACATGAACCGACTGAAAAAATATCTCCGTAGAGATGAACGAACGCAACTAAAAAAGAATTCTCGAAATAAACGCCCCTGGATTTTATGGTTTGCAGGTTTTTATCGTTTATTAAATAAAATGAATGGTAAACCTTAAAAAAAATTTTTTAAAAATGGTGGGCAGAATTCCGAGATCCCCCACTCACGATCATCAGGCCCTGGGCCTCAACCTCTCGATAAATCCGGCTGTGCGTAAGATCTGTCTGAATAGCAGTCTAGTTTTGCGCCGGTACTTATGGTTTTCCGTAAGTAGACTCCATCTGGCTGGAATTGTCAAAGAACTTATTTCGATTTTCAGGAAGATGCAAGTTAATTAAAACTTTGGCACCGATTCAAGTTCTGTTGACGTCACGAAGTGAGTGTGAGAATTAATAGAAGAAAAAACAAATAAATACAAAAGCGTTTCTGCTTCGCTTCATAAATTCTCGACAGATCGCATATCTGCGTGACGTCAGATGAGACCCACCTTCGCTAAGTTGTGCCAAACCTTTTTTATTTTTATTCTACTGAGGAATTAAGTTTACTCAACTGTTTAAACATTGGCGTCATTACTAATTCTAATAATCCCTTCCACTTCAGGGCTATTCTCAGTGGTTCTCAAACTTAATTGTACGGCGGCACACCAGAAAGGAAATATATACGACTTACTGAAAATAGGAAATATACAGCAGTCAATGAACGAAACTCCCATAACATATTGTTAAACGTACTCATCAACGCTTTTTCCTTTCATCTGTCCCTAAAAAAAAATTAAAATTTGGAGATTAAACTACTGGATTGGCAACTCTGATGGAAGCGGGACAGACATAATAACCGCACTAGACAAGTTCAGGGCCCGGCATACATTTTTGCATATTTAAAAAAATGGTAATTCCGGGATTGATAGATCCAAAATAATACATTGAGATTGTATTTCCATTTCTTAATTATATACACACATATATATACACACACACACACACACATATATATATATATATATATATATATATATATATATATATATATATATATATATATATATATATAGCTCCAAAAACTCTTACAAAGGCTCCGAAATTATACAAAATGAAGTATTGATCAGATAATAAGACAATGATGAAAATGAGCCATTTTAAAGCGAGTCTCATGCTACCGTATTTTGGACCATCAAACCAGGGATTAAATTTATTCCGCGCACTTCACGAGTAATTGCGACACATTAGTGTGCCGCGGCGCACAGTTTCAGAACCAATGTTCTAGTTCTTCTACTAGTAAAATCCTTGACAGCCTTTTCCCTACACACCGAGTCACCTTTCTTTTTTCTCTTTTCTGTGTTTATCTCTCTCATCCTCTTTCACATTTCTGTAGAAGTCGAAGGCGGAAGAGGAGCAGGCATCCCTCCACCTTTCGAAATATAGAGCGGGGGTTGAGAGATCATAAGGAAGATCTAGAGAGGGTGAAGGTCTACGCCAAGAAACTTCGTTTTTAAAGGAAGGTAGTCCTTCAGAAAACCTACATAAACTTTTCTGACATACAAACAAGCTAAAGGAAAGAAAGGACATCGTACACTTATCTTTGAAAAGGGAAACTAATATTCAAGACTTGAGACATTATTTTCGGCTAGACGGATATCTGTGGCTAAAACTTTAAAGAAATCGGTAAGTGTTTGAAAGGTTAACTAACTGACGCACTATTAAACTTTTTTTTACTTTTATTACTTAGCAGTAGCTGCACTAATTAAAATCATTGTAATTAATATTTGACTTCTTCGTCTTTATATCGTTTTCCCCAAAATTAATAAGTGGTTTACAGTTGAGTACTTCTTCTAATAGAGATAGATTATAAAATGACTATGATTTATGTTTTTTAAAAAGTATGAATTATTTGAAAAAATGACTTGTATTGATCATTCATTCATATTGTCATTTCTTTGAAAAAAAGAGTTCGTCTTCACGCTGATTTAAACTTTATTTTTAGTTACAGCTCATACATTTTAAGAATTAAGAGTGGTTCCTTAAAAGGAAAAAGATGCTATTCCAATCATGGTTACAAGTTGTTTTACTTTTTGTGTGTAGCAACGAGCCTTATCAGCCCGGCATTTTGGGAAGGACGTCAAACCTCTTCTCTTAGCTCTTCTTCTCGAATACCGAGACTAGTTTTCACTTACATAGTTTATTCTGATGAAGTAATTAACAACAATTATAACTAATTACTTGAAAACTTTTAAAAGTTTAAATGTCATAGCCTGTGTGCGTGTTTTTCGAATATCAAATGTAGCCATGTGTATTTCTTGTAACTTCCTGTTTTTATTTTTTCGTTTTTGTTTTTATTAGTCTCTATCAGTTGCGAGAAAGTTTTCAGATAACATTCTAGCACTTTAAGTTTTTCTTAAACGGAAAAAGTAAGTTCAGAACGAAGAATTTCTCGTATTTTTTAAACTTGAATTATTTATTAAACTTTAAAAAAGATATTTTTAAACTCAGTCATTACACTCTCTTTAGCGAAAATGTGATTTAATGGCTCATTGGTTAATACTTGGACTGTCTGTCTGTATCAGTTCCTGGAGACGTTTTTGTAAAATACTCTAATTAACATCTCTATATTTTCCTACGATTATTGTTGATGTTGTTGTTAATATTAGTAATAATAATTGTCATAATAGTAATAAATCTTATATAAACTTTACACGATTACATTCTTAGTCACTTTAATAATGGAATTAAATAAGTTCTATAACTTGACGTAAGTAACACTATGGCATTTTTCTATAACCAAAACTAAAAGTGACATAAGTAGGATTAACCATTCTTCTAGATGTAAAAATAAAATATTTATTTTCGCAATTTCATATTTATTTCTGATCGTCTTCTCTATATCAGATCTAGTGAACACTTTTTAAAAAAATCGAAACGTTTTTAAAAGGGCGTTTCCGCGATATGTCATTAATCAAGTACTGACCAAATATTTTCGTTACTAAAAAGCAAAAAAAGCCTAAGGTATGTGTGTACTTATTCCTTCACTATGCAAGAACTCGGTGATGATAATAAAAATTGTGAGGGAAGACGTTCGCAGGAGCAGGAAGTAAAAATAAAACAGTGAGATAAATGTCTATTGGTTGGATTATACCATAAAGACACATGCTCCTTTACTTTGTGATCGTGTGAGTGCTTTTTCTCAATCATTTGACAATTCTTTTGGAAGATCTATAGTTTTTATCTTTAAAGTAGTTTTGATGAAGGATTTTCGGATTTTTCTTTGTTTAAATCATATAAGTAGAAAATGAAAAAAAAGATGTACTGATAAATATGAAGTTTCTAACCGTTGAAATTGGATCATCTGAATGCAACTGATTTTGACACTTCACCGTCTTTTTCTCATACTGGAATGTTCCGTTTTCATTGTCTTATTTCTTTTTATTTGTAAAAATTTCACACCCGCTCACACCTGATCGTAAAAATGTAGCATGAATAAAAAGAAATAAGAGAATTCAAGAAAGAAAATTAAGATTCTAGAAAGAGACGATGAAGTGTCAAAATCATTCTAATGATCCTTGTTCGACGGTGAGAAACTCAATGATTGCCAAAATATTATTTTATCATTAAATGTTGAAAATTATTTACCTCTTGCAAGGAAGAGGTATATGTATTCATTTGCGTCTGTCTACATAATATCTCCAAAATGACATTTCCGGGAGGCTGGCCCATGGGCTGAGAGAATTAATTGAATTTAGGGGGAAATCAGGAATATTTTCTTTCTTCGTTGTTATTCAGCATAGATGAGGGGGAGATATCTCTGTAGTAATATTTCTATGGCCATCTCCTAACTTCCAAAAAGGTGGATACTCTAGCCTAGAATTCCCAACTGGAGGGTTTGTGGACCCGTGTGAATTGACAAAAAAGCTGTTGAGCTGTCAAACACCACTTTGATATACAAATGCTATTTTGTTGTAATTTTTGTAAAATTTCACAAGAAACAAAAAGTTTCCGGATGAAATTTTCCTTTGGTAGACTGACTGACTGTCTCCCACTTGTTGATAACGTGACGCTATACTGTAGCTTATCAGCTGTGTTATCAACTGCAACTGTATATAATAAAAAGACAATATCGTCTGTTATCTTATTTTTATTTCATGTAGTTGCTGTTGACTTTCATATCACTCTGTTCCAAAAATATCCTAGGTTATTTAAATAAGTTTCTTAATCAGACCCCAAAAAGGACAAAATAATATCTCGTACGACCCCGCACTGACTGGAGGACAGCCCACCAAAGACTGGAATGTCTGGCCACACTACTTTTGTTCTATCTTTATGACTGTTCACAATAACTCGAAGTTTTCAATGAAAATCACTAAACCATGGGGTAAGGAGAAAATTTGGTAAATTTTAGGGTGGATCCAGAGTTCTTAACTTTTTTTAAATTTCCTCTTACATTAGTGTATCTACTCACGTCTGTCCATACAATATCTCTAAAAGTTCTTAATGGCATTTTGTGGAAGGGTAATCGATTTAAAAAGAATTGATTAAATTTGGGGATCCAGGAATTTTTCAGCTACCTACCCCGCATCATGGCTATTTATAAACTGATTTTCATTCAATTTTTAGTGACAATGTATTGGCAGAGGCATGCGCTCTCTTGGTGCTTTCCTGTTTATGAAACTGGAAACTTGATATTTTCTTTTTGCGAGTTCATAAGTGGAAAAATCTGACTGTGTAATAATTTTGAAAAGAACCATTTATTATCACTCCCTGGGTTGTTCAGACTATTGATCTCATTTATTTCTTCAATTTTGAGATGAACCCTTATCATATTTGAGAGTTTCTCGGGTACAAGTTCAGTAATGTGATCCCTAGAAAGAAGTGCTTTCCCTCATTCAGAGTAAGTAGTATTACTTCATTTTTGCATCTCATAGTCAAACATAGCTGACATTTCTATTGCACCATATGAAAGGTACATTTAGGTAATTCGGGACATCAGTTATTAGTGTATAAGATCAAAAATGAAGCAATGCTATTAGCTCTGTAGGAGGGACCGAACTTCTTTTTAGGAACTGCACTTGTACTCTTTCTGAGTATTGGGCTCATTCTTTTTGTTGCTTTTGTTTCCAACAGAGTTTTAGCTTATCCATTCCATGGCTTTTCTCAGGTGTACAAAAGGCACCTTCTCTAAATGATTATTTCAAGATGTCATTCATCCTCAGAGTTGTTCAGTCTATTATTGTTGTGATCTTGTTCTCCTACATGGCCACACAACATTTGCCCCCCCCCGCCAATGAAATTTTTTTTACGATCTATTATTTATTGATATTTAATTTCCAATTAGCACTAATACTCTGTACAATTCAAGGAGTGCAGTTCCTAAAAAGGAGTGCGGACCCTCCTACAGAGCTTGTAATATTGCTCAAATTTTGCATCTTCTATGACTGAGGTCCTGAATTTACCTAATCCTAACATGATGCAGTACCACCAAGCCAGTCACCAGGGTACAGTAAAGTGGTGGGGGGTCCATTTAGTCCAGGGAGTTGCAAGTAGAAGTGCCCAGTGTTGTTAAGAAGAGCGATAAATTTTTTCAAAATGGCCAAAGTACGCCCGAAAGATTAAATTGGACAAAATGTTTGAGCATGTTTTCTGTTGTAAAAATTAGCAAGCTAAAATTGATTCACATCACATTCACCAGGGAGGGGCCAGCATCCATCTCCCAACCCACCCCAGTCGACAGGCCTGGATCCAACTGGAGTATTGGCAACGTTAGTTAATTCAGGGCCACAGTCATTGGAGTATGAGATGCGGAAATAAAGCAATACTACTAGCTCTATAGGAGAGACCAAATTCAGGGAGCACAATTCTTAACATGTACCTACTATAAGTTTTCTTGTAGAATGGAAAAAAATCAAGAAAAGCATCTCATGGTTTTTGATCCTGCTTTCTTGGTTGGACACTGAAATAGTTGCCTACTTTCCACCAGGGCGAGATTAAGCTTGTGCAGTGCCTATAGCATATTTTATAAAGGGGCCCCAAACTAAGAAAACACATGGATATTAAAACACGTACATTTTTGTTTCTCTGAATTTTTGAGATGAGGTATTATTATTACATTTTTACTTGCAAAGCAATTAATTTTTTCGTCTGCTATACAGACAGAACCTGACAAATATGTCGGTCAGTTCAGTAACAGGATTATTTTATTTTCATCTTTGTGCAGTGGCTGTGACTTCAGTTTCAAATACCTTTATAATTGTGTGCTGTATATGTAACGCATGGATACCACACTCTTATTAATCATTATGTTAAAATAATAACCCGAATTAGAAGAGATAATTGGCTGAATTCAGTTGTTCATAAAAATTTAAGGCTCTATGAGTATAGTACTCTAATGAATGAGCAAGTGAAGAATCACTGAATCAGAATCGGTAACACACGGGCCTTGGAATTGAGGGGCCTTTAGTATATGCTACTTCTACTACTTTTAGTTAATCTAGTACTGTCTGTCACTGGTAGCATAGATCGTGGTTTGAATCGAGGTAAAAGCCAGGACTTATGAATGATGACTGACAAGTTGGGTAGGCCGACTTCACTTCAAGATAGGTGTTAATCTCTTAGAGTATAATTGTGAAACTAGTGATTTCATAAAATCCCTGATTATTTTAGTAATTTTCTGAAACCCTTACTTTCACAGTCAGTGTGTTAACAGGCTTGTGATGTTTATCATTACTACCAATTGAGTTTGATCCTCACTGGGTGCCTTGAGTCAAACTTAACTGTATATACTCTGTAAATACTGAAGCAAAATATACCTGATATTTATTAAGTTTAACCTAGTTTGACATAATGTCGTGGTAGTGGGGTACTCTGTGAGGATCAAATCCATTACAGTAGTAATTATCGATATCACGAGCTTGTTAACCATTACTCCACAAATTGTGAGAACTCGGGATTTCATTAAACTACTGAAATGTTCAGAGATTTCATTAAATTCCTAGTTTCACAATCTTGCTGTAACAAATCAAACAGTTGTGTTATAATTGCAGATGCTAACGAGAGCGTATGACTGTCTTTTTGAAAGCTGACTTGGAGAATATAATCTGAAAGGAAAAAAAAATTGTCGTAACCCACCATTTTTCAGTGTCAAGACTGCATGTCATATTTTATGTGACTGAGAATGTCACAAAAGCATTCGGCGCATTTTGCTATCAGCGGGTAATCACACAATCGGCCAGGATGCGTTGAAGTGGAATATGGAAATTTAGACCATATTTTATTATTTCTTTGTGAGCATTAAAAACTGATCGTCATTCAAGCAATGGAATCATTTAATAAAAAACATGTGTAAAAATAGAGAGGAATGTTTTTGGTGGATTTATGCCAACTAGCTGTTTTAAGTATTGAAATACAGTTGTTTTTGGACTTTGGCCATGTTACTAGGGACTAGGAAGCTCTTGGAGAGCTTATACCTCTGCCAACACTGTACACCAACTAAACTAAAATGAAATATCAGAAAACAAGGGACAGGACGTTGAATGTACAAATATTGAGTTACTTCCCTTGAAATAGAGATTTAGCTTTTTTATTCACTGTTTCGTTTTTAACCTCTTTCCCTGAAGAATAATTCCTCTCAATCAGAAGCAAATTCTTGGATCTGCCTGAAATATAATCACTTTTTCTGTTGCCCAATACCCACCCTTCCACCAGATTTTATTGACATTCGAGAAATTTCAGTGATATAGATACTGGTGAATATATATATATATATATATCAACTTTGTTTGTCATGGAAAAAAAAAAAAACTTTTGTTATTGAATGCCCATATAGAGTTGCATAGTGGCATTGCCATTACTGGCATTAAATATGCCCCTGGGAAAAGCAAGAATCCACTCCTAGCACAGCTATTGGTAGATAGTAGTATAGTTGGGGACCTTCATGACTGTCTATCATGGGTGTGGGACTGATAACTCCATCTTGTAAAACCTATTTGCTACTGAATGGCAATGTGGCCCTATGCTCCACAAAGAGTTTACAGGATAGGAAAAAAAAGTGCGTATAGTTTCATCTTGAAGAAATGGGAATTTCCAGATGTTCTCTTTAAATTGGCCTGGTGCTTATATTGGCAGCCGGTTAATTTGTTGCTTGTAAATTGGTCACGGGTCAATTTGTCAATAAAACAATTCGTCATTATGTATGATATGGTCGGAGTTATGTCCTTGTCTTGTATTATCCGCGCTCGTTTGTTCATAATGTTTTGGGCGAGTCCAGTCTTCGTAAAGTGTTGTTGGTTCTAGAAAGAATAATCACTTCTTAGAGTGTATGCTTGATTAACCTAGACAAGTCACATCTAATTTTTTTTTTCCTGGGTTGTGTTTTTGGTGTCTATTCCTGAGTTGCTTCCCTTGCATTGGATGATCTCAGAATTTAGTCCTGGAAACACAACCTGAATATACAAAAAAAAAAACGTAATGTGATGTGTCCAATTCAATTTAGTGTCTGCTCTCAGAAAAGATTACACATTCTAGAACTAACGACACTCGACTAAGACCAGAGGGTACACTGTTGAAACATGGTGAATGAATGAGTGCATGAACTCATAAATGAGAAAATAGTTCTATCATATCATACATAATGATTAATACACCTCTACTAATGAAATTCAGACAAGACAATTCATCACTAACTCTAAAAATTCTTCAAAATTTGAAAAAACAAAATGAAAGTAAAATGCATTTGATATTGATATATCTTGAGTATCTAATCTGGCATGCACTATTTTCATACCTCCAATATATCATATATCCATGAGCATTTTTTTTTTTTTTCTGTATATAGGTGTAAGTCATTGTATGAACGCATGTAAATTGTCTCTAAAAGTCCCCAAAGGCCTCTAAGGTTGATTGCTTTGACTCCTTATGAACCTTTAATTTTTCCCTATAAGTATTCAGTGCTACTGATTAGATCTTTCAATTTTTATTCTTCGTTCAAAATTTGGATCATTTTCTAAGTCGCCCAAAGCACAAGTTATTTTGTTGAGGCTCTTAGATAAAATCTCTGGTTAAAACCGGTTGGGGAAAAGTCTCTTCTTCGTTATCTGAACTCACGGAGAAGCAACCAGATTTTTTTTTTTTTCTTCAAGTTGTTAAGTTGCTGCAATATTGAGCTTCGTTATAATGAGGGGAAGCATAAAACAAGTTATTGGTGTATACAATAGTGCTTTCCAATTATAAACAGCTTTTATCTGAATATATACAAACAGTAAGTATGCTTGGGTGTAAACATCCATGTATACAAGTATGCCCATACAGCAATGCTCAGGTTCATCAAATGGACTAATAAGGAGGAAAGGTGTCCATTTTAGCCAATTGGTCGAGTTTACTGATGATATGGGCTAATACTGTTTACATGTACGATATTGGAAAGTGTATACACTAGCAATTCTCACGGACTACATCTATGCTTTTAAAACGTATTGTAATAATTCAATTTCTGTCTTGAAAGTTTAATTTTGGTTATAACTGCTTGTAAGTAGCATAAGAAAAAAAAAAAAAAAAAAAAAATACTCATTTGTCCTTGGGACTCCTAAGCAGATTAAGGCTGTATTTATGCTTTTGACTAAACTTATATTAATTCTACGAAAATTGACTGATCTGTCACCAGAAAAAATAATTTTGTACAATCTTTCTTTTTCTTCTTCTTCTTCTTCTTTTTCTTCTTCTTCTTCTTCTTTTTCTTCTTCTTCTTTTTCTTCTTCTTCTTCTTTTTCTTCTTTTTCTTCTTCTTCTTCTTCTTTTTCTTCTTTTTCTTCTTTTTCTTCTTCTTTTTCTTCTTCTTCTTTTTCTTCTTTTTCTTCTTCTTTTTTTTCTTCTTTTTCTTTTTCTTCTTTTTCTTCTTTTTCTTCTTTTTCTTTTTCTTTTTTCTTCTCTCTCTTTTTTTTTTTTTTTTTTAAATAACAAAGATTATTACAATGAATTTGATAGATTTCAAATTAGAGACATTTTCATTGAAACACATTGTTTTTTGCCAAGGGTCTGTTAGGTTCGCTAATAAACACTGTACACTTAACATTACACGTCATATAACCATATAAAACATATATTTTATTATATTTGATTATTCAACATATAACAAAGTTAATTTGTTCTGGCCAATTAATCGAGATCTGACTCCTGGAAATCCATAAACCATTATGTTTGTTTACTTCTAAATGTAGAGTGTAATTGTAGTAATTTTGAAATGGTCCAGTTATGATACAACACTATGAATGGTAATGGTCTCTCTGGTCACTCTTATAACTCAGATTTTGTCCGTTTTATCTGATATCCAGTTTAACGGGGTCTACGTTTTAATATATTCACACACACACATATATATATATATATATATATATATATATATATATATATATATATATATATATGCGCACACTTGAGAACATTCTGAATTGCAAATGTATGCCCTCTAATATAGGAGCCTATTTACAATCACAAGAAATATGTACACACACACATTTACCTATAGATGAAGAAATTGAAGCTCACAAATTTGGGGAATTTAAAGCGTGAAATGAAATCTTGAAGTAATAAAAAAAAATTGAAAGAAAATGAGATTCTTTATTTCCTGGAGTGATTTTGAGAAGTGTAGGAAATGTCCAGTGAGATGCAGGAAATGCTGAGTAATTTGAAAGATAAGCCGAATGATTAATCTGTTCAAATTCCCTGAAGTTTGGAGTGACATCTGATATATATATATATGTTTTACCTATGCGTGTTAGAGTGAAACTTTTGATTTTGTAAAATCCTTGAACATTTCAGGAATTTCATTTAATCCCCTAGCTTCATAACCAGTGTAGTGATGTTGATTTAGAAAGTAGGGATTTCTTGAAATTATTGAAATGTTCAGGGATTTCACGATATCCAGAGAGGTTTCCTGAAATCACCTGTTCAACAATCTAACTGTAACATATACGTGCACGCACACCCTCACATAAATGTATCCACTTACCCTCATGTACTTTGACCTTATAAGCATGGTGCATTGGCTTATCTACTCACGAATCAACTAAATACTTTTTAAATTCTTTCTTGAACTCTCTTAAAGGCTTGTTAATAATAACACATGTTCTGGTATACAGATGACTCATGATTAACGTACATATAACTCTCTTTCTACTCTTATTGTTGCTATGGTTACGAGAGTGGCCATATGCTTACTTAACAATTGTTATTGCTGTTCATGAACTTATTTTAAATCTATTTATGTAATATGTCGGATGTACATCTCTATTTTTGTCTGTAGCATTTGTCAAGGGAGATAACTAGTGAATGCTAATTATAGAGTAGCCTCATTATTTTTTTTTTGGAAATTGGTAAAAAATCTGGGTTTATTCTCATTAAACATGAAGAAAATGGGGAGCAACATAATATTTTCGATATTTTTAAGTACAGTGCTATTGTAAAATTATTTAAACAGATTTAGTTCTCAAGAATATATATATATATATATATATATATATATATATATATAATTTTTTTTTTTTTAATCTATTTCAGATGTTTTCCAGTTGAAATAAGATCTAGATTCTGAAGAATCCAGATGTTTCTAGTTGTTTTTTTTTTTCTCAATTTTTGGTGCTTTCCACTGGAAAATATCCATAAATAGAATTTATTCTGACCATATTTATTCTTCAATTGAATTTTTTTTTTTTTTCATGACTTCAAATTTTGACTGTGATGGTTAGTAATTTGAAAGGTTTATATCAGGTCTGTCTTGTCTAGAGTTGAGAAAATGTGCCTTTTTTATCATATTTTTCATTTGAAATTTGAAAAAAAAAAGATATTCAATTGGATCATTATTAGGGCCTAACTGAGCAGAAATGATCCCTCAAATGAATTTTTCGTCATGCTAATTTAAAAGACGACGATGTTGATGTACCCCCCCCTTTTTTTAAGTTAGGTCCCCTAACTTGTATATGAGGAACAGGAAAAGTAAAACAACGAGAGCAAAGTCATATTAGCTCATTTCACTTTATATGATTCTTTTATTTCATGAGTATTGCAGTTGAGACAAATTATTTTGGGATGAGTAAAATTTTTCTCTGAATCAACTGGTGGTCAAGTTAGTTTTAAAAGAAAATCTTTCAGGCTGGTGTTATCCATGCATTAACTCTCCATTTTTGACTGTTATGATTGATTGAAATAACATACTTGTAATTTCAAAGGCTCAGCTTTCAATTCTGTATTATATTCTAGATAACCAGTGACTAATGATTTTTGATTTATCTAATTATGGTAATTATGTGTTGAGTCAACAATCTCCATATCCGATTGTTGTTGTCAATTGGTGTTTGTTGAAGAATAAGCATGGGTTAATCCCCAAATTTATTTTTCCAAATAAATGTGTGAAAAAAAAAATTAACCCAGAACAAATTTCAAGCATCAAAATCAAACAGGTAATGTGTGCTCTGGTATTTTCCACTTGCATTTGAGTTGTAGGTTTTCATCTCCAAGAATTGACCCAATAGTTGAGTAACAAGAACCATAAGTTCAATGATGCATCAACCATCCATACATCCATATCTTTGATTTCTGATTTCAAAAGGATTCTAAATGAATTAGTAGTAGCAAGAGGATGGGGGGATTGTTCACCCAGATATTTTTATTAAAAAGAAAAACCAATTAGCAAGTATGAACTCAGTGTAAGGGTACAATTTTTATCTATAGTTTGTTCCGGATTCTTAGTGTATGGTTATTTTTAGATTTTTTTGATGAGTGAGCCTTAAATCAGTATGTATAACATTTTTAGCTATAAAGTTAGCTGGAAATTGAAAAGTAGAGCCATTTTTGCTGAGAGCTTTTCCTATTAATATCAAACAATACTTGGCAACTGCAAAAAAAAAAAGAACAACAAATGCTTGATACGTCACCTATTAATCCAAATAGTTTTTTTTTAATGACATCACACCCATTTATGACACCATAGCAGCTGGTAAATAAAACACAATCCTTCTTTCTATTGTTTAATGTAACTGGGATCTGCTGATATACCAACAGACCAAAAAGCTTCTAATAGAGATGTGTAGACACATCTAAAAAAAATTCATCTTGGAATCAATAAATTAAAAAAAAATATAAAGAATAAGATGGGAAGGCATCTCATTTTTTATTGTTTTACTTCTCATCTTTATCTAAAGTATTTTTGTTTTTTAAGCTCATTTTATGATTTAAAAAAAAATTCATTAAATATCTTTATTCAGTTATTAAATAAGATTTTTTAAATAATGCTTTACTTGAGCAGGGGATGGTCTGGACTCCTCTTTCTCCTTGATCTGTGCCTGATATTAAATTTGAATAATTACCCAAGACATTTTTATTGCAAATTTGTCTTGACAACAAAATGGGTGAGAAATAGTATACAAAACTTCGGAAATATCATACTAGTTGTGTAACTTGCCTTGCATGATAGGATTAGTAGGCTACTGTATGGTAGAGTGGGCCCACTGATAGTTTTACTAATGTCTCTCCTCCCTTAGGTATATGCCATGGTCTTATTTTCCCTTCACTGTGTATCATATATTTTATGCTTGACGTATTAGTTAACTTTTCGTTTTTGTAGATGTCTTTTCAAGTTTAAGAAGTCAGCATTATCAACCACCTCTACACACAACAGACCGGTTCAATCACTGTTGCAGGATTTAAGTTATTCATGTGTTCTGACCATTCATATGTATGTATTTATCTATGTATCCCAGTCCCTACCGTTCAGAATAGAAACTTGCCATTTTACACACACACTCCTCTCAATGAGTTTGGAAAAAGTTTTTGTTTTTTGAAACTTCCTCTCCAAAATAGATTTCAAGGAGGGGCTCAGTATGCAATGTAAGTTTATGCTAAACTGGTCACTAGTTTGTGTCAGCTTGTTTTTTTTGAAAATTCAGACCTTTTTCTTAATGATCACAGACCAACAAAAGGCAAGAGAAGTAATTAATTCATTGATCACCAATTTTTCAAACTTTTTAAATGATCACCCCTAACACAGCATATATAGGTGATGGTGATTCATAATTTCTCTTGAAATGATAGTTTTGTTTTTCTCTTTGTTTACATTATGGGTTTGGTTTGTTTGGACAAGGTCCGTTCATTTACTTGAGAAATTCTGCCTCCTAATATTTCTGGTTTCCCTTTCAACTATAAAGACAGTGATTTTCCTTTGAATACGTTTGATTCCACCTGGGGTATAGGCTTTCGAATAGAGCTCTAGAGAATTCTGTTTTGGGCTTTTCTCATGAACTGGCTCCAGGTATATCTCAGCTTTCTCGTGTTTATTTCGAGGTGTTGGTACCAGGTGTTTTCAGCCTTGCCTATTTTCTTTTATTTATCAATGGTTTTTCAGCTTGTCCTACATGTTCATTTCTGTCTTTAAAGATGGTACATTTTTGTCATGTTTTTAGTTTGGACCATTTGTGTCTAGAAAAGCTGGAAAGATCCAGATTGTGAAATTTTGTAAGGCATTAACACTACTTTCTTGTTCATCTGACAGAGCTCAAGAACTGTGCCAGATCCTGAGTTATCATTACTTGAAAATGGCTCCCTAGAAATACCTATGAAACTTGGAGCCCACTTCAACATCATTTTTTGAAAAAAAATGATATTTCTAGAGTTAGACTGATAAGACTTTGAAGATGTTCACTCGAAGTTGA
The DNA here is from genome assembly GCA_963457665.1 of Thysanoteuthis rhombus. Classification (NCBI taxonomy): domain Eukaryota; kingdom Metazoa; phylum Mollusca; class Cephalopoda; order Oegopsida; family Thysanoteuthidae; genus Thysanoteuthis; species Thysanoteuthis major. The sequence goes on along the minus strand of OY735242.1, from coordinate 18,524,409 downwards.
CTCTGGCAATAGATTTTCAGTGTAGTAGAAATTCCTGTTGAGGAATAGTGGTTAGTTGGTATTGGAAAAAGTAATTTGTCAGTTATCGTTCCAAACAAATAGTCTTCGCTCTTGGACTGAATAGGCAAAGATATTTAGCTAAGATTTTCCAGGATTTTATTTTAGACCTTGAAGATGGTGAGGAAAGTTGAAGAATAATCTGAAATTGTTGAATGGGTATGTTTTCCAAAATTGGTCCACTTGACATCGAATCAACTGGGATATTCGATGATTCTTAGCCAACAATTGAGAGCTAAACATTCATAGCTGTTACAATTGATAGTTGTGTACCATCAATTGTTAGATTTCACTGAATTGGTGTCACTAACTCGGTACCAATTTCTAAGATGTTTACCATTCACAGACACAACACACTGAACTGTGCCAAAAACCAAGGTCCTCAATAAGGGCATCAGACAAAATATTTTTGTTCTAGACTCCACGATCTTTCATTCATAATTGAAAATGATTACATTCATATATAAAGCATCTATCTTGTTTGTATTTCCTTTGTTTGTAACCTACTGTTAGAGATGACTTTGCTTCTCCAATTTAGTGACACCAGATCCTCTAACAATGAAAATAGATGAAAATAAGCATCACTATATAAGTTTCTTTGATAAAACCAGATCCAGAGCTTCAGTGATTAAATGGTACCCTGCTATGAACTGTCTGCTATGAAAAGTAGGCTGTTATCAATTGTTAGCTACCAAACGTGAACTATCAACTGTTGGCTGTCAATGTTCCGTAATCCATCAACTGGAGATTTCCAAATGGTCCTGACTTTTACTTATCTTATGAACTAACTCCAGATGTATCCCAGCTTTCCAATGTCTGCTTGGTACCAGGTGTTTTTTGGCATCTTCACTTTCCTTTATCCCGGGGATTCCATGTTGGGGCTTATCTTTTAAGGGTGGCTTCTGTCTTTCGTTGGATATATCTGATCCAGCCCTATCTCCTCATCCCAGTATTGTCTGAGTTGATAGAAGGGACCACACTGTCATTAATCTGAAGAATAACCCTTCTCCTCCTGGGGCTTAATTGTCTTGTTGACATACTGTCAGCATTGCTGTACTGAGAGGATTTTTTTTTCTTAAATTTTTTTTTTTACTCATGGGGTTGGAGAATTGAACTCCTATTCAGCCCTTCTACTTTAACACCTATGGTTGAGACCTGCATTGAGTTGATTTAATCTTCATCCATTAATCATCCATTATATCTTATAGTCCAGCTGGTGAATCCGTAAGAAAGCTGTATAGTTTGTTATAGAGATGTAAACCTTGATATAATCTTATAAATGTGATCTTTAATCCTTCGAATCACCAAATGTTATAACGTAGGAAACTTTGTACTGACTTTTCTTGGTATGGATTGAACATTACTTGTTTCCGTGAATGCATTTGTATCTGATGCTGTTTCAAATCTGGTTATTGAACTGTAACTCCTGTCTATAAACATCTGACACTTACAATGACTTTGACTAGACTCATTAAATCAGGCTCTACTGCCGATGGCACCAAGCTGCTGACTATATATATATACTCTGGTCTTGAGCAGAACAATAGGCCTCTTAAATCAACATTAAGTATGACAGACATGGCTCTAACTTCCAATGTTCAGTGTTGTCTCCAGGCTGTTGCTGATGGCTCCTACTGATATCATAAATGTGACAGACACTATTCTTATATATAATACAATCAATAATATATATATATATAGTACAGATCAGGCTAGCAGTATATTAATAATATAAAGCCACTTCTGATATGTAATGGGTTTATTTCATAGAGTGCTCGATACATACTTTTTATAATTGAAGTTGTTTTAGAGTAGAGCTGGAAATAAATTGTAGAATGTGGATTCACTACACAAACTAGCAAATCCACATTCTACTAATATATATATATATATATATATATATATATATATATATATATATATATATATGTTACTGATACCAAATTAAGTTTGTATTTTTTGAGTTGGAGGATTGCACATGTAAATATGCTAGCTGTGAGCACAGTCCCCTGCCGGGCTTTGGGAGGGGTAACATTTGAGTGTGGTGAACAAGTCTATGTCTCCCTTAGATTTGAAAATGCCAAAATTTATCTGACCCTAAATTGACCACTAGAGGTCAGCACAATTCATTGTATGTTCATCCTAGCATCAAATTACTCTAGTACACAAATCTGCTGCCTTTTAAGGTGCCTCTGTTCGGAAATTTATGAAACACCAAGTCACAGAAAAATTTAGGACCCTAGCTAAATGCATTATAAGATGGAATTATTTTTATTTTAAACTATCTCCTATAGACTTCGCCAAAAGTTGTGCAGAAAAAGAGTTGTAAAAGCCAATTTATTTACTGCTTGGTGGTCTACATAAAGAAACCAAATCCTATGTAAACTCTTTGTGTGCATCTCGGTCAATTTATTTTTAGCTACTACCTAGGAAATAGACCTATACATATTTTTTTTTGTCTTGTTACTAATAAAAATCCATTGATTGCGTAATAATATGAGGAGCTGAAAGTTACCCTCTGTTTTTGTCAAAATGAGGATCCATCTCAAATTACCTGTGTAGGCAGGTGTGTTGTATAAACGAACTCACAGATTCACATACCTTGGAGCTGGAGCTTGGCAACCCAAAATACCTTGTCTTTTTTTTTCTCGCAGTTTTTGTTCATTTAGTGTTGGTACTAAGTGGGGCAAAACAGTCTGCTGTAGTTGAAAAATATTTGCACTGCCACGATATGGTATAGGGTAGCTCATTTAGTAAAGACTTTTTTTTCCCTTGAATCACTTTACCTGATTTTTAGTAATTGTCAACCAAAACTGTCAACATGGGTTTCTTTTGTTTTTTAGTGATTCTGGCTGCCAGCCTATCTCTGTGTATGTCCATGCATACAGGTCATACCAACAGACAGGGGTGGAAAAAATATTTTAATTTCTGGGACTGCGGAAAATTTTTTGCGTTGAAGGTAAAATAAAATGTGTTATTAATAGTTACTCACAAGCCCAATCCCATTGAAAAATACAAAGATTAAAAAATGAAGACCTCTTTACGTATAGAATGATTTTGAGACGTAGTTAGCCAGACAGGAGGCACATTTATCTATTTGTCCTCCTTTTCTTTCATCGTACCCGTTTGCAAAGTGATAATCCAAACCTGATTCACAAAACAAAAATCTTCAGACAGACAACAGTTTGGTTATGTCATGTGATACCACACAGATACAACCCACCAATAAGAAACCAGTTTTTGAAAGTCTGCCTTTCCGGTTTCTTAATATTTTGCAAGTTGAGAGTTGGGCTGATGTAGTTGCATATAATGTGATAGAATGTTGTAGTGTTGCTCTCTTGATATCCTACATGATTCCCATCGTTAAAATTGACTCTTTTAATATCAATTTAGCTCCTTATCAGCATTAGCATTCCAGTTGATTTTCTTTCTTCATGTGTATAATCTAGATTTTTATACTTCTCCATTTTTATACCAAAATATACTGTCATTATTTGTTTTCTCTTCATTGTTTTCTTTTATTCCAATTAGTGCAACTCAGATTTCACTTCGTCCATAGATATTCTTTATTTCTGTTGACCCGAAAAGATTTCAGAGATCATTGGTGCCGTGGTCCTCTATCTCCCCCATCCCTGACAATAGAGCACCAGGACTGAAAATTTGAACATTTTCTCCTTCTCCCCTCCTCCCCTGATAAGTTTTTTGGTGGGTGGGTTCAATTTACTATGTAAATTTATGCTAATTTGAACCCTCAATCTGTGTCCAGTAATCATGCATGTTCTTTTTCGGAAATTATTGATCACTGCCAAAGAAGAGGCAAGAGAAGTAATCAATTCATTGTTCAACTTTCTTAGTAATTTTTCTTAATTGATCTTACCCAGTACAGTGTATTGCCAAAAAATGGTCTTATGACTATTTCTATTGTGTGAACTCTCAGACTTATTTATTTCTTTATTTATTCATTTTTTTTTTTTTTCCCCACTTTAAAGTCAAATTTGAAAGAAAAAATAGTCAAATGTTTTTAGAAATGTTTTCCAAGTTCAGGTGGACCTTCACAGATTTAGTGACATTGGGACCTTAGGAGTGCTGATTAATGAAAATACCAAATCATAGAAGGATTACCTTTGAACGATAGCTAACCACCTCATTATACTTTTGAGATATGATGCAAATAAGTAGATGTTAGATAATTAGGCAAAAAGAACATAAAATGAAAAACGAGAAATTTTAATCAAGTAATCGTCGAAGAGCATCTGTTGTAACAGTAGCTCAAACTTCCATTGATTTGCCACTGTCGAGGTTTTTAAAGAAGTCAACCTTATCTTTATTTGTTGATGCATGGTGCTTTCTCTTCACAGCACGAGATGCACTAATAGGGCCATAACTGCGGTTAAATAAGAGCAAATTATATTAATGAATGCAGGTAAACAAGCAGGAATTCCTGCGTTCACAGGGGCACGTCAACAGGTGAACTAATTTAATGCAACTGAAACCATGCTTAGCAGGTTAGTGCAGTTTCCAGGGAAATTTGAAATTACATTGGCCCAGGAAACCTGAAATCTGTACCAAATTAGTGGAGGAGATGGAGTGCAAGTCTTCGAATCAATGAAGGTCTACCGTAGTTGAATTTACTTAGAAAGCAGTTCAATCTTTTGAAATATATAAATATTTTTTGAAGATATTTGCTCTTTCAGAGAAGAATCTTTGATGATGAAAGACACCATCTATAATTTCAAAATCTCTTTATAATTCACCCAAAAGTCTGTCTGCCCATTTGTCTGTCTGTATGTGACAGCCTACTGCAAAAACCACTCGGCACCATGAAATTTCTCTAGATATACCAATTTGACACCAATCCCCCCACCTCTTCAATTTTCTCTGTAATTTTATACTAAAGTTGTCCCTCAATTTATACCCGGCAGTGTTCACACTTCTTTTTTTATTCGTAATTTTTTTTTTTCTTCAGTGATCACTGCCCAACAAAAGACAGGAGAAGTATCTTAATCATTGATCTCACTCCATTTTCCAATTTTTTGTTCGTCACATTTACATTTTTCATTGAGTGACCGACCGGACAAGTATATTTTCTACATGGTCTCTATTGCCAAAGATAAGCCCAAGAAGTTACACGCTCAAAAGCTTTTTTAGTTTGTGTCATTTCAAGTAGTTGTTGTCCTCAAGCAACAGTCGTCATTCAAACCTGTCAAATCTCAGATTGTCATTCCTTAAGCTGCCTACACGATTATGAGGATGTGTAAAAGAATTTGTCCTACAGCCAAAAAATCACTGATTTATTGTAATGGTTAAAAAGAAAGACTTGAAGCATTTTATTCAGTACTTGTTGTATATGACACTGATATCTTGGGATTTATTAAATGAACATGTCAAAACTTAGATGTATAGTGACAGCAAATACTAAGAGCATATATAGAAATTCATTAGAAATCATTTTGCAAGGTAAATATTTTGTAAATTATTTTACTATAAGGAGGTTTAGTGAATGATATTAGAGGAATGCATTGGAAAATGATTTTGTCATAGGAATCCATTGGAAAATGATTTCGCTATAGGAATGCATTGGCGAATGATTTCGCTATAGGAATGCATTGGCGAATGATTTCGCTATAGGAATGCATAGAATGAATAGTGGAAGGCAGAGGGATTAAAGCAATTTCAGGATAAGGGTCGCAGAGGAACATTGGAAGACCTAGATTAGGGCTTATCAGGGATGGATAACATATTTTACTATTTGTGACTGCAGAATATTTACAAAAACCCTGTGAGCATCGTAGGTAAAATAAAATGTATACTTGATAGTTACTCTAGAGACTGCAATAAAAATCAATTTGCTATTATATCTCTGATCCTCAATAAAACTTTAACATATAAATACACTCTTGAAAATGACAAAAAAAACAAACTTTAAAAAAAAAGATTGAATCGTCTATTTGTCCAACATCATTGTTGATTTATAGGAAAACATTTCTAATAACATAAGTGTATACTCAAAAGTACAAAACTAAACAAACGTTCAATGAAATCAGTTTTGTTATTGACTTTGAAGAGAAATCGCAACACAAGTCTGGGTTGAATTCAAAAGAAATTTGTTCTTGAATAATAATTACTCCATAACCACCAATTTTCTACTTGTATTAAGAAGTCTGTGCAGTACTTTTGATTTTCTAGTTTTCCAAATGGTCTACTGTAGATATCCTTTTTCGTATTAATCTATTCCTGATGGCTTAACTCAGATTTTACATTGTCCTTCGTCATTTTTTTTTCTTTCTGTATGACGCAATTTTTTTCTGGAGTCTCAAGTGCCCTGGTCCACCATATTTCTCCACACAGAATGGGTATATATGTGTACTTAGTGGAACTAATTCAAATAATTTGAAAATTACATATTACATATTATTGCATGAATAAATAGTATTGAATGAATGCATTTGTTTATATTTATGTAATTTTTTTAGCAAAACATGTATATAACAATAAAAACATACATGGAAATTTTGTCTGTCTTGCAGCAGGTTAGGTATGCTTGATGTGGCCGGGTTGATGTCAGGACAACTCGACACTAAGCCAAGTTGATGACAAACTGCTAAAAATATTTGAAAGATAATTGTTTTAAGAGCAAAAAATATTTTTGTATTTCCTTCAGATTTCATTTCTGAAAGTGTTGATTCGGTAGCATTTATCTATAAAAATATTTGTATGAATTTTATATTTATATAAAAATTGAATTTATTTATGATTGTAAGCTATTCCTCGTAAATGTTCCACAGGGATCCTTTCTTCAATGATTAAAACTACATAATGAATAAAATTAGATTTTATTTAATTTCCACTTCGAGCAACCAACCATCAGAGCATATATGTTGAAACATCATGGGACAGGGAAAGAAAGACTGTCACCTTTTCACTGCTTCAGTTATTTTATGATCTTTCCAAATGGCTGCGTTTATGATTACGGAAGCAACAAATTGTAAGTTGAAAGTTGAATTTGGCATGGAGCAGCCTAAAATTTTGAAGTCCATAAGGATGCATTTCTAGAGACACTAATCACAGGCCATGCCCCTCCTTCGAAATTTACGAAAATACCGGGATGCTGACAAGCAAACTCATAGTAAAGTTTCAAACATCTAAGACAGGGTCCCTCTGGAATATTTACGAGGAATAGCTTATATTTATAAATTTCAATTTCATTGTCGAAGTAATGCACACTCATTATCCTTTTATTGAATATTCTTCTTTTATTGTCATTTAATGAATGTGTATTGGATATATATGTTTGTCCTTATTGAAGGAAATTTATGCAATATATAGATTGAAGAATAAGTATATTTCAGCCTAGGTATTGTGATGAAAGTATGCACGTTGACACAATGGTCCCAATCGGTCAAGTTGCTGATTCTTTTAGGATTGTAGAATGATCTGAAGACATGGTTTCATTGGAGGAAATTTCATTCTGGAAATGTTGGATCTGATAAAAAAAAATCATTACTTTTTTTTTCAATTTTTAAAGTTTTTTAAAATTTTTATTTAAATGAGAGTATGGTGAACCCCAAATTGCTTTTTTATTGAGTCGTCCAATGGAAAACAGATATATATATGTAAAAAAACAAAAAACAGGTCTGCTTCGACATTCAGTAGAAATCGTTACATGACCCATGTTATTCGGCAGCATGATCTATTGAAAAAACTGGAAAAGATGGTGATCAATGAATAAGTTAATTCTGTCACCTCCTGTTGGGCAGTGATCTCTAAAAAGAAAAAAAAAAAAAGTCTGAATTTTAAAAAAACAAGCATGAATGTTATCAGACCCTAACCTAAGGGAACAATGTAAATTGAACATATTCAGGGGAGGAATTTTCAAAAAACCAAAACGTTTTTTTTTTTTTTTTTTTTTTAGACATAAGGAGGAGTGAATGTTTTGATTTTCAGTCACTTAGCTCCTCTGGTATGGTTTGCATACACGACATATACGTACCTAGCCAGACCTGCTTAAAAACTGAAGAAACCTATGCTGACAGTCTTGATGATGGGTTTCTCTCTGAAGTCCTGAAACCCCAGGGCTGATGAAGGTGATACAATGATTTTCAATTTTTGTCTTGAGGATCAAGTTAACTGAAATGAAATGTTTTTCTGTAATATGAGATTGAATAAAAAAACAAAATACAATCACTTTCTCGGTGAAAGAGTATTGACCCATTGACTCATAGCCTTTTGTCTTATCAAAAAAGCCCGCCCTCCCCAATTTTCTTCCCGTTGGACCTCTGCCCTAAACTCTACCCAGGGGGACCACCCAGGAGGGAGACATCAATTGTTTTTTCCTTTTTCTGTTCCCATAAGCACCTGCTTCTCCCAAGCTTTAATAGGGTGAAAATATGTGGGGTGGTCCTCTCATTTGAATATTCAGGTATTCTTTGAATGTGTACTTTTATTGTATCGGCTGTGACGGTGGGAACGGATAGTTCTTTTATAATTAAGGGTTCCCTTAGTGCTAGATTGACCACCGTCTGTATTGGCCCTTTGTCGCGGTTTGAAATCAAAATTTTTTTTTTTCATCTCAGAATTTCTACTTGTATGATTATATATACATATACATATATATATATATATATATATATATATATATATATATATATATAGCAACAGTGTGTGTAAATGTATGTACACACTCACTTGAATGTCTCTGAGACATTCTTGTATGTGTAATACATAGCATTAAAAATACGCTGTCAGTTACAACCAACAGGGAACTAAGTGCATTCAGTTACTTCACCATTCCCAGTTTTATCTAGACTTGGTGTTCTAGATCAGGGGTCTCCAAATTGGTTGATATTGACCTATGGGGTCGATGGGGCTATCCAAAGGATTGATAAATGCCTGTGGATCAAAAAAGGTCAATAAACACCAGGGTGGAGGTCTGACTGAACTTTGAAAGGTGCAGTTTGTATCTGAAATAAAAATGCATTAAATACATCTGATACCTATTTCATACTTATATTAATTGGTTTTTATTGTCTATCTATTTTACATTCAACTCAATAAATTATAATGATAATGATATAATCAATTATCTGAGGTGGTTTTGTTTTGTTCTGTTCCAGCAAAGGTTCAATTTTGTCTCCAGAACTGTCAACATAAGTTTCTTCAGGCTGGCTATCTATCACACGTACAGGCCACTCTGATTGAACTAGAGGGCTGAAAATTTTCAACATTTACTCCTTATTTCAATAAAAATGGTTCTTTTGTGTTGTAAAAATTCCTCTCTTAAATCAGTTTTTTGGGGGGGGTATCAATTTACTATTTAAGATTATGTTAAATTGGACACTTAGTTTGTGTCCTGCAGCATTCATGCTTTTTAAAATTTTTTTAAAAATTTGGTCTCAGAGTGATCACTGCCCAACAAAAGATGAGAGAAGTATCTTTCTCAAATCTTTTAATTGATCACATCCAACAAGGCATACTGCCTGATGATCTGGTCATGTGACACTTTCAGACTGGTTTTCTCTTTAGCTTGGAAATGAAAGTAGTTTTGTTCGAATTTACTTTTTTGCTATTTTTTTTTCTGTTTTGATTATTTCAATCTAAAAACAACAAACCAAAATCGGGAACTGAATGACTACACAATTATTATCACTTACTTTTTCGCACATGCCTGGGGGTCGATGTGAGACCAAGGGCTCTAAAAAGGGATTTATGGTCTTGAAAGTTTTGGGGGCCTTCTAGATTAAGCTCACTAAGTATCAATCATTACATTAAAAGGGAATCTAGATGTTTCTTTACTTTATTTTAGATTTTTTCCAGTGATGTAATAAATAGAATTTATTCTGACCATATTTATATTACTTCAAGTTTTGATGCCTCAGTTATTCAATTGATGACTGATGGCGAGTTATAAAAAAGAAAAAAAAAACCTTCCACCTGTTCTCAAGGTGTTATGAGGCGGTAGAAATAGTGGTCACATTACTCTGTCCATCCATCTGTTTTTATTCTGCTTTAATTGATCAATTTATCATAATCTACTTCTAGCTTGCTAGGCCCATTCAAGTTTCGCCAGAGCCCCATAAACCATGCATTTCAAGAAAATGTTCTCTATTCTATCCATTGCCAGCATCTTATAATGCTGGACAAAGTTTAAACTTTCCTGATTTGAATTCAAAGTTGCTTATATCCTAGACTCTTTGCCAACCAAAGCTGAAGAGTCCAGTCTGTACTATTCATTGCCGGGGAGGAGAAGAGATGAGTTCATGTCTTTCTGTGTGAAGTGAACTGCTAGAGTTTGAAGCATTCACACCTCCTATAATGGTAACAATAATAATTGATATCAAACTAGTGTCATTGGTTTTGCTAATGGCATACATAAAGCTGTGTCCGTGTCAGTATGTTTACACAGTAATTTAGAAGGTTAATTGAAATTCTTGTAATAATTAAAAAAAACAAACTTACACAACTGTAGCATCAGCAGTAGTTGTAGTTATATCATTAGCAGCTTGTGAACAAATGATGAATTCTATGTTTGTTTATTCATAATGACTTGTCTCTCTCTTTCTGTTTGTTATATCATAGACAGGCTGACAGTTTGCTCATTATAACAAAGATTGGTGACATTGTTTTTTAGCTGGTTCATGTAAGCATAACTTTATGACTAACATCCATTCTCTGCATGGCTGGTTCCATATTCAACAGATGGTTGGATGAAGCCATACTGTCACTATCTGTATCTAGTGGGGTATGTGGGTTATCAAAGTAAATGAGTCAAGCCATTCATCTATTTAATGGATTACTAAAGTACATCAATACACTGACTGGAATGAGCTTGAGGTTTGAAGGCCCTTGGATGGGGGGGGGGGGTAGATGGGCCATTTAGCATGGGCCTATGATTTTGAGGGGGCCTACTCAGACAGTGTAATGGTTAGCACATCTGTGTCTCATGCAGAAGCCCCCCCGCCTCTGGATTCAATTCCCGTTATGAGCCAAGTGTAGAAAACTCTACATTCGTACATATTTCCCTCGGTAGTTGAATACACCCAAAATTGTATGATTAGGGTGGAAGTATCCATTCAGTGGACTTGCATCCTGCCATAAAGAGGGTCATGAAACTTGCAGGTATGAAGTCCTGGTCTCTACCAGACTTGAGACTTGCAAGAATCACTAAGCTGATGCATACAACAAAAACTTGGACTCTATCACTGGCTGTCATACTTCATTGGGAGTGTCTTTCAATATGAACTCTTTATCTATTCTAGAGACATGGAAAGTGATGGACGATTCTGTTTTTTGTACATCATAAACATTACATGTATATACCCATACATAAATCATATGTATTTGACTCTGATTACAAAAATACTGAGCAGTTTTAGATAGGGTCTACATTTCATATCTGGCCCGGGCTTATTTCCAGCTCTGAAAATCAACTTGACTTGTTATAACAAATTCAAATCAGTTATCAACTTGATTTTATTTTTTTTTTTAAATTACAGTATAGAGTATGAACAAAAAATTGTTGCTGAATTTCCACTATGAAGGATCATTCTTTTGAATTAGGATTCTTATCTACCTATTTTCGTGGTCAGGTGCCACGGCACTTTTGCTTGTCAACAATTGGGTTGTGAGCTCATCATGGATTTTTGCTGACCAATACATGGCATTGTTTCGTTGATATCTTGGGGATGAGGCTTGAGGGTTTCTTTGCTCATTTTCGGAACAATCACTCAATGATCTATAATCTGCAGTCGGTGGAGGACTGGTCGACATTAGCCTTGTGGTGTCATTTCCAGAAGTTGCATGTTCTTTCCGTCTATTATATGACGGACGGATCTTGTGCAGCCATGATGTCATCTGCCATTGTTTGTCCGATGCCTGCTTTTGGCCGTCTTCCTGCCAGCAGCCTTTCTCTGACTGGGGTGGAGGTTCTTGTTGTTCTTGCTTACGTCTGTAGAGATTCTGTCTTGAAGTTTGTGGTGGTCTTGCTGATTCTATTTCAGCATAGTTCCTATTGGCCCTTAAAGCGCCTGGAGTAAGGCTAGTCCGTCCGTAGAGGGTTGCTCTTTTTGGAGATCGGTTCTCACCTCCCATGCTACAGATAGAGTCCGTGTCATCACCGTCTTTGTAATCAGTGCTATTGGATTGATCATGCTTGTCTAGCAGTAAGTTCCTTTTTTCTGGGGTGTTGGTCTCCATCTTGAAGATTATAAGATCACCACTGGCAAAGATGTCTTTCGCTGTGAATTCAAAAATAGTTTTTTCAGTGATATAATGACAGTTTGTAAACAGCAGAAAGTACAGGTAGGTCACTGATATTCTGGCACCTTTGGTTCATGAACCGTGCCAATATGGACTCATCTTTACACTGCGCTTTGCATGGAAGCCATTATTAGGGGTAAATTTGAACAAATTTGGCTAGGAATTTTACAAATCAATGTAGCAGTAATAACCTCTGCAGTATAAATGATTATAAGATGTCTCTATACACAATGCCACCTGTGGCCAATCCGTGAACTAAAAAGTGTCCGCTTGTTATTTTGTCCATACTAGAAGAGGTAGTGGACCATCAGTTGCCAGAAAATCAGTGTTATACCTGTACTAATAATGTTACAGAAAGTTTTAGAAAAATACTTCAAAAAGAAAAAAAAAATTTTATCAATATAAAAGCATCTAAACCTTGATGTGTGTAAACAGTGAACCATTACTATGCGGTAGTAATATTATCTTGAATTTTCATAAGATCAAACATGGTCTACTGTAATTTTTTTTTTTCAACTAGTATTTCTTTCATCTTAATTTCAGTTGCTTATCATAGCAACCACTCAGATTGTCATTTTATGGCTATCAGTAAACCTTGGGAAACCTGTTCAGCTGTTCTACTGTTTGATATACTACAGCCAATGGTTGCAGAAGACCAAATCTAGCTAAATGAACTCCTTCCTTATCCCCCTCCCCCAATTTTCTGCTCATTTTTTACTTGCCTATAGCTTATTTGTTATCTCCAATCAGCGCTGTTTACTAATGGGTGCAGAATGAGGATCTGGGTAGTTCTGAGGGTAACCAATTGAATGAAAGAAATATAAGTAAAAAAATAAATGGTCATTAATTAGTGTAATTTTAAAGTGAATAACTTGCCGTCGCAGTCAATAACTGAACAACCCTAGCCTCAAAATTTGAAGTCATGTAAAAATGATTCCATTGTAGAATAAATGTGGTCAGAATAAATTCTTTTTATGACCTTACTGGCATTCTCCACTGGAAAACATTTGAAATGGATTAAAAAGAAAAAAAAAAAGGAGAAATCTAGAAGCATCTAGATTTTATAGAATCTAGATGTTGTTAATAAACTGTACCCATTAAAATAAGACTAAAGAGTTAAAAAGAAAACAAAACAAAACTAGGGGTCAAGTGGAGTACTGATGCCAATTTTCAAGTCTGTGGACAAAACAGTATGGCCAGGAGCACACTCGAAGACTCAAACACATGCATACTTTGGTGGGTACGTTTATTCAATGTTTGACTAGATTTGCCTTTTTAATGCATTACTTTTCACCACAATGCTCTATGAAGTATGAACAGGAAATGATGAAATAGCCCCTGACAGGACTTGAACTCACATCCCATATTACAGTTTTCCTTTGCTATCTGAGGGTAATGTTCCTAGAAAACTTTTTGTAAGCTGAAATGGTCTTGAGTAAAGAAGCAAGTACCATTAATTAGTATGGCAAAATTTTTTGAGTGTTCCTAAAATCAACAAATAACTTTTTTGCCCTACGCATTATACCTTTACGAGCTCTCTTAAGCTCCTCGGATACTTTAGAACATATTTTGCTAATGGATGCATGAAATGAATCGAGATAAAGCACTGTTGTTCACTGACACAGTTCAAAGCAATGATAGTTTGAGGTCTTAAAAAGTGAATTGTTGTGAAGGGAGGATACCTGTATTGATGGATAATTCACCTCCAAACAAGTCTTGTTAGTCTTGCAATAGGAAATGTCTTTTGGCAGCATGCCATATTAGGGCTGAACAATTAGAAAAATTGGATCACTTGAGACTGAATTTTTAAAAACAAGCAGGAACACTGTCAGACACAAATTTAGGGACCAATTTAGCATAAACTTACATAGAGCTCTCCTTAAAATCTTATCTTGGGAGGGAAATTTTCGAAATACAAAAAAAGTTTTTTCTAGACGTTATCAGGAGTAAATGCTTAAATTTTCGATTATCTAGCCTTCATTTATTCAGCCTGTATGCATGACACATAGATACATACATAAGAAGCCAGCCAGCCAGCTAGTCAACCAACCAGCCAGAACTACTTAAAAACTGAAGGTCGAGAGTTTCTAATGACGGAAAACCTAGTAAAAAATGATCGTAAAGATATTTCATCTAAGAAATTCTGACAACTTGAGGCAAGATACTAGAAACTTGACTGAGAAATAACAAGTCAACGCAAATAAAATATCAATTTTTTTGCTACTATCATGGTGGAGAAGAGATTGGGATATGGAATCAGTTTTGAGGGTTTAATTTGGACTCTTGCCTGCCACTAAATTCATGTAGCTCAGTTGTAAGAGTGGCTGCATGTTAAGCAAGCCACCCTCTGGTATAGAAGGTTGTGAGAGTGATTCTCACTGGGAATTTATTTTTCATTCCAGTCCATGCTGTTGATTTATTCATTCACTGCTGAAGGGGGCTCAAGTGTTGATAAAAAGCAAAAATAGTTTAGATGAAAGCATATGACGACAAAAAATTAATAACAGTGATTCAAAATACCTAATCTGATAAAATGAATAAAAATATAATTCAAATGATTTACCTGTTTTACTCACTGAAGCTTCTCTCTCACAGCACTGAAATAGCTACCATAAAATGAAGTAAAGAAAACTAGTAAAAAATTAATTATGAAATTACTTAATCTTATTTTCTTCTTGCTTTCTCTTTGAATATTGCTTCGGTTGTACAATCACCGTTTTTCACCGTGTTGTCAGTTACATCAGCTGGGTTTCTGTGTCCTTACTGTTATAGCTTGCAGAAGGTAATAGATGATTTCCTCTGGTTACCTGAACCGTAACTCGGGCCCTATTTTTTCACTCGACTGATAATTTACTTTTAATTGTCATTCACAGATGACTTGCTTCTTGACTCACCGTTTTCAATATGGCTGCTCTTTACTCATTACCTCCAAAATGAGGCTTCCCATAAAAGACGAGATTACGTTCAGATGAGACTTGGTACTCTGCTGAATAAGAGGTAGTGGGAGGTGATATTTCGGCAGCGATGACTCCAGTAAAGCCTACATGGGGTCAGGCATGATTTCGGGTTAAAATTGTTGTCCAGCTGTCTTTATTATGAAATAGTTGTCTGTCTCCTAGATTGGTTGCCAACTATGGCTAGAGAGTACAGTTCACCCCTGCTATTTATCCATAGCTAGTTTGAGAAGGGATTGATTTTCTGTCTCCCTTAGGGCATTTGTGCAAAGTGAATGCAAATGGTCCCAGTTGGTGTTTAAATTTGTTTTTAAATGCCATCCTTTGAGCTGTCAACCATTAGGATGCATACACCTCCCATAGAGCTTCAAGTGTGGCTCAAACCCATTAACAACAGCTTGTGAGTTTAGCCTTCTATCCCTGGCCTTTAATCCCTTAATCGACCTGTACTGTGTTGATGGGGCACTTATTTTTCATGGGTGCGTCTAGGGTGAGCTAGCCTGATGGATCCTATCCCTCTGATGACTACTTTAATCCTATTCTGCTGATGTGAGCACTCTGCCATAGGACTATGATAATAGGTTAGTTTACTATGCAGCACATTGGAAGAGTCACTAAAGCCCTCTTGCAATATGTCAACTAGCAAGCATAAATTTTGATCCTCAATCTACTGAGATTATTATTACTAAGGAAGTGTCCATTCCAAAGGTGCATGTTTTGAAGGGGTTGGTCTTGTCATAATTGATTTTTCACCTGTTGAACGAAACTATGGTTTTGATGTATTTTGGTTGCCAATTTAGATATTTTATAACTAAATCTAGACTATTTGGAAGAATGTGAGTCGAGGAAGATAATTTATAGAACATGAAGAAAGATCTTGATTTTTTTTTCAAAATCATTATCAGTTTTTCCTGATCTATAACTGGCAAATGCCAATTTCGTACAATATCCAGTTGAGTAATAGCTGTACATACACACAGAGACACAGAGATTTCTTCAATTGAAGTTGGATTATTAATCATAGAACTGTTCATGGTAGAACCTTGAAATTTTGCATGCACACCCCTTTCAATAAGAAGGGAAATTGTCTTTAGAACTCGTCCCGTCCAATAGGTTTTTATTGTGAGGCTCAATTTATAATAAAGATCTATGCCAAATTTATCCTTTTTTTTGTGTCCTGTAGTATTGACACTTGGTTTTTTAAAATTTGTGTTTTTTAATTATCACTGCCCACTAAAAGCAAGAAAAGTAACCTATTCATGGATCGTTCCTTTTCCCGATTTCTCAGACTAGCAAGACTTGTTTTTGGAAAAAAGATCATAAATTTGTAACAATAGTGTTTCCATCTAGGAAGTTTAATTGTACCAAGAGGTAAAAAGCAGCATATATGGGTGGAGGTGATTCATAATTTCCCTTAGAATGCTAGTTCTTTTTCTAGAAAAAATTTTCTTCGTGAGGAATGAAAAAGAAGCAAGGAATGTTCTCTTAGTCTTATTATTCAGTCCTGGAATGTTTTTATCTCTGGAAATAGGTTATCTGTCTTTTTTTTTTTGTTCAAAGGCCAAAGGAAGGCAAATAATATAAATACAGAGAAAGTTAGTCAAATTATCTTTTAAAGTATTTCATTACAATGAATAAAGCTGTTCTGTTTTACGGCTTTCTTAGTTTTTCCTTCATTCCTCAAAAAATACAATTTTTTTTTTTACTCTTTTATTTTTCATTTTGTTCAATTTCATGATTTCATTTTTATCAGAAACCAACAACCAAAAGTGTCAATAGGGGTTTCTTCAGTTTTCAACTCATTCTGCCTGCCTACCTGTCTACCTATGTATCGTGGAAAAATTCCCTCCCCGAAATAGGTTTCTAGTGGGGCTGGTGTCCATTTTACAATTCAAGTTCTGCTAAACGTGTCCGTTGGTTTGTGTCTGGCTGCGTTCACACTTTTTTTTTTTGATTTGGACTTTTTATTTATGCAACAAAAGGCGAGAGAAATAACTTGTTTATTAAACATTCTTTTTCTAATTTTTCAATTGATTAACCCCAACATGACATGCTGCCAGAAGACATTAGTTACATGGGGTCTGACAGGCTATCTTGCCCAAGACACACCCGTATCCTAACGACACAATAGTGGGTTGGGGAACCAAAAAAACCTTGTACTGAGTAACAGGACCAATGACTACCTTTTTTACTAATCCTGAAACTCTATCTGTTTATAGAACTGGTCTCCAATCTCTCAAAGAAACGAAAACAAGCTTGGCACTTTAATATGTTATTTCTACATTGTATCTTATACCTATATCCGCAACATTTTCAGAATGTGTCAAATCATGTGCTAATGTCAACTATGTTGTGTGATTTTCTTGTCCGCTCCAAAGATCGCATCAAACTGAAATACCATCTCTCTCTAAACAAACTATCCATTCATGTTCCAAGGTTTATTGTTGACATTGACTGCGCAGGATTTAGTTATTGTGAATGTGACAGTCACATAGTACACAAACTCACTAAATGGCTGATTGAGTAATCCCATGGGAGAGTTCCTGTTCACTCCAGCATTGTCAGATTTGGCCAGAATGGGAGATAGTCTGAGATTTATCTTAGGGACTCACCAGAGACACAGGCATTAGAATATCATTAAATTTGCCAGATTCTCTTGATTTTCCAAATTCAGCTCTATTCCAGTGCCTAGTAAGTCTCTGAGATAAATCTCAGATTATCTCCACTTCTGGCCAAATTTGGCAACCCTGGTTCACATATACACAGACCATTACTATTCAAGTGAGTTTCATCTTCACTTGGTACCCAACACTTGCTGTTTAATGTCACATTTTAGTCTAGTAAATGGGTACCTTGCCACAGATTAGTGGTTAGCAAGGTACTGGCTACATGAGTGCCTGTCTTATGTCTGAGAGACTGATTTCCAAATGCAACAAATAGGAAAACAAATAAATTATACCTAATAAGAAGACAAAATAAGATCCGAAACTTGGACTTTTTTTCAACCTGAATATTGTAATGAACCTTTTATTCCTATATATCAATTTTGCTCACCTGAATAAATAAGATAATGCTATATTCTAAAAGGGCACTGAATTTCAGCTTGCCCGTGTTACCAGGAACTTTAGGGCCAGCCCTGGTTGCAGACCATTACAACTGCAGTATGGTTGATCCTTATTGGATTCTCCTCATTTGTGGCCTTGTGCCTGACTAATCTTAGTAGATAGTGGTATAATAGATGATCCCATAGTGCTGGATGTTACGTATTGTTGTTGCTGTACTGAAAATCTGAGGTGTGTAATAAGTTTGTAGATCTTTGGTGTCAAAAACACAGCATTATGGGAAAAAGTCTTGCTGTTTTTTATATATATTTTTTCAACTAATGTTACTATCTGTAGCTTGTATTTCAAGATATTAGCCGTTTTCTTCCCCCTGGTCTAATTGGTTCTGAGGAAAATTCTGACAGGATGTCTTGGATACCGGATGCAAGGTGTGGAATGAAAGAAATATAAGATGGTTGATAAGGATAGGGGGAAAAAACACAGAAGGAAAATAGTTCATGTTACTTTTCATGTTGTAAATTGGAGGTAATAGTAATCTTTGGTCTTATGGATGTAAAATATGGTAGCATAACATGGCATGCGAAGACTTGAGAAAGTTATACAAAGGCTCCAAAAGTATACAACATATTGATTGGATTTTAACACAATAATGAAGTTAAAAGCCATTAATTTGTTCTCTATAAGAGTATTGCACATTGTAAATTTATTTTGGCATGATAGAAAAAGTGTATCTGACATGCTAAACTGTCATTGTAATTTCTTTTTTGAGGCATATCCTGTCTAGAGACTTTTTATAGT
This sequence comes from Thysanoteuthis rhombus, assembly GCA_963457665.1. Taxonomy (NCBI): domain Eukaryota; kingdom Metazoa; phylum Mollusca; class Cephalopoda; order Oegopsida; family Thysanoteuthidae; genus Thysanoteuthis; species Thysanoteuthis major. The sequence continues at coordinate 18,505,283 of OY735242.1, read as the reverse complement.
CTAGGTGTCCGATTAAGACGAAGGTTTACCTACAATTATCGCAGTGAAAAGTAAGATGAACCAGGAAAACTATGGAGCAGTGAAAGGAGAGGAAAAAAGTAGTAGACAGGTCTGTTAGTCACTCAATATAAACTGTCTCATGACCAACATCTTTTGGCAACATGCCATGTTGAGGCTGATCAAATTAAAAAATGGAAAAAAGGGTGATCAATTTAGTAGTTACTTCTCTCGCCTTTGGTTTGGTGGTGATTATTAAGAAAGTCTTAATTTTCAAAAAAATAAGCATGAACACTGCTAGATACAAACTAAGGGACCAATTTAGCATAAACATACATTGCAAATTGAATTCCCCTCTAAAACCCATTAAGGAGGGGAAGTATTGAAAGAAAACTTTGAAAAAAATTTTTTTTTTTAGACATCACTAATGATAAATGTTAAAATTTTCAGCCATCTATCTCCATTAGTGCGGCCTGTATGTGTAATAGATACATAGCCAGCCAGCTAGACCAACTTGAAAACTGAAGAACCCTATGTTGATGTTGACTGTTTATTACAGAAGAGTGAGAAAGAAAAGGAAAATTTTCTGATTATTGAGAGAAACTAGAAAATGAAAAGGAATCAGGTCCTTCTTCCATTATCTGTAATTACCTCTACCAAAAAAGATGACGAGATATATATATTTAATTGTGTCTGTTGTTTTGGCCGGCCATCCGTCTGTCCACATGACCTCTCGAAAAGTTTTGAATAAATTTCTCTGAAATTTCATAGGAATGCAAGCAATGGATTATGGAAGAAGTGATCGAATTTTGGGGTGGTTCCAGGTATTTGTTTCTGATTAAAAGAATTTCTATCATTCAGCATGAAATGAGTTTAAAAAAGAACAGCTAAATAATTTGAAATTTCTGGGGAAATAACTCAATATTTGCATCTATTATGAGAATTGTGTAACCTCTCCTGTTTTTCAATATCTTATTTTCATTGAGTTTCTAGTTAGTATATGGCATTGGCACAAGTATGTGCTCTGTTAGTGCTTTCCACAGTAAAAAGGATGCGAGTTAGAATCCACGTGTGGAGCTTATACTTTATTATTATACTGTGTACTTACTGTTGTAGACAGTCTGAATAGTAGCAATGAAAAGTAACTAAAATCAAGATAAGAGGAACACTTGTGAAAGATAGTCATGATTAGTAGATAATAAGTCAACTTCAAATTTTTTGTTCATAATTCAGGTTTAGGCTTATATATTTTATAGGCATTTTAAACTCTCTGAGTCAACCTCTAGTTTCCAAAAGATTTTTGGGGGCTTAGAAATTTGACTTAATTACTGTTAATTGCAGCGTATGTATTGAATCATAACAATTCTCCCTCAATAATTGTTATGCTAAAAAATTTTGCTATGCTTTGAAATTTTAATGCCGTGCACAAATTCTGAAAGTTTTAAAATGAAAGAACTTAGTTCCTTCCATAATGTCCTTGCTTTGTAAACCTTGGAAAATCCTAGGCCTGAATAAGTTAGATTTTCCTAAGTGGTGGAGTTCACTTCTCCAGTACGAAGCTTGCAAGAATAGTGGGGTTCAACCTGCAAACATCTTCTATTGTATAGAACAACTGCCTCTTTTTGTCTTTGTGTCCCAACCCCTAAACAGTGGTGCAGCTCAAACAAATCCAACATACACACTCAATGGACCTAGGGCAGTGGTTTCAAAACTGGTCTGCTGACCCTGAATGAAAATTTAAATCAATGATATGACTATGAAATCAGGATGACTGAGCTTGACAATAAAAAAAAAACATAATCAATATACACAGATATGTACCATTATATTAGGATTTAAATAATTGTAATCCATTTTAAATTTGAAAAAATGATTTTTAAAGGACAAAGATTGCTTGATTGCCTAAAAAAACTAAATGCTAAAAATTGTGGTTTGCCAGAATATTCTCTTTCATAAAAAGGGGCCTTGAATTTTCTAAGTTTTGAAACCACTGAGTTGAAACAAAAAACTTCTAAAGGGTTTTAGATGGGTGTTTCTAATTACAATGTAACTATAATATTTAATTGAATGTTTGTTTTCTCTTCAACATATACATACTACCTGGAAACAACTCAACAGCATGATGAATCCAAAAGAATATAGTAAAAGTGAGGTGATATCCAACTGTAACTCACCATTTATAATCTCAAACACTTACGTCTTTTTTGTCGTAAATCCAAGTGAAAAAAAAGTGTTTTCCTGTCTAGAAATAATTGGTGTTGGAAAGAAGAGAAGACATGGTAAAATGTTTGGTCATCTGTGTAAACTCCAGGCGGTAGATTGCTTAAAGGAAGACTTTGAAAAAAAAAAAAAATAAGATTGTTGTGGTAGCCGTGTTTTTCACCTGGTGGGATATGATGAGACTTTTTCTCTAAAAACAAAAACTATCCTAGAAATGGAATGTTAGTTGCTTTAAGTGTGATTGGATGTTAGTTGCCACCCCCTCTCTCTCTCTCTCCCTCTCTCTCACTTTCCCTCTTTTCTCTCCCTCTCTCTCTCACCTTCCAGCTGTTGTCCAATTTAATTGAAATACAATTTTCCTATTGATTATCAATTGTCGTTTAAGTGAAAACGCTTATGTTTACATGATCATAAAGTCTTCCCCAATTTAAAACACCTGGCACAGTTTTTTTCAACATGATTATATATAATGAGGGAAGAATTTTATGCTCTGTATGTATGTATGCATGTATGTATATATATATATATATATGTATGTATGTATGTATGTATTTGTGTGTGTGTATATACATATATGTATGCATGTGTGTGCATTAAAGGCTTTTTTGGAGAAGGTGGGGATATTGTGAATACTTGTGTCTTTGCCTCTTTTTCCACTGGGCCAAATTAAATCAACTAAAAGTATTTTGTGTATTTACGTAAGTCTGTCTAGACAAGATAAACTACTGTACTTAATTAAATCATTAAATCTCTTCGCTAGATGTTTATAAAGTTAAAAGATAAAAGAATGTAATCAATCTGTTTGCAATAATTAATGCATTTTTGGTCAAGTGCAGCTATTCTCAACAGGGGGCCTTATAGCCTCTTTGGTAGCCTTATCATGTTTAAAGTGTGCCATAGACTGAAATAATAATAAATGGTTTTCTGTCTGTCTATCCGTTGTCAAGAAAAGCTTGTGAGGGGTGCATAGCCCAAAAAAGGTTTAGAATGGTAAGTTTATAGGATTACAAGTGTATATTTCTTTGGTACTCGCGTATTTATCCTTATTAGAATGGTATGAAAATTGGCAAATGCCCAGGTGGGAAATATTCTTTTCTTGCAAATCATCTTTGTGTTGACCTTTCTCATCTGAAAACGATCGCTATGTCAGTTTTTGTAAGCCTGCACTAATAAGGACAAACAAACAAACAAACAAATGAATTAGCCAAAATATGAATATTATTATAGATTATGCTCTCAGATATCATTTCATTTTTGGTCTGTCTAGAAAGTATTAAGCCATTTGATATTAATGAAAAAATAGCCTACCTAAAACAATGGCGCCTCAGTTCACTTCAAAGTACACACTTATCCAAGCATGCATCCCTACCACTTTTCAAAACGGTCTGCTAAGTCGTCTTTCAGGATTGCCATGTTGTCTTGTCACACTCTCCTTGATCTTGTTTGCAGTCTGAAATCTAGTGGGAGGGGGGCTAAAAGTTGCAGGGAGCCAAATCTGGGCTGTAGAGAGGTGGGACTGACACACTTGGGTGATGTCATGTTTTGCTAAAAGTCCTTGCATGAAACTTGAAGGATAGACAGACTTGGTAATTGTGAATGTAACAGTCCCACAGTATACAAGCTCACTAAATAGCATCTCATTGCCAATTGAGTAATCCTGTGGAAGAGTGTTTGTTCATACATGCACAATAAGCTTGCCTCTGATTGGTTAACAAGTTGTATTGAGGCTATTCTACAGGTTCTTGAAATATTCAGAATTGCTGGACACTTTTAAAACTGACCCCATAGAAACACCAGCTAAATTATATTGATTAGATATTGATTATCTACATCAGTGGTTGCCATTCTTTTTATGTCTAGCAACTATTTCTGTGACTTTTGTGAAAGTAAATTCCTGTACCACCCACTAATATTTTAGCCACTCAGTAGCCATATGAAATGGTTAAAGATGGCCAGGTATAAAACATAGCTAAAATTGCATAGATTTAATTTCTAGGTAATTAGTCAACTGTATACACTCCAAAAACTTGTACAAAGGCTCCAAAAAGTAAATATATAATGTATTTATCATATATTGAGCCAATAGAAATAAAAGCCTCCGTTTCAGGTCATGTTGTGCGACTAGACTTTCAGTAATGTCTTTGTGGCGGAAGCAAGACAGAAATAATAACTGACCTTGTAGCCTGGTAATGGGTCTATCACCCACTTAAAAGCTTTAAATCGCCCAGGTTGGCGACCACTGATCTATGTTCACTTCCTACAACCACTCTCATCATTTTCCTGTGACTAAATTAGATTGTCTTGACTATTCAAGGAGTGAAGGTTTCTGAATGTATATGTACAGAAAGAGATTTGTGAAATTAATTGAATATTAATTGTGTAATGAATGCTTTTTATGATTACGCTACAGATTTATTAATTTAAATATCTGTGCATAAGATATGTAAAAAGAGGTTTGTGAAATTATCTTCTGATATGCAATATGAATGCACATGGTGCTCAGATATATTTGCCTGTATAGTTAATACTATGTTAGTCTTGACAGACATTGCTAGTAAGTTTTATCTTCACTGTGTACCTCACTTGTGTAGACGGAATAAATTAACTTACTAACATTGTATTATATCATTAGTTTTACTCTATTGCCTTTTGTTGTTGTTGACTGTAATTTTACTTGCGTAATCTTGGCTGACTCGGTCTTTCTATTGTGGTCTTGAGTCTCTGATCATACAAAGTAAAACCTTACTTCTTTGGGTTACCTGAACCGTAATTCGGTCATTAAGTGTCACTCAACGGAAGATTAATTCTTACCGTCACTCACGGATGAGTTAGTTCTTGACTCACTCTGTTTTCAATATGACTCCTCATGTGTTACTTCCAAAATGAGGCTCTGTCTTGAAATGTTCACAAAGATGAAATTACGCTCATGTGAGACCTTGTACTTTAGCGAATAAGTGGTAGTAGGTAATGTCACAGCAGCAGTGGCTCTATCAAAGCCTTAATCTAATGATGACCCTGAGGTCAGGCATGGTTTCGGGCTGGAGCATCATTACCAGGAATACCTTACAATACTATCAGGCTTTTTGCTTCTTTATTTCTGCTGTTAATAGAGTACCATAAAGAAAAATATAGTTACATTGAGCTATTTTGGTCAGAGTTTTATTAGCCTAGTGTCCTTGTCTTGGTTGTTAAAGCCACAACACTCTAGCACCCTCAGCCTTGTTCAGGTGTCTGTGGTAATTGATAACTTTCTGTAGATTTCAACCATAATCCATTATTCAACCCATTGGGGTAGATTATTTTTTTTCTACCATCCATACCTGAGGATATCTTGTGCTGACTTGGTAAATTCATCCTGAACAAGAGTATATGACTTTTTCGCTTTAGCCATACCGGGGATTGAACCTAAAACTGCCAAGCAGGTTACTAGTACAATTGATCAATAATTTTATCCAGTGGTAGAAACTTGGAACCCCTTCGATTGAACCAGGGTATTAGATTTTTTTGTAGAGCTCGTCCAAGAGTATATGAATTTTTCGCTGTAGCCATACCAGGGATTGAACCTAAAACTGCCAAGCAGGTTACTAATACACTTGACCAATAATTTTATCCAGTGGTAGAAACTTGGAACCCCTTCAATTGAATCAGAGTGTATGATTTTTTTTGTAGAGCCTGTCCGTACCTGGGGTTAGCAAAAAGTGAACCATCAAGTTCTCTGTAGGCCTACAACCTTTTCTAAAAATTTTCCAAGTTTCATGTATTCGTAAGCCATTGAGCAGTTGATGGCTTTTAGATTGTGTCATGATTTGTTCAATATTTGCATACGTGTAATTTGTTTGCTACAGGGGCAAATGATTGATGATTACAACCTACATTCCAAAATTTACTTAAGGCAATGAGAGACCACTATCTTCACCCTGATGCCTGTTTTCCTGAGAACTATCAAATAACTTCTTCTAAACTATGTATAAATAAATGGATAAATGTAAACACTTCATGCGGATTTTGATATTACTTTTCACCTGCTGAGTAAATATTTGAAATAATAGGCCTGAAGGGCAAATTTTTTTGTTTTGCAAGATATAATATAACATAATTAAGTGGTTCATTACAAGAGGAATTTGCTGATTTTTTTCTGTTGTGTAATCTGTAGTTTTATGCTTAATGTCCTGATGTGTTTAATAGTAATTCCTTCATATTTATTTTGGAAAAAAAAGAATGAAAAATGTGACCCAAAGTTGGAAATGGGGGCTAGGGATTCGGGTTTGTCTCAAGTCTTCACAATAATTTGACCTGCTTTTATCCCAGTATTCCTTTCACCAGAGCAACACATTTCTTCTGAGTATTTCTTTCATTCTACATTCATCACAATAACAGAGTTTCTCCTTTGAAAATCCTACTTGAGAGTAATATAAAAGTAATTCCTTATCTCAGAAATTGAGTCAAGTTTTGTTTAGACTAGAACATGCCCATTCAAAAGGTGTTTCGGGAGGTTTGAACTCAAAAAAAATAAAAAATCTGTTTATTTATTCATGATATCAATAGCAGCAATCAGAACAGAAATATCATCTTAAGTTGTAATAACAATCAAAATGGATTTTTAAGAAAATGCTGTCCTGTCATGTAACTGCAGGTGACTGATTCAATTCAATTTTGTTCTATTGAAAAATTCGGCTGAAAAAGAAACGCAATTCGCTCTCATTCTCCATTCTATTTTGAAACCACTTCGAAATTATCTGAGATGCACATGGTGTCATAAAAATGTCACTTTTTATGTTCTCAAAATATATGTTTGTTTCAGTATGTATTTTTATTGTAAATTAAGCACCCCCAACACATTGAGAACCGCTGACCCAAACTACTTTAAACTTGAATCTGCAATGTCGGGTGCAGTGCCTAACATATATGTTAAATGTCAACTTCGTACAATGGCCAGTTGTCAAGTCATCTTGGTGCATATACACTCAAAGAAATTTCTCAAATTATACTGGGAATAATCTTATCAAAACTTTGTCAATTAAGAGCCATGTATTATAGGAAAAGATCAATTTATCAGAACATGAATGCATATGGGCTGCACCAATTGATCAAGAGAATGAACTTTTTCATATCAATGTAACGTAATATTTAAAAAAAAAACAAAAAAAAACATAACACAGCTGTTGAGGTCCGAGAAAGCCAACTGTGTTATAACTGAACTGTGATAACCAGTTGCAAATTTAGCTATTTTGTAGTTAGATCTTGCTATTTTGGAGCTAGATTGATATTTTGGGGTTCACCATCCACCCAAATTATACCGTGAACCATGCTCTAATGAACAGAACAGAGGAGGCCTTTTGTGTGCTTATTTTATACTTCTACCTATGCGCTGTCTGTTTTCCCCCCTTACAAAAAATCAAATATTGAGTTTAAATGATTTTTGTTGTCAATCTGTACCTGTTGATTTCAAATCTTATATTTTCTCGTTTTTTCTTTTCCAGGTAAGTTTCTTCATCTATTCTTCACCGTCTGTACGGGTAAGAACAACATTATCCTTATTTCTCTTCAAACTCACCATCTTGACTTCTGAAATTCAACCCTATATTCAGCCTTGTGATTACTTCACTTTGGTGCAATAATAATTTTGTAAAGTTATGGTTTGAGGAACAATCACTAATCGAACTGAAAAGATTTAGGTAGATTCCAAGCAATGGCTTACTTGAAAGAAGTGCTTACAATCAGAACTTCTTGAATTGAACAGAACCACTCTAATACACAGGGATTCTACTATATATGCAATACATAGAGCATTTAGGTTTGAGAGCTTAAGGCATCCTGGTCCTTGGATTGAACCTCCCTTATACACAGGGGTCCCACAGGGGTCCCACCATATATACATTGCATAGGACATCCACCAAACCTGACAGCATGAGGCACCCAGTTAATATAATTCAGAAAAGTCCATTGGGATGTAGAATAGGTAGCAAGTATAGAATAATTAAGCAAGAATACGGGATCAAAGATGGCAAATTAAGTTGGTTATTGGCTAATATTCAAATTTCTCAAATGAAGCATTGTTAATTATTTCCAATTTTTGACCAGTATTTCTTTCATCTTAATTTCAATTGATATTTATTATCAATCCTAGATAGATTGTGAGATGACTCTTGTTTTCTTGGCAATAAGTTCATTAATACAGGGGTAAAGATCATGTTCAGGTGTTTTGAGATTTGATCTGTGATTTGATTTTATCCTCAGGAACACTGAAAAATTAGAACAACTGAACAATTGCATATCCAAGCACAAAGCCTGTTTTCTTGGCGGCAAGTTCATTAATATAGGGGAGGGGGAACTGTAGTAATTGCACTCTGGGGATCATGTTCAGGTGTTAAGATTTGATCTGTGATTTGATTTTATCTCTTGGAATACTGAAAAATCAAGTAGACATGCAACTGAACAGCTGTATATCCATGTGTGAAGCGACAAATTTTTTTTTTAATAAAATTTAGTATGTACGTATGATTAGGAAAAAAAATCATAAAATTCAGTATGTACACATTTGAGAAAAAAATTCAAATAAAATTCAGTATGTACACATTTGAAAAAATATTCAAATAAAATTCAGTATGTACACATTTGAGAAAAAATTTCAAATAAAATCCAGTATGTACACATTTGAAAAAATATTCAAATAAAATTCAGTATGTGTGTATATTTTATTAGTATGCACATATATTTAAAAAAAAAATTTTGTTGAATTTGTATTGAACAGAAAGAAAGGATTCAGTTTCACCTTATAGTTATATAGTAAATAGAACCTCCCTTCTAAAACCTTTGAATCATATTTTTTCCATAAAACTTCTGTGATTGCCAACAGGAGAAAAGAAAGCAGACAAAGTAAGTGATGTAACTTGAGAAATTTTACCATCCACATTGTACTTGATAAAGCCATGTTGCCTAATTTGTTGCGTTCATGAGCTGTTTTCTAACAAGATTTTTACGCAGAGCAACAGTGGGAACCATGGTTATACTCTTAGACTTCTCTATAACCCTTGATAAGTGCAAATGTACCCCTTGGGATACATGTACCTCAGGTTGGGAACCTCTATAGCAGATGCTGCTCTGTGGTATTTTCATTACTACTCATCTAACAAAGATCCATTTCTCTTGGATAACATTGTGCAACATATTTATTACTTTTTTGTTGTTGCTGGTTTTAAGTGTCATTTTGTAATTGATTATCTTTGAAATGTATAGAAAATGTCAATTATTCCTCACAAAATTTGCGTTAGTGACCAGGACAGCGATAATTTGGAATCTACTTATATTCAATTGGACAATGGGTGATTTCTGCTCATTTTCAATCATTTAAAGTAAGAAAAACAATTACACATGAGTATCACTGTCCTGGCCACAAAAGCAAATTTTGAAGGAAATAATTGCAATTTTCTATACTTTTTGCACAACGATTAGAAAATAACATTCTAGGTTGATGCAAAAATTCATAGCAACATCTTTTGGATAATGTGAGGGAAATCTTGGAAATGCCTTTGAAGTTCACTCTTATCGCCTGTGCAATCAGTCATTTTTAGTATATCATTTATGAGACTTGGGAAAATTTAGAGGCTTGGTAGATAGGTTCTACATAAATTTATGAACAGGAATTTTTGACAAATTCAATGTTTGATATACTAGAATGGGTCTCCAAAAAATCGGACATTATTTTCTGTAGTACCTAATTCTTACCTCAAATTCGGCATAATTTTGTTATCCTGTTCTCTAACCCCTAAAGTTTTGACTACTTGGAACCAGTCATGTGTAAAATTGACTACCCCAAGAGTATACAACCTATATGGAACCTAACCAAGGGAATGATTCGTCAACTGAGAATCATGAAACGTGCACAAGAGAAAATCATGCTCAACTTCACACGAAGAGACTGCAAGATGCACATTGGGGGGAAAAACAGGAGTCCGAGATATAGAATTCATTAGGAAACTCTGATGGCAATGGGCTAGCCATATTGCAAAAATGGCAGACAACCAATGGACATCATGACTCACAACATGGATCCCAAGAGATCAAATGTGGAACCAAAGCTGGTAGAATATGATATGACGAGATAACTGGACAGGCGCAGGAAATACTGGCTCCTTGGTGCTCACAATAGAGAGGTGTGGCGAATTCTGGGGAAGGTCTATGTCCAACGATGGATGGACGATAAAAGACTGATGATGATGACCCCAACCTTACAGGGGATTGGTGGGAAGAAAATCAAAATCAAGATTAAAGAGAAAGAAAATCTAAAGAAAAGGAAAGGGAAAAGAGAGGAAGGGGTAGAGATTACTAGAGAACTTAAAGTAGAAATGGATTTCTCAAGGAAAGGAGGGGGATTTCATATTTGTCATTTTGATCAGGTGACAGGTTTAGTTCAAGCTGGTTAAAGTAGGGATACCATAATTTAACAGACTAGAGGTATTGATTGAGGGAACTCTATCCTACTCGTGCTTCAAGTGATGTAATTTTGGGGGAATAAGGTCAGAAGTGAACCTCTTGGATCAAACTACTTATATTGTTGAATAGTTGATTAGTTCTTATATCATGAGTATATCCAAACTCCTATCTTGGGTGCCAAATGTATAATCCAACAGAACTTAGTCGGGAAGAGAGGAGATATGGTGAAGGAAGAATCAAAGTTGGGTCAATTATATACTCACCTGCCTAAAACTGAAAAGTGTTCAACTACTTTGAACTGGGATATTTTTCTGTGACATCTGTGAAATATCTCGTCAGCTGCCCCCAGAACAATCATTGCCTTCACAGGCTTTATCACAATCTCTAAATGGTGCTTAATCACAATTTAATCTATTACCTGTGTAGGAAGATTCAGAACAAAGGCATTTCTAACAAGATATCTCATCAGCTGCTCCTAGGACAATCATTGTTTTCACCATCTGTGGATTGTTTTGAATTATTAAATGATTCACTGTCAGAGTAAGAATAGATTCTCTCCAAATATTACAACGTTGTATGTACATTTTTTGACGGTGCTTGTCTATATTTGTTTCCTATTAAGTTTTCTATTTGATCCCTGTTGAAACATCTGGAATAAAAAGTAATAACGTCCAAATAAAACAAAACATATCGTCTAAAATGCAGTATAATCCATTGGCAATTGGAAAAGTTAGGAATATATATCGTATACATTACTTATAAACACTGTGTAGTCTGCTTTCTTACTCTCTCTCTCTCTCTCTTTCCCTCTCTCTCTCCCCCCCCCTCTCTGAGTTTTCTACTTTTTTCATCCTGGGAGTTGACCTCCTCCCAAGCAATAATATGACGTTAGTCATTAAAAATAAATGTTCCTCTTTTTTCACCCACTCTGTCATATTTTTCTACCTCATCTAAGGCTGTGAATTGATTACCAAAAGAAAAAAAGGAACACTCTCTGTCTCTTTGGGTCCCTAAATTCCTTAGAAATGCTGTTTACCGACTCGATAATCGGTCCTAACTTAAAATTTTCCCTCATTACAGTCAGAACTGTCGATTTTTATCACAGTTGAAAACCAGGACTGAGAAATTTTACTTGAGATCTAGTCAGCTCATTGAAAAACAAAGAAATTTTCCTCACTGATTTCTCAGCCTCTTCTAAGTGGTTTGTCTAAGGAGAAATAGCAGTGAGTTCATTGTCTTTACCTACTATCTTAAAAGTACATTGTTTTCCAATTAACTGCATCCTGATAGAATCACAGATGCAATCATTTGCTTTCATGGCTGATGAAGTTACTCAGGAATCATTAAAAGAGGAGAAAAAGATTTAGAGCCACTCTAAGATTGCTTGAAGTAAATACTGTAAGCCATTTTTTCTTTTCATAGCTGCTCCAATAATTGAAGTGGTTATTGTTTCAAATATCCATGAGTCACCACCAGTAAGACTGAATTCAGGACCCACTCAGGAGATAATTAGAAACCGTCAACTGAAACTGTCAACATAGGTTTCTTTAGTTTTTAAAGCTATACATACACTGTAAATACTGGAGCAGAATGTACTTGATATTTACTAAGTTTAGCATAGTTTGACACCGGACCATAGTTGTGGGGCACCCTGTGAGGATTGGATTCATTAGAGCTATAATGGTCAGCACCAAAGTCTGGTTAACCTTACTACACTGATTGCGTAACTAGGGATTTCATGAAATCACTGAAACGGTGGATTTCACAAATCTTGATGTAACATATATGTACAAACACACACAATCACGCGTGGTATATATGTGTGTACTTTTGCATGTAAAAATATAGTTCTACACTTGAAACAATGCCATTGTACATATCATGCTTCTTGAAATTTTATTACACATATTTCTCACATGTGTATTGCATCTACATATGCATGGATGAAAACTACATACATCCTTATTTAGTATGTGTATCTCGCTCTCCCTCTATTCATCTAAGATATATATATATATATATATATATATATATATATATATATTTTAATGTATGATTAAAAAATTCTGTTTATATTTTATTGAAACTCTATTTGAAATTATCTCCCATTATTGTGTGGTGAATGCATCATTTGGTCTAGACTGTGTAAGCAATAAACAATTGAAGAAAAGTTATTTGGGCCTTCGCATTACTGAAGACGGTTTAGCTCAATAGTAAGAGCAACACTTCATTAAAGTTGCTATCCTATCAGTCACATGTTCGATTCCTGCAGCAGCCTCATTTTCTTGAATTATTTATTTTGTTTTCGTTGTCTAGGCCAAATGATGCATTCACCTTGTATTAACTGGAGATCATTGCAAATAGTTTCAATCTGATATAAAGCTGTCAAACGCATAACTAAGGGGTTGAGTCAGGTTTATTCCAATATTCGCTGAATAAGTCACCTCTCTGATATAAGACATCATTGTATCCCTCAGTGTGTCAAGTTTATAGGGTTTAAACAGACTAATGATTCAGTAGGGAGATTACTTGTTGCTTAAAAAGTTGACTTATATGCTAGTGTGTACACACACACACACACACTCATATATATGTATTTGATAATAATTAATAATTGTGTCATCCACAAACAGCTGTTGCGTTGTATTAATACTCTTCAGAGTGGCTATGGATTATCCAATATCCCTTCCAGTACCACCAGATAGGATGGAAACCTTCGCTTCAGACCTAGAGGCAGATATTCTACCCCTACCCTACGCTGAACTGGATGGTCAGTAGGATTGAATTAAGCCAGATATTTACTTATGCACAATTCCTCATCCAACAGAGTGCTCTATTCCAGAGTTGGGAGAGCATTGCTATAGTAGCTGACAGTAACCGAGTGCCCTACCTAAGAGTGCTCAACTCCAAAGAAGGGAGCATTAATTATAATGATAATTAATAATTGTGTCATTATATATATATATATATATATATATATATATATGTGTGTGTGTGTATAAAATGAGTAAAGTTCCTTACAGATTGTACATTCTGTTTCACTTGAAGATTTTCAAACGAATTAGGTTCAGTTGAAAATCATTTTAAATGAAACAGAATGTACAATCTGTATTGATCCATTGAAAATTTTAATTTTATAACCGCTCTACTGATAGTATCGAGCAGTGTGTGTATGGTGGATATATGAATATATGCGTAAAATAAATATATCGCTCAAATTCAACCTTACTGACTGTCCAGTTCTGTAGAGTAGAGGGAGGATACCAGCCTCTGGGTCTGAAGTGAAGGTTTTGATCCTACCTTGTGGTCTGGATGGGATAATGGATAGTCTATAGCCACACTGAAGAGTTGTAATACAACAAAACAGCTGTCTGTGGATGACACAGTAATATATATATATATATATATATATATATATATATATATATATATATATATATATATACACACACTCACACACACTTATATAAACTTTTTGAAATTTTTATTTAATGGAAGTTCCTCTCTGCTACCTACTTAATTTACCATTCAGTCTTTGGGGGTGATGTAGGTAAATTCCAGTGTGGGTTAGGCTTTGAAGCAAAGACAGTAAGATGACTCAGTTTAACATTATTTAGATAACAGCTGGCTACATTGCCTGTTGAATATTTTTGTTTGGCTCCCCCTGAATCTGTAGGTAGATAGGATTATACTTATCAAAAGAGAAAGCCATTCCCTACTTTTGTTTATCTTGGCTTCCCCCATATATTTTATATCATTGCCGGTAGATTTCATTTCAGCGGGTGAGTGAATTATTCATAATGCATTTCTGTAGTAAAAACCTTTCATTTATGAAATGTGTTTCTTTAGTAAACAATTCTGTTTTTATGCATTTTAGATAATAAGATCGCTACAATGTATGTGGTTGGTCTGGAATGTATCTAGTCACTTGGTATTAGACAAAATTTGCCCGCTAAGTCAATAATTGAGCAGTGTAAATATGAACAGAATAAAATCTATTTATGACATCTCTGGAATTTTTTGTTGGAAAACATCTAAGATAGTGTGCTTTTGATGAACTAACCTGTCAAAATCGGATCCTGAAAAGGTCAAAAATGTTTTTTCTTTACAAAAAAAACAAACACCTTTTTTCCAGCCTTAGTAAGGAGTAAATATTTAACTTTTCAGCTTGGTATGGACTGATCACATAATACATTTATAGGTACATAGCAAGGTAGACCAACTCAAAAAATGAAGAATTCCATGTTGATTGTTTTTGTTGAATAATTACTCTTATTAAACTTATCAGATGTAATCTGCTGTCATGGGCTAAATTGAAAAGAAATTGGATAGACTAGCCAAAAAAATTGTCAATTTAGCAACTTTGATTTGAATGTTGTTTGAGAGGAAGTATAGTTTTCATGGTTCTTGGGGGCTGAACATGTTCCATAATTATCACATTAAAATCTTTGCATTAATTGTGGCTGGTACTTAACCTTCTGTTGAGCTTAGAAATGTCAGTCTTACAGGGAATTAAATGTCATAAGACCTTATTCATTGCACAAAGGTGAGTATTTATGTGTGTATATATATATATATATATATATATATATATATATATATATATATATATATGTGTGTGTGTATGATGTAGCTCTGAAGAATCTTTCGTCCTCACCCTTTCTCTCTCTCTCTTGTCCTCACCCTTTCTCTCTCTCTCTTGTCCTCACCCTTTCTCTCTCTCTCTTGTCCTCACCCCTTCTCTCTCTCTTTTGTCCTCACCCCTTCTCTCTCTCTTTTGTCCTCGCCCCTTCTCTCTCTCTTTTGTCCTCACCCCTTCTCTCTCTCTTTTGTCCTCACATCTCTCCTCTCTTTCTCTCTCTCCTCTCTTTCTCTCTCTCCTATCTTTCTCTCTCTCTCTCCTATCTTTCTCTCTCTCTCTCTCTCTCTCTGGTTCTCTTTCTCCTCTCTCACCCACTCAATATGTCCAACTTTATCCTATGGCCATATTCATGGCTCCCCATACAAAAGACTTACAAATTCCCTACCCATGTCCAGTGAGTCTGATGTTTACTCTAGCGATTGGAACTGAAGAGGAACAGCAGGATGTAAAGGCAACCCGAGGCCTGGGTGCCAGAGTGAGCACAGCTCAGTGAATAGCAACTACTACCTCTGTCCCATAATAGTTGTTGGATTTATATATGCATTGATCTATTCAAATGTAAAAACTATTATGGGACAAAGATAGTACTATATTGTGGCAAGTGTCCCAAGTTATCTAAGTATTTGTTGGGTGAGACAAACCTTGGCTCTGAGCCATGTTCCCAGAACTTTGTTCCCATTGCAAGAGCTCACTCTCTCTCTAGCATTTGTTTGCTCTCTCTAGCTCTTATATATATATATATATATATATATATATATATATATGTGTGTGTGTACTAGCAGGGAATCCTTGCATAGCCCGGGGATGAAATAACTTCACTATCATGGAATATGATGTTTATTCCAACTCAACACAACCTGGTGGGTGGGATCAGAGTGAGCCCTACATCTTTTTAGTATATTGCGGGTACTAACTGTCGTGTGATCGAATCTTGGCATGGGTCTTGCGTACCATTAGTTCAATCCACGCCCTTTCCTGGGTAGACCAGCTTGTGTCATCTGGCGGATTTGTATGCATGTTGCTGTTTGTGTTGAAGTTGTGAAAATGTTTGAAAGTGAAAGAATTGGTTTAAAACTTCGATATTATAAAATTAGTGAAATGATTTCTTTCAACTGAAAATCAATAATAAACAAATTAATTAAATAACCTGTATTTATATAATTGTCTATGGTAAAATTTGTTTCACTTGGTGCTGTTTCATTCAAAGTCATGGTTTTCAGGAACCTGATCACAACAACATTAGGGCAGCTGGTGTCTATGATCATGATCATATGCAGTATGTTGGCAATGGTTTTTGCCTATTCAAATCTTGGAGGGGGATTATGGTCAATAGGACTTATGAGGAGTAACTTTTGACTCTACCATTATGATTACCTTGGATGTATATTTGTTATTTGAAAAAACAAGATAGAAATTGATTATCTTGAATTAGGATGAGGACCTTTTAATTGGTTATAAATTTTCTAGATCTACATTGGTCATTATTGTATTTTAGAAATGTTGCCACAAATTTTTCCAAAATAAATATGTAAAAGAAATCATAATTAGTATACTATATCCTTGTTGTTATGTCTTAAGAAATCAGATCACTGTAATATAGATTATTGGTGTGAGTAAAATGCTGACCCTCCAACTTCATTATTTAGTTGCTAATTGAACTAGAAATTGATTTATTCTTCGAGTTAGCACAATACTATTTACATGTGCTAACATTGGTGTGGTCTGTACATGTGACACACACTCATAGCCTATCGATCAGGCAGAATCTCTAAAACACTAAAGAAACCTATCTTGGCAGTTTTGGTTGACGGTTTCTAATAGTCTGAATTATGTCTAGTTACAGATAATACTGCACTTTTATAACCTTGAGAAGTGTCCCAGACCTTCCAATGGGCCATGACTAGCACATCCTGTCACTTCAATAGAAACCGTCAACCCAAACTGTCAACATGTCCATATAGGTTTCTTCAGTTTTTAAGTGATTCTGGCTATTAGGCCATTTATGTATCACACATGCAGACTGCACGAATGGAGGTAGAGGGCTGAAAATATAAACATTTACTCCTTCACTCTGGAAAGAAAAAAAAATGTCTTTAACATCCCCCACCCACCTAGATTTTTTGGGGGGTTGAGAGTGTGGATTACAATATAAATTTAATGTTAAATTGAACCCTTAGTTTGTGTCTTGCAGTGTAAACACTTGTTTTTTTTGAAAATTCATACTTTTTCAGTGATCACTGCCTAACAAAAGGTGAAAGAAGTATCTTATTCATTGATCACCACTTTTCAATTTTCTTAATTGCTCACCCTCAACATGGCATGCTGCCAAAAGATGTTGGTCACATGACAGTTTCTATTGAGTGACTAACCAGACGTGTTATTATATTATACAAAATATGTCCTTCATCGCATAACTTCCTCCTTTGCATAAAGTGATGTCACCACAGCTGAACAATTTTCATTCACTGCAGTGATTTGCAAGTAATTTTTTACCAGCTGAAAATTACTTTCTATTCATGATGACAAGAATTTTCAAAAACATTATCTAGCCCTAATCTGTACTGCGTGTTCCAGAAAATATACACAATGTAAATTTAGAATAACTTGGAATTGCATTGAAGTTTTAGAACTGAAATTTTAACTGAATAAACTAAGGACATGCTAAAACTTCTCCTTGAAATCTGAGTTCTTATTGAGAAAGAGAGTTCAGTTGTGTGACCTCTATGAATGATTTTTCATGGTCAATAGAATTTATGATAAGCCATTCCTAACTGTATCATTATGATAAACTTGAATGTATACTTGTTCTCGCATTTTTTTTATTAATGAAATTAATAATCTTGAATTAAGAAGAGGACTTGATTGGTTATAAACATTTTAGATTTACATTAATGGTTATTGTATTTCAGAAGCGTTGCCTCAAATTTCTCCAAAATAAATAAATATAAAATTATGTATGAATTTATAAATAAATATAATCATAATTAGTATTTTATGTACTTGGGGTTATCTCCCTTGAGAAATCAGATCATTATAATATAGATATAACTTTTTTTACAAAATCTGAGTTCTTATGCTTTGTTATGACCTGAATGATTTGAAAAGGCTTGGTTCCTGTTGAAAAGGAACTAGACCCAGTTACTGAGCAGTCACCAACCTTTGCTAGTTGATTTGACTTATATATTATAGTGACATTCTCTGATCGTTTACAATGTTGGGTCCATAGGAAGAAAGGTTCCTCTCTTTCAACTGTGTGTCGACAAGCAGGAAGAAAGAACCACTTGAATTCTTGTTTCAAACCAAGATTTAAAAATCGTTCTTGTAGTCATGCAACTGAAGTGTAAGAACTCAAGTTTTGTGGAAAATTTTTATTGCACCTGTAGTTTCTACAGTTAATGTTACAGTTCAAAATCTCAATGCAATAAAAAGAGGTGGTTCTCTTCGTGAAAGTTTACGCAATAAAAATAATACCAAGGAGAGTACTGGAGAGTTGAAGAGACATACTCACTTGATTGGGAGGATACATTGGTTGTATACCCTTCTTTTTAGCACTTGCGGGATTTTCTTGTTCTTGGAGGTTGAGCTTGTCCTGCCGAAAGCTTGCCACCCTGAAGTGATTCTCTGCTCATTATTTTCTTCTTTTGAGGATTTTATGAAGATTCGTAGGTAGATGTAGTGGTCTATTTTTTCCAGTTGTGCGTCTTGGATTTTGATGGTTTTGTCTTTGTCTCCAACATATTCATAGTACATGACATTCGTTTTACTGAAGTCCATATAGAGTACAACTGAGAGCAATAGTAAACTGTTGGAAAACCACATGAATTTAATGAAATGCTCCATGACAGTGCCATACCCCCAAAACTTTCAGTTGACTATGTCTAAGCATGAAGAAAAGGGATTTGAAGTCTTGCAGCAACCTCCATTTTCACCTGGTTTTTCTTCTACAGATTATTATCGTATAAAGCATATTGAATCCATAATAAAAAGTTCAAATATAGGGAAGCCATAATTCGTGCTTTTACTGAATTGTGACTGGAGAATTTTATTAAAATGAGACCAGCCAGCCAGTCTCCGAAGTACGAAAGTATTGATATACAAAAAAAAGTTAGATTTCACCCAAAATCTAGAGATTTTGGGGATATGCTAAAAAAGTAATAAGTGAAACATCTGATTTAATTCTCCCATGAATGTCAATTCTTTAATCAATAAAATTCTTATGAGCATTGTTATACTTGACTTTTGCATTCTTTGCTTTTTTCTTGAGGTTGTTATAGGAAAGTAGGAAAGTTGGCCTTCACATGAACTTCAGTAAAATAAATATCAAAATGGAAAACGCAAAACTGGACAAAATAGACCACTTCAACTATCTAGGACAATAAATCTCCATGGAATCCTCATAAGAAGAAGAAATCAAAGAATCACTCTAAGATGGTAAACCTTCAGTAGAGCAAGCTCAACCTTCCAGAACAACAAAATCCCGTTAGTCTTAAAAAACGTCTACAACCAATGCATCCTCCCAATAGTCACCTATGGAGCTGAAAAATGGAACCTTACCTAGAGACTGACCTGCTAACTAAGAACCATGCAGCCTGCTCATGAGAGAATCATGCTCAACACCCTAAGATGGCATAGTCTATTAGGGGGAAAAAAACAGGAGTCTGAGACATTCTAGAACTTATTAGGAAACTCAAATGGCATTGGGCTGGCCATGTTGCAAGAATGGCAGACAACTGATCGACATCACAACTCACAACATGGATCTCCAGAGATCAAATGTAGAACCAAGACTGGCAGAATATGAGATGGCGAGACGGACTAGACAGGTTTAGAAAATATTGGCCCCGCGACGCCCATAATAGAGAAGTGTAGCAAATCCTGGGGAAGATCTATCTGATGATTGACTCTATGATGATGATCTTGGACTTTTCGAATCTTTCAGCTCAGTTTGCAGCCATACGAATAGGCTACAATTTTACAGGTAATGTAAATGCAAATGTAAGAATGCTTTAATCCAATGAACTGGTTACAAAGAGATAGTTGTTTTCAAAAGTTTACAACAAAGATGCTAAAAACCATGTGAAAGAACACCAAAATCTCAAGATCAATGTAAAAATCATTTGACACTCAACAAAACCGTGAGGTCTGTAGAAATGATATATTTATCATTGGAGCATCTTTAGTAAAAGGTTATTGCTTCAAATGGGTCATATTTTGATGAAATATTTATCATTGTTCTGTTGTTTATATCACCCTTCATCTTATTGTTAAAAGAAACATTACATGTAACAACGTAATAGCAAGTGAGATTTATTTATAGTTATACGTAGTTATTTATGTATCTAGGAACTGTTGCCTCTTACTTCACACAACTACCAGCATCACTATTCCAACTGTTTCCACCAACACCACTACAATGACAGCAATGGTTTCTCATACCATGATTATTACTAGCAGTACTCCTACTCTCACAAATATTTTACTATCACCTCCTCTACTGCCACTCACCACCATCAGTGATGGTTTTCCTATTTCTGAGCATTTAATTAAAAGGAAGATGGAGGAGGCTTGTTTGTACACCAGATGTGTTGGAAAATAGCCATTTTGAAGGCAGTGATTCTAGGTTGGGCAATGAAGGGTGAGACTATGGTTGCTAAATTAGCCATATTTCGGCTAGATCTGGCTGATTTGAAAAAAAACATCCAGCTGATAAAATTCTATGATAGCCTAAAATCTACCCATTTTGAAAAATAATTAGTAAATTTAGTAAGTGTTTTAACACCCTTATTTAGTGCAAATAATTTGTTTAAAAATTTTCTGTACTGTTCAATGTCTTATGATTCAAAGTTTGTTTTTTTAAAAAAAATTTTTACAATAATTTGACTGTACTACATTAAAACCCACTCTAATCAAAACTACACTTTCCAATCAGAAATGCACATTTTAAGTTGGCTGGAAATGGAAAAATTTTGGCCAATTTTAGAGACAGTTTTTGCTATAAATAACAAACCATACTTGGCTACACTGGGTGAGACTAATATTGGTAGTTGTCAGGGAGAAGGAAGAAATGTTTGGAGAGGGGGTTTGGAGTTAAACAGTAAGAAGAGTCTTGGGAAATGCGGAGATGTAGTCAGGAATAATGAGGAAGAAGCTCTGTTTTTACTCTATCAGGCAAAAGCAGTTGCTGGCCATGTGTGTACCAGCCCAAGTCCAGTAGAATTGGGAAAAGACCTTGAACAAATTTGCATAAAGATGGTTTGTAGTTAAAGGAAATGATATGAAAAAACATCTAAAGTCTTTCCAAATCTGTGATTAGGTTTCTGAGAAAAATGACCAACCATGATTAGCCTAATGGTGAGGAGATTGAGTTCAGTATGCAGGAGAGACTAAGACAAGATACAATCCTGATACACAGGGGCTGTAAACAAATATTTAGGGAGGGGTAGGCCCCTTCAAGTGCTCCCTTCCAACAATTAATTCAGTGGTTTCCAATGATTGTATAATGTATAGTAGAAATTTTAGTAAGTGAATTACTCCTCTAAAAGCTTCTTAGGGGGTCTTCTCTGTTGGGGCCCCAGGGGCAACTTTTAAATTATGCAGGTGCGTATATAAATCTAAGTTTCTGGTTTATATATTTTTTTGAAGGTGGAGAGAAATATTCCTGATATTGAATTTTTAAAATTTTGGGAATTCTCTCAGTATCAAATTGGCATACATATGCTCCCTCTGTTTTGTACAATACATTATACAATCATCGGCTCCCCCCCTCCAGGTTGGGAACCACTGGATTGAATGTTGGAATCAGGGCCCCTCAAGGAGCCTAGCCCCTGAGCCCCCTAATCTATTACATCTTTGTATATAGATTTAGTATATCTCTCTTGCATACTGAACTGTGCTTCTAATATCATCATTAGTAAGCTAATCACGATAGGTCATTTTTCTCGAAAACTTATTCTCAGATTTGGAGGACTCTTGATATGTTCTAATTAGACCTATGCCTTATGTATATACCAAGCTGCATCTTTATTCAAATTTGTTCAAAGTCCATGTACAAATTCTGACTGATATTACTGGAGTAATACTTGAAAAAGACAAGACGGTTCAATCATTATTGGTATTACATGATGAATTTCCTGGTAGTTCCCACAGAATCTGTAAATTGTGCCTTATATCAGTAGACTGCTTCTATACTTTCAATTTCTTTTTATTGTAAATTGTACATTTTGCCAGCTGGTTATCACCAGTATTAGAGGAGCCAATGCAGTAAATGAACACACCACCCAAAAGAAGGTCATAGTTATGTAAAATATGTATTAAATGATGGCCTTTTTAGTCTTCTGTATTTTAAAATCATCATTGCAATTTTTTTTGCCAACCAGAAAAAAACCTAATTTTTTGTGTCCAGATTCACATAACTCTTTGGAAATATAATTTGGAACCGTCCCAAGTGAAATTTGTAAAGCCTACAACCATTTTATGGGGGGGGGTGTCCACCTTAAGGCAAATTTTCATTACTATTAGATTAATTTTTGACCAGTATTTTCTTTCCTCTTGATTTTTAGTTGCTTAGTGTGGATCAAAATGGAAGGGAAAGCTCTACTCGCATCCCTTTTGGCTCATGGGGGCATGATTAACCCTATCTGCGGCAAAAGGGTCATTGAGTCCCACTGACAGGGCCAGCTACAGGTACCAGCAATATGGGCAGTGGACCAGGGCACCAAGTGCTGGGGAACACCTGTCATGTATCTAAGACTGTAGGACTTTCCAAATGCAAACGGGTGGGGAGGATGAACAAATCAGATTAAAAATAGTCAGATTTTTCAGGAATATCTGATAATTAAATGCTCTGTTACGGTGAAAGTAAGAGAAACAATTGGCAAAAGAAAAGTCTCATGATAGACAACAAGCTCAACTGGACTAGTTTTGGGAAGATAGTGCTCAAAATAGCTGGGTCCTGAGAGGGAAGTTGGGTGGAGTTACGAGTAAATCAATATATAAGATAATACTATACTCTAAAGTGAGCTAAAGTTCATGGCACCGGGAACCTTGGAGCTGGCCCTGCTCACTGATAGCTTTTCCTTCATTTTCAATCTGCGCTGCTTGCTTACTGCCGTAGATTGATGGCCTATATATAGATAACAATTATTCTAAATCACCTTAGGGTCTTATCTGATTTTGTATTGATGCTATGTGGAATCTCCTTAGATAAATCATTAAGTTTCTCTAGTACAAGTGTCCCCTGATAACGTGGCTTGTTATCATGTGGTTCATGGTCTAAGGCAGGTGGCTCATGGACCCCATAACATTTTTATCTGTATTATTGCTAACTTGTTCAGAGAACCGCAAATGAAAACAGAATTTCCCTTCAAAACCACAAGCCCAACGTTTATATGTACCCTTAGCCTATCTGATTACAGAGGTCACACAACTCTTGTCCCACTGCCCCTAAGGGATATATTTGATGCTGTCTATCCAACTGTTGAAATGAATTGAACAAATATATTTCGATTGTTGACGAATAAAACTTTTGTGGTTCGGCAACTCCTGTGGTCTGACATGTTTTGAATCTACCGCCATTGGTTTGTGGATCTGCCATCAGAGCAGTTCTGGTTGCAGTGTTGAGGCACCAAACTTTGTTTACAATGCTGCAGAGTGTTTGGGTGACATGGTCCTGTTAATTTAATATATTCAGCTGTGTTTTAGCCCATTCAGGATATCACCTATGAGACTCAAGATGGTACTAATGTTGAAAATTGTAAGCATAGAGCATGTTCTATGCTTGAAAAGGGAAGTTACTGAAAAAATTAGATAAAGTGACTTCAGTAAAGAATTTATGTGAGTAATAAATGGTTGGATTGTCTAATACATATAATTTTAAGAAACAGTTGGAGTAAATATTTTTTTATGTTGAAAAAGTGGGTTTAAAGGTGAATTTCTGTAGTCTGGAATTTTCAATAGTTTTGCAATGGCCAGTTCCTAAGCTTGCTGGATTAAATAGGTTCAATCTGTATTTTGTTTTTAAATACTGAAATTTAGTATACTTTTTAATATATTGTAGTAGTTGTGTTGCTATTTCTTAATAAAAAAAATAAACACTTTGTTTATTTGTTCAAATTTGGTTTTGTTTTTGTACACCTATCGCTGACTACTGAATATCACCCATACCTGCCCTCCAGTAAGCACTGCTGGGTTATAACGCAGTTTACTCTCTTTGACCCCAACACCCACATTATAATGGTATTATGCCGGTATTTAGAGTTTCAGCATTATGGCTGTAACAAAATGATCGAAGATAATACCATTTTTGAGAAAAGCTGGCTTACCTTATCTTGATTCTATTTTTCATTTGATGGATTCATGCCTTTCCAAAGAGTAATAATTTGAAGTAAAAACAAACAGCCTCAAGCCGGAATTTGGATGAAAGAAATACTAGAGGAAAGAAAAATCTAGGTTACCTTGCTTGTTAGATATGTATACATTGACCTCTGCATGTAGATAGGTATATGAACTTATGTAGGTGGTTGAATCTGCACATGATTAGTTGGAAAATGTTTTTGCATTTAGACTTTTTTGCTGAACTGATGAGCAACTAAAAAAACAATTCCACTGACTCATTCCTGTCTGGTATTTTGTTCATGAGGTCAGCAATCTGGCTACTTCCTACTCTTCTGGTCAACATACACCTTAACCTTTTGTAGAAACCATCAACCAAAACTGTCAACAAAGGTTTCGTCAGTTTTCGAGTGAAAGTGGAGCAAGAGGGCTGAAAATTTGAGGACTTAATCCATATGTCTTGAAATCTTTTTTGATTTTTTTTTTTTTCTTCGAAAATCTCCTCCTCCCCAGTAAGTTCTTGTTGGGCTTTCAATTTACAGAGTCATTTTATGCTAAATGGGTCTCTTAATTTGTGTCTGGTAGATTTCTCTCTCTTTTTTTTTTTTAATTCCAGACTTTTTAGTGATCACTGCCCAGGAAAAAGATACGAGAAGTTATTTAACTCATTGATTGCCTCTTCTCCCAATAGTTTTAACTGATCATCCCCAACAAGGCATGGTCGCATGATGTTTTCTATTGAATGAGAAACCAGAACTTTTCTTTTTCTTCTCTTTTCTTCCTATCTTTTTTCTTTTCTCTCACGGGTGCAGCTTCTTTTTGTCTTCTCTTAAGATAAACTTGGAGAATTGTTAGACTAATGAAGCTGGCTGAGATGTCAGCATTTACTTATCCTTGCAAATACCAACTGCCCTGAAATAATCAGTATATTTGGAAATGTCTGTCTGTGTGTACATTCTTCTTCCTCTGCCAAATGGTGCTTTTTAGCTAGAGGTATTGTATAAAGGTAACCCTAAAATCCACTTAATTAGATAAATCCATGATTTGCAATTTTATAATAGTGTGGAAGATCTGCAGTCGAGCTCATCAAAATAATAAACTGATTTCTATTAATGTATCTATGTATCTTAAACGTATTAGAGAATTGTTGTGTGTATGAATGTCCATCTTCTCTCAAATGGTGCATTGTAGCCAGAAGTAATGAATTTAGGTCCCTCTAACTTGGAGAATACGTCAGACACTGGACCATTCTAAATGTAGTGGATATAGCCATTTAATTTCTGATCTGGAGAATCCAATAGTGTTTTATTACGCTGAATATGATCTCATTAACAACTTGAAAACAATTGGGGAGTGTATACCTCTGTCAATGCCATATGCTAACTCGATCGTAAACAAATTCCTGGATCCACACCAAAATTTAATCACTTCTTATATAACCAATTGCTATAAATTTGATTGTAATTCATTGAAAACTTGTTCGATTTCTCTTTCTCACCTTTCTTCTCCGAGCCGTTCCTTTTCTTTTTCCTTTTTTTTTCTTTAAATTTTTTGTATACTGCGTTTTTTGATTGTTATATTTCCTTATTCATTCATTTCTCCTCAGTTTTTCTTTCATCTTTTCTCTTTCTCTTTTCTTCTTGCCTTGTTTGCTGTTCCCCCTCTCTCTCTCTCGTGTGTCCTCTCCCTCTCTCCTTTTCTCCTACTCTGCTGTTCTCCAACTCTCTGTCTCCTGTTTTACTGTTTCCTTTCTTTCCCTCTGTCCCTCTGTCTCTTTCTTCCCTGTCCTCCTTTCCCTTATCTCTCTCTCTCTCACTCACTCTATCTTTATTGCCTGGTCTGCTGTTCCCACCTCTCTCACTATATCTGCTGTTCCAACCCTCTCTGGCAAAAATTTGTTTCTCTCTCTCTCTTTCCTCCATTAGATATTAGCATTCGACTCACTTCATCTTGTCAAGTGACAAATGCCATTTGCTCGAAAGTAGCCCTCCTACTTGTTTAGAAGGACAGGGAACTTTTCATCTTGAAATAACTTTTGCTTGGGATACTGACTGAGTGGCACCAGGGTTGCTATTTTGGATATTTTATGGCCAAATTGGTCATATCTGGATTTTTTATAATAGTATGTGGCCATGAACTTTTTGGTTTGGCCATATTTAAATATTTGGCTATTTTGATCTTGTTACAGTATTATTCTTTAGTAAATTTTCATTTTTTGTGTTTACTCCAGTATTCCCATGTTTTATGAACAATCATTGAACAACCATAGCCATCAAAGACGTCAAAAGGTTCCATCCTTATTTATGTGTGCGTTTGTGTGCATGTTCATTGTTTCAGTGCTCCTGGCCATACAGTTTTGTCTACAGACTTGAAAATTGGCTTCAGACCAGTTCTAAAAATAGTTTTTTTGATTTTGGAGAAAAAAAAGCTTTTTAGACCCTTATCTTGGTGGTTTTATTAATAACAACTAGATTCTCCAGAATCTTGATATCTTTTACTCTATTTTAGATGTTTTCTTATGGAAAACGAAAGTGATGTAGTAAATAGAATTTATTCTGATCATGTTTATTCATTGATGGAATTTTTTTTTTGTGTCTTCTAATTTTGACGCTACGGTTGTTCAGTTATTGACTTATGGTGAGTTATTATTAATTTTTTTTAATACTTATGTACACCTTCGTAATTATTCAGTTGCTGTTCATTATCACAACTTCATCTTTGGCTGTCACCATAGAGTTGCGATGAAAAAGCAACTTGAAAATTAAGATGAAAGTAAATAGAAGAATTAATTTTTTTTCCTTTCAATTGATACTAATGATTTCCAATACTTCATTTAATAAAAATAAATACTAGAATAATTGCTTTCATAAACAATTCAGGCATTTGGCTACTTTTGGCCATTTTCGTTGTGTTTTTGCCAGAAACATCTCCAACTATCTGGCAACCCTGAATAACACTCGGGGAATTGATACTTTAAAGAAATTAGCTGAAAACCTGTACTATGGAATCCTATCCTATTCAGGAGAGGACTCCTGGATTGTTGAAATAGTTGATGTGAAAAAAGTCCCCCCCCCCAGTTAAAAAAAAAAAAACCCAACTAATATGCTAAAAAATGCTCTGGTCTGATTAGTAACCTCAGAAAATTTGGTGGCAATAGCTGTAGCTGTCAATGAGTTATGTGATGACAGACAGACAGACAACATTTGATGAATTAAAGTAAGAAGATACAGGGTGAGCATTTAGCATTTTCCCTGATTTTAAACTTATATTACACAAAATCCATGCTAGGTATAAACATATGGTTAATTGCAAATTATATTTCAATACAAAAGGATTTTTTACAAAAGGATATCTCTCCTATCACTGTTGCTTTAACACAGTTTTCCTTGCCTTCTAAGTTTCAATATCAGGAAATGGAGAACCAAACGCTCTGTCTATGGTATACTCCTGATAAAAAAAATCCGAGAGGGGTAATGTCTGGTGAATGTGATAGAAGGACTTTATGATCACCCTGTATATATATCAACATGCTTTACTGATAAAACTGATTCCATATAAGGCTGACTACTGTGAGGCATTTAAATTCCAGTGTTTGAAGACAATCCCTGGTTTGTAGTAATTATTATTAGTGATGTCATTCTTTTGGATAAACTATTTTGGAATCTCGTGACAAAGACCAGGGTTGCTAGATGACTTTTGCCCCGCAAGACCAAATTTGTATAGTCTTGGGATCAAATCAAATAGCTTCACTACCCAAATAATCAAATAACTTAAATTCCATCAGTAGACTAAACATGCAGGAAAAATGGACTTGAAATATGTATCAGAGACTGACAAAACTATCGCCAAAACTCTTGAAATAGGTTGCCTCAGTTTTCACTCCATGTATGTATGTACATATGTATGTATGTATGTATGTATGTACATATGTATGTATGTATGTATGTATGTACGTATGTATGTATGTATGTACATATGTATGTATGTATGTACATATGTATGTATGTATGTACATATGTATGTACATATGTATGTATGTATGTATGTATGTACATATGTATGTACATATGTATGTATGTATGTACATATGTATGTATGTATGTATGTACGTATGTATGTATGTATGTATGTATGTACGTATGTATGTACGTATGTATGTATGTATGTATGTATGTATGTATGTATGTATGTATGTATGTACGTACGTATGTATGTACGTACGTATGTATGTACGTACGTATGTATGTACGTACGTATGTATGTACGTACGTATGTATGTACGTATGTATGTACGTACATATGTACGTACGTATGTATGTATGTATGTACATATGTACGTATGTACATATGTACGTATGTATGTATGTACGTATGTATGTATGTACATATGTATGTATCTGGAATGTCTATAGGTGGCCTCAATCAACCTATAAGGCTGGAAATTTGCATTAGTACTTCATCAGACCCTTTCTGAGAATGTTCTTTTAATTTTTTGAAGAAAGGGCTCTTCGTGGCTTTTTTTTTTCTTCCAAAAACACCCAATTTATCAGGATAATGTCTGGTGCTAAATTGATCTCCGGTTTATGGCCCTCTTATATTTTGAAAATTCAGATGTTTTTATTCATTTCCGCCCAACAAAAGGAGAAGTATCTTATAATCGATCAGCTCATTTTCCACTTTTTTAATTGATCACCCCTAGCACGGCACTCTGCCAAACAACGATTATTTATGTGATGGTTTCTACAGAGTGACTAACCACACCTATCTTTTTACGTGTTGTTCATATATACCTTGTTTTGTTTGTATATACTTATGTCGTATCATTTGTGTTTGAGGGATTACCTTTTGTAATTTTTCTGTGGTACCAAGTTTATATTTTTGCAACCAAATAGTTTTGTTCGGTACCAAATCTGCTCAAACATGCTAGGAAATATTCCTGGAGGACATAAGTGATCAAACACTCTTCACTGAGTTAGATTAAGAGCTTTCTTTTCATTGTGTTTGTATAAAGGAGTGGACAGAATCTGTTATTGGTCACCTAAACATTGTGTGAATTTTTAGACTCTATCTGATAAATGCAAGGTCTTTATTTTTGGAAAGCTTTTATTGACTGACTTCTCAGCGGTGATTGATGTTCGGCAGGACTGCCTCTCCCTACTTTGAAGTATAGTATTATTACCTCTGCCAACCAAGTTGCAAACGACGTGTTATGTATTTTTATGGCGTCATGTCTATCCATTGGTCTGTCCATAAGATATCTCGGAGCACTCTATAAATTTTGGGGGAAGGGTGGGCAATTGGGTAGGGAAGAGTTCGGGGGTGAATCCAGTTATTTATCTATTTTTGGCTTTTTTTTTTCTTTTGATTAAGGGATATTTCTCTATTTTTTTCCCCCATACATTTATGTCCCTAGGTGCGAGCTCATGACTGTCCATACAGTATCTCCAAAAGTTCTGGATAGATTTGAATTAGATTTTGTGGAAGCATGGACAATAGGCTGCAGAAGGAGTGATTAACTTCTGGAGTGGATCCATGTATGATTACCTCTCCTATATTGTAGTCATATATCCAAACCCCATAATATTGAAAGTTCATGTCTGCCCACATGATACATCCAAAAGTTCTCTATTAATTTCAATGACCTTTTGTCAAAATGTTTGCAATGAGCTATAGAAAAAGAGGAGATAAATTTTTGGATGAATCTATGCAAATTATTTCCATCTGACAATGGTATTGGCAGAGGTATGTGCCCTCTGAATGCTTTCTAGTCTCATGTTTCAGAGTGAGAAAATAAAAGTCTTGGAATTGAAATTTTATTACAATAATCTGGTAAATTGTTTCTTTTAGTCTCACTACAATAGAAAGTCTGACTTCACATCCGGAAGTCTCCATATTTTGACTATTTTTATTTTGTTAAATTTATTTTTAATTCTTCTATTTGAATCTCAAAAGTCCTTGGCAATGATGGATGTGTTTGTGTAGGGTAGAGGAATCTGTTATTCATCACTTCTAAGCATGTGTGCGATAATTCTCAGACTGTATCTGATAAATATAAAAGGACTTTATTTTGGTAAGCTTCTATCTACTGTTTTCTCGTTTAGTAGCTGAAGTGTGATGATTGATGCCCAGATATTTGACTTATTCTAATCGGAGTGGCAGCGAGAGAAAATTAACAGAATAGGTCTGGTTTGTCATTCAATAGAAGCTGTCACCAGACCAACATCTTTTGGCAGCATGCCGTGTTGGGGGTGTTCAATCAGAAAAATGAAAGAAAGATGATCAATGAACAAATCACTTCTCTGGCCTTTCGTTGGTGGTGATCATTAAAAAAAGTCTGAATTTTCATAAAATAGGCATGAATACAGCAGGACACCAAGGGACCAATTTAGCATGAAAATACATAGAAAATTACCCCACACCAAAAAACCCGTGGGGGGTGGGGTGGGTAAAAAATCAACCAAACCAAAAACGTTTTTTCTAGACATAATAAGGAGTAGATGTTTAAATATTAAGCCATCTAGCTCTATTAGTGCATGATTCATACATAGCTAGCTAGCCAGCCAGTCCAATTAGGGAAATGTATATTGATGTCGACAGTTCCTAATAAAAACATTGTGTCTCTCTATCTCTCTGTGTCTCTCTATCTCTCTGTGTCTCTCTATCTATCTATATATATATATATATATATATATGTCTATCTATCTATCTCTCTCGCTGTTTTGAAGATTGAAAAGACTGCAGGTGTGTCATGGCTCATTAGTTGAAACATGTTTGTTCATCCTTTGATACTTGCTAAGGTTACAACATAAAGGATAGGTAACATCCCTGTCTTTGACTTATCTTTCTCTAGCATGGCATTCCTGCTGGGGTCAGTCTTGCACTTATAATATTTGCAGTCCCTGAAGAATCTAAAGAGTGTAGTTTTAATGAAACATGTGCACCATCTCTCAACTTCATCATTAAACCCCGCCCTTGCACATAGTTGTAGGCAGGGACTTGAGGGTCTCTCTCCTTAACATTTAGTGTGATTTGACTGTAGAAATGCAGTAGGTAATGCCCTTTCTGTCCTCCAATTCTTTATTGTACTCTTTTTTTTTTTCTTGTATTAATTTATCTCTTCACAAAAATGCTTGTAGTTTTGACATTATCAATCAATCTATCATATTTTTTTAATGGTTGATTTTCAGTTGAAGCACTTCTTTTCAGCCATTTAGTGCCAAATTAAAGCCTAAGTTATTCTCATCTGGTTTTGTTTGTTAGATCAAGCATTCTAGTCACAAGGAAATGATGCAGATATATAATATTATTCTCAAGTCATAAGTCTAAAGAAACATAGTGAAATCATTTCATTTTGATTTTAAAGTTTTTTTTTACTCTGTTTACTAGAGGAGTGCTAAATATTGTTATACCCTATACAAAGATCTTGGCATTGTTAGCATTACCATTTGATGTTTCTTATCTGGATGTTAGTCCATGTGTTAGCCATGAGTTGAACTGTGTGTTACAATACTTTTACCATTTATTGAAATCACAAATCTAGGCAAGATATTCATGCTTGGTTCAAACCATGAATGGTTCATTTCACTCTTTTCAAATATTCTCCAAACTGCTTTGAGTGCAAAAAGAGGCTGACTAGCCCTGGTCTCCTTCAATAATATGTCTTGCTCATTTATATACCTGATACACCCCAAATCAGTTAGATTACAGACTGAAATTTTTGCACCAATAGTAAAAATGGAATGAATTAGACCGAAACATTTCAGTAGACAATATTTAAAGACTAGCATATTAAAACCTTCCAATGATAGTAAGGATTAAGCGAAACATTTGCCAATTCTGACAGCACTGGTACAGTAGTTGAGAAAATGAGATGGTTAAATATTGACATAAGTGTAATATATATGTGTCGACACCGGATAGTGTTAGTTAATGTTATTTTTTCATTAATGCGGAGATACGGGATAGCATAAGTGGCAAACCAGGAAATGGAATTGGCAGCGTTGAATTTCCAACTGAGAATGCTTATGTTTACTTTGCATTAATGTCCTAGGGAAAGGTATGAATCTTAACTCCTGCTCTCTCTCCCATCATCAGATATCTTGACAAAAAATGCCTTGTCACTGGTATGCCATGTTAGTTGATGAAGGATGTATGAGTGAGCACTTTGCGAAATCAAGGAGTCGGAATTGGAACTGATTTTGTTGATTCTGTCTTTGGTGTTACACTATTTAGAGTTCAACTGGATTCAACGTTCTTTAGCTAGGCATGCCTGTTATGGCCAGTCTACCATTGTGCTTGTAAAATTTACAGTGTCCAAAGACTACAAAAAGGGAAGTGCTGTTGTAGTAAAACACATACACCTACTCTCTGTTATTGTTATCAGACTTCTTCTGAATACTTTCGTATTTATGCTGATCTCTCTCTGTTTTAGTTTTTGTTTGTATCTTAGATCAAAATATCTTTTTGCCTTTGACTAGTGGTGAGATGTAAAGCTGAATCCAAGTCAAAATGCATCAGGATAAAGAGACAATGGTCTAAATGCAAGCCATGTAGTATGAACTATTGCAACACACAGTTGTTCACTCAGAAGGCATCCGTCGTGAGTGTCAATTGCAGAACAAATATTTTGACTGAACTTGTACTAATTAAGTAATTTACTCAAGAATTTTTTTTGTAAATTTGAATTAGGATTTTATTGTAAACCATGTCTCTAGTAGAATAGAATTGGTAATAATTCATTTTTTTTAATTTTATAGTAATAGCAATACTATACAGTTCTGACATTGATGCCTTTGATTATTATGTACAGTAGTCTATACTACACTGCTTGCTCTTTGGTTGTTGCCTTTTGACCGTGGTTGGTGAAGCTGGAAGGTTCGAAACTTGGATTTTTTTTGATATTGCTGATTCTGGATGAATTTTTATGACCTTTTAAGGAAGGATTGATCATGGGCTAGGGAAGAATTGATCGAATTTTGGAATGGATCCAGAAAATTTTTTTTACAGTTACTTCCCCTACGCCGTTGCTATAGATGAACTGATTTTCATTCTTTTCATGATGATTGCATTGGCTGAGATATGCACTCTCTGAGTGCTTTCTAGTTGTATTTGATTACTGTAGCCCCCC
This sequence comes from Thysanoteuthis rhombus, assembly GCA_963457665.1. Classification (NCBI taxonomy): domain Eukaryota; kingdom Metazoa; phylum Mollusca; class Cephalopoda; order Oegopsida; family Thysanoteuthidae; genus Thysanoteuthis; species Thysanoteuthis major. The sequence continues at coordinate 18,471,534 of OY735242.1, read as the reverse complement.
CCCCCCAATGGCCCATACAACCAACCAGGCAAGTGGGCTACACATTCTTCTCTCTTTGCTTGTCTGTCTGAGCATATGTGTCTTTTGGTGCTCCTCATCTCATATCTGGGTCTACAACCATGAAAATTAGCATGAGTACACCATCAAATACCATCTAGATTATCATGGTTTTTAAAAAAAAATTTTTAAGTGCTTTTTTGGGGGGTCGCTATGGTCATTTTGGAACAACAATCCCCAAATTAATTTTATTATTAATTATGTGCTGGTATTTTGAAAAATTTTTTTTTTTAGATTACTTCAATCTTCTTTTACAATACAAACTCTAAATATTATCGAGATTTTAAAGAACCCTTGAACTTGAAAATAGAAAGAACATATATGTACACATCTTTTCATTTTGCTTCATTAAAAGAACTGTACCATTTCATGAAAGAATAACAGAAAAAGTAGAATCCTTTAAAATCTCATGAAGAATCTGATCTTATATCATTCAAATAACAAGTCTGGAGATTTTTTAAATTCTGAAATTTTTATCAAAATGTTAATGTTTTACTTAATATTAAAGTTTGTTCAAGCTTTCCTCTCAAACTTTACTGATGAACCCTGTCAGATTACCCCGCTCTTTTTTTTTTCTTCATGAACCTTAGTAAATGTTTCGCAAACCTTTTGGGTCCATAAGAACCCTGGTTGGTGACCACTTTTTGTCATTGTTAAATTCAACTTCAATTTTTATTTGTTGTAATTCATTTATTTTTCTTTTATTGGATTTTTAAAAGTTGATCTTTTAAAACAATCTCAGTTTATATTGAAATGTTATTTTATTTTATTTCCACTTAATTCATGTACCCCTATCCTATCCACTTGGGGAAATGAGGAAATTCTTGCCCTGTTAATAATGATCTTCTGGGATGGACACATTCTTTAAAAAAATAAAAAAATGAGAACAACCACAAAAAACAAAACATACTGACTCATTCTTTTTCTTTTACTTAGCTGTACAAAATTTCTTTAAGTAGTCACATGACATCTAAAGGGGTGTAACTCCATGAGGGGGCCCTCATCAACATTCAGTGATACTTTCCTTGTTGAAATACTGTAGCTGAACTATTTTTGAAGCTTTTAGGGACCTGGTGGGGATACATTTGAAGAGCCCTCACTCCCCCCTCAGTTAAGCCTCTGGACTTATGCACGCCTCATTTAGTTCTTGGTGAAGTAGCAGGTGGCCCATTTATATTTGACATTTTTCAATTACCTATAACTTCAGATAATATTTGTCTGGGATGTAATTAGAGTGATGTATGGATATAGGGAGGTTCTTTTCTTTTAGTCATACTGCTTCCTGAAGTTTTATATTAGAGGAGGTTTTGAGTGAAAAGGCTTTCTAAGAATATAAAGATAGACAATCTAGTTAGTGAATATTCTGGTGATCTTATAAAAACCTATTATTAAGGCAAGGCCATTGTTGCTGATTCGAAAGATCATTTTGTGCCTGTTTGACTGCTTAAAAGTGCCAAATTAATGAAATTCTTCCAGAATGTCCAAAACTCGATAAAAAGGCGCTGATCAAGGTCCTAAAATGGCCAAAATGAGATAATTCACTGTTAGAAAGAAACCTGCTCCCTCCCCATTTCTTCCTCTCTCTCTCCATTTTTCCTCTCTGCCCCCCCCCCCGTTTTCCCTCTGCCCCCCCCGTTTTCTCTCTGCCCCCCCTCCCGTTTTCTCTCTGCCCCCCTCCCGTTTTCTCTCTGCCCCCCCCTGTCCCCCCCCCGTTTTCTCTCTGCCCCCCCTTCCTCTCTCCTTTTTTTTCTTCTCTCAAATTTGCAAAATTCTGATTAAATGAAAACTTCTAATAATAGTCTTCATGTGTAGGAGTCACTCTTTTGTCAAGAGAATTTTCCTCTCACTGGATGAGGTTAAAGGTTATTCTTAGTTCCAGGAGTGTTGAGAGAGGACCCCTGGGGTTAGAGATCTCATCTATTAAGAATAAAAAGAAGGTTGCTTTTGTTTATGAAATTTCCTTATCCTTCCACAGATCAGACCATTTTCCACTTCCCATCCTGATGATATTTCTTTCTTTGTCAGGTCTCTTCTTGGAGAATGAGGAATAGGAGAACCCTTTCCAACCCCTATTACCTATCCCTTCAATCTTACCCCCCTGGCTCTTTCCTGTGGAAGGAGGAAGTGAAAACCATTTTTATACATAAAAGTATTTACATTTTCTTGTTGAGAACTCTATCAAGATTCAGGAAGTTTAATTTCTGACCAATCTACTCTGTGAATATGGGTATCTTGGCTTAAGTAGCATAGAATTGGGTTCCTTAGTTAATAATAGGATTGGTTCAAGTTAAACTTGACTACCAAAGTGGTGGAAATAATCCATCTCTCCCCAACTTCCAACACCTCCTGGGTCAGCATGACAGGGTGAGACACAGATGTCTGACACTTAAATCAGGATTTATAAGACACCCCTCAATTATAGCTGGTGTATTTCAGCTTAACTCTCTTTGTTATACATGAAAAAATGAATTGGGAATTTTATTTAAAAATCAAATTTGGATTGTGATGTTTTTTTTTGTTCCTTTTAATTTGCTTGCATGTGAGTATGTAGCTAGAGGTTTGTTCGTATTCTTTTCAAACTCACAATGTCCACATGAGCTACTTACAAATATTTGAGATTTTATTTACAAAATGATTTCATGAATTATTTCTATTATCATTCGAACTATCCTCATCTTGGTTGTTTTTCATACGAAGTTTCTGCCATTGTAATAATAATAATATTAATAATGATAATGATGATAATAATAATAATAATACTTCATCTCAAAAATTCAGAGAAACACTGATTTCATTAAATTTTGAGTACTTACTGAAACTTATATGCTCATTATAAAGAATTCCTTCTAACATAGAAAGTGCCAAGGAATTTGACTCTGAAAAAAAAGTTACTTACCCTAACCTACAGTTTCCACAGTTTCTTTCAAAGTAATCTTCTTGGGCAGGTAAAGTGATGACAAAAGTCTCTACTTCATCCAGTTCACTTGTGTTTCTCAAATTACTCAAACTGAAGGGGACCATATATATATATATATATATATATATATATATATATATATATATATATATATATAATGTGTACTTTAGAGAGTGAGACATATATATATATATATATATATAATATATATAAGAGAAGTGCATTGGCAAAATCAATTAACTACAGGAATGCATTGGAAATCAATGGCTTTGCTATGAGGGCTGCATTGGAAATTGATGGCTTTACTATGAGGGCTGCATTGGAGATTAATGGCTTTACTATGAGGGCTGCATTGGAGATTAATGGCTTTACTATGAGGGCTGCATTGGAGATTAATGGCTTTACTATGAGGGCTGCATTGGAGATTAATGGCTTTACTATGAGGGCTGCATTGGAGATTAATGGCTTTACTATGAGGGCTGCATTGGAGATTAATGGCTTTACTATGAGGGCTGCATTGGAGATTAATGGCTTTACTATGAGGGCTGCATTGGAGATTAATGGCTTTACTATGAGGGCTGCATTGGAGATTAATGGCTTTACTATGAGGGCTGCATTGGAGATTAATGGCTTTACTATGAGGGCTGCATTGGAGATTAATGGCTTTACTATGAGGGCTGCATTGGAGATTAATGGCTTTACTATAAGGGATGCATTGGAAATTAGTTGTGTAGCTAGAATGAATGTATTGCAAATCGAAAAGATGAATATCAAAACCCAACATTAATGATGGAGTGTCTGTGTGTTACTATTAATATTGATTTATCTTATCATTGTTGCTTTCTATCGTGACGCCCTGGGTCAATACACTCTTTCGAAATTACTGAGGTTTTCCAGTTCAGTTATCAGGATGTCATTAGGGCATTTATTTTCGTGCTGACACTAAGCAAATATTAGGTAGTTTAACTGATGGAGAAGAAAGGGAGGAAACATGAGATAAAATAACTTATCATGTAATCGATTTAGCCACTTGGATATTACATGGTGACATTGCTTGTAAATATTGACATGAAACTTGCATGTTGACATCTCCATGTTTCCAAACTACTTACTCATGGGTGCAGTGATTTCTCAATACATCAGAGCGCCTCTCTGGCACCTTAGTAAAACAAAGGAATGGAAAAGAAAGGAATATGAGAAATTGCATTTCCAGACCTCCCTAATGATAGCTGTCCTCTCCAGTTAACATTTGTCACTTCCAAAGTTTGATTTTTTTTCTGTATGTGTGTGTATGTATACACACACACACACACACACACACATATATAATACAGATCAGATCAGCACTATAGCGTTATATAGAGCAACATCTGATGTGTAATGGATTTATTTCATAGAGTGCTCGATTCATTCAACTTTATACTACGAAAGTCAAGTTGTTTTAGAGTTGAGCTGGAAATATCATCATCATCATCAGTCTTTCAGCGTCCGTCGTTGGACATAGACCTTCCCCAGGATTTACCACACTTCCCTATCATGGGCGTCACGGAGCCAGTATTTCCTGAACTTGTCTAGTTCATCTCTCCATCTAACACTTTGCCGGCCTCGGTTGCGTATGTGGTCTCGGGGGATCCACGTTGAGAGTCGTGATGTCCATCGATTGTCTGCCATTCTTGCAACATGGCCAGCCCACCGCCATTTGAGATTTTTAATGGATTCTATGATGTCCCCAACTCTTGTCTTTTCTCGGATGTACTGTGCTGTCTTGTGGTCTCTCCATGTGAGGCCCAGCATTATTCTTTCATGTGCACGTTGCATGGTTCTTAGCTTACGGGTATGTCTCTTGGTTAGGTTCCATGTTTCAGCTCCATAAGTGACTATTGGGAGGATGCATTCGTTATACACCCTTCTCATTATTGGTGGCCACTCTAACGTAGCGTTACTCTTACCATTGATCTAAATAGCTTCTAGAAATGCAAAGGCCCGAATAACTGTTTTCACTCCTAATTCTCATCTAGTTTATTCTTGGTCAATATATTTTTTTCAACACGACAGTAATGTATCAAGAGATGAGTATATATGATCCGACAGAATGATTATAAATTGCACTATATTGTATAGAAACTCTCCTTCAAAATGATTTCCTGTCATTACATGATTAATGTATCACTTGGCCCAATATGTGAGAGTATATAGGAAATGGCAAGGGTTAGTCAGCTCTGGTACTGACAAAGTTAGCACTGCCCCCCTCCCTTATAATGGTACAATACTTCCAAAACTATCAACATAGGTTTCTTCGCTTTTCATGTGGGTCTGGATGGAGTTCAATATTTGACAAGTTTATTCTCGAGTCATGTTCAACATACAGTCAGTTTTATTGGTTATTTTGTTGTGTATAGGGACATCAAGAAATCTTATTCTCAACGGTGAATAATACAGAAAGAGCTCATTTTTCCCAATTCTGAATCTATTGATATTAGTTTGAATTTCCAACTGCTGAACATTGACCATTATCTGATGTATCCCAGTTTTGAAATGGCTAATAAAGAGTATTTATACATAACTAAGATGTGAACAAGAAAGCAATCCTTCCAAATAGCAAAAAGATGACTTAGGTTGGATGAGAGGGGAATTGATATGTTTGTCAAATTGAACTGGTTGGATACACTGAGGTTGTATTGTTTCTCTCTTCTCCTCAGAGTTATTTGCAAAATTTCCTGTTTTTTTCCTTCTTTCCTTATGTTTAAGGGAGTGTTTGGATGTCAGGTGAGGTCAGGCACCATAGGCTGGAATTTCTGCTTCCTCCTTTTGACCTGATAATGACACTAACACATTGACCAACCCATAAATCATAGGTTACTGCTCTCCTTCCAATATAAACATATACTTGTTGGATGTGTTAGCAAGATTACTGAGCTTTGTCTGGATTTTTTTGATTTTTTGTTTTTATCAGCCTTTATTGCTTATAATCATATAAAAAATGCGAATCTTGAATAAAGTGGAATAACTTCAGATGAAAGCTAACTTACTTTCATGTTACTTTTTGGTTATTGAAAAAAAATTCAATTCACAAAAGATCAAATAGAACCCCCCCCAACTCTTTTCATTGAAGAGTAAAGGTTTCAAGTGGTTCATTAGTTATAGAGTTGAGGTCCATTGTTGGACATAATCCTTTCCTAAGCAGACATAGGGAAGGGGGTCTTACCATGCCATGCTTGCCATGATGTTTTGGCAGTGGGGAAGACTGAGATACATGCCCTTCCCAAGGGCATTTGACATGAATGTTAAATCTCTGTCTGAGGATGAAATTCTGTTTTTGACAAAGAAAACAGTTCTTTGTTTTAGCAGTGCAAAAATCTCTAGATTAATGCCATTTTTCTTTTTTTAAAATACCATTTTAAGTATTTTTTTTGTGTTTTTTTTGGTCATTTTGAAGTTTTTGGCTAATCTTATTTCATTTAGTGCTTATTGGCAGTGCAAATACCCATGATTAGAGTACAATGAATGCAAATTGTCTCAGCTGGAGTTTGAACTTGGTTTGCCAATGCCATTGTCCATACTGTTAACCACTTGGCTACTTGCACATCCCTCATCTTGCCTGGATCATAGCCACTGAATTCCCTATCATTTTGTGGGTAATTTTGCCCATTACCCAATTAAGACAATTGTTAATTAAATACTCAATCCAATAAAAAGAAATATTATGGGAAATAATCGCTTACATTGAAGCCTCTCTCTTTTTATATGGACTGAGAATAATGGCTCTGTTTTGTATTACACTTGTTTACTTTGAAGCTTTAGAAACTGTCAATATAGGTTTCTTTTGTTTTTTAGGTGGTCTGGCTGGCTATATATTTATTTATGTACAGGCCATATCATTGGAATTAGGGGCTGAAAATTTAAACCTTATGTATGGAAAAAAAACTTTTTTTTCTATTGAAAATATCCTCCTTAAATATTTTTTTTAATTGGGACGGGGTCAATTAGCAACGTAAGTTTATGGTACATCGGTTAGTTTGTGTCTGGCAGCATTCATGCTTGTTTGATTTTTTTTAAAATTCAGACTTTTTTAGTGATCACTAACCGACAAAAGCCAAGAGAAGTAATTTAAACACCCCCAACACAGCATGGTGCCAAAAGATGTTGGTTACATGACGATTGCTAATGAGTGATTAACCAGACCTATTACATTATATTATTGCTTTGATCAAATAATACATCAACTAATCATTATTGATTTATTGCTAAATTATATACCTAAATCATAATTATACAATATCTTATTGTATAAATGCCATTGTCACTTTTTTGTTTGTTGGCTTCTATCATGCAAATAGATTTATGAAATTAATAAAACCCTGCTGTGTGACAAATGTCTGACTTTGAGGCAGGCAAGCAAGTAGAATATCTGTAAGGCTAACCTTATACTGCTTCAATATTTAGTAAAATTATGTTATAACTTAGTAACCAAGCAAGCAAGCAGTAGGCACCGGTTGAATGGCTGTTGTATAATTTAGGTAAAGAAAAATACAAATAATCCCCGGTAATCATAAAATTGATTTTGAAAACAGAACTATTAATTAATGTTTCATTTAGTAAAAGTGAATGGTTCCTTTAAACATGTTTAATAAAAATCAATATGAGACTGAAGAACACACTGAACTTGTAAAAAAAATTTAATCTTATCATACTTAGTCCCATTTGTAAGAAGAATGATTGGATGAAATTCTGAGAGAAAAATTATTAGTTTCCAATGTTTATAACCAGATATTTTTGTCTTGGAAAAAGTTGTTGACATTGTGTACTGTAAACAGTAGAACACAATACATTTTCGATGTTTGTTTATAGTGAAATGCGCTTGAAGGTACTTGAGTAAGATATGTTTTGTTTTATTCGCTATAAAATTTTATTCAATATTTTCGCTGTTAGCGTAGGATTAATTTATTCTATACTTGAGTATTTTTTGTCAAATATAGTGTTAAAAAGCTACAACTCCTATGTCATTGAAAAATCCTGGGTCACATTACTTTGTTTGTTATTTATTTATTTTCTTTTCCACAATTCATTTGTAAAAATCAGTTACTCCATTTGGACCTCATTGGTCACAATATTTCTGATCCAGCCCTATTTGGATTTAAATTTCATCCAGCACAGGTTTTATTGTTAGTCATTTCAATTGATATAATCTGATTTGTATCAAGATAGCATGAAGTCAAGATGATAGTAAACTATAAACTGAATTATATAAGCATGGATTTACTACTAACTACAGCCCCTCCTGAGCCAGACAAAAATCTTGATAAGAAAATTTTGTAAATGAAAAAACCCTAATAGATTTTTTCTTTATTCTTCATCTAATATTAATGTCTTATTCTTCGAAATTCTTGAGCATTTTAGGTTCTCTGTTGAATTATTTAGATTTTTTTAAATAGAAATTTACATTCTTGAAAAATCTCCTGCTAAAAAGCTTTGACTCAAATGTAAGTGAAAAATGCCGGATCACGTTTCACAGAATTGTTTTAGATATTCGAAATTTCTCTTTTCCTTCCATTCAATTCTTCAAAATTTCAATTTGAAAACAAAGTATCATAAACTACTCTCTTGAGTAGTGTACAATTGTTGCTTGTTTGTTAACTAAACTAAATTCACTGTGAAGAAAGGGTAGGATGAGGCATGTTCACTAAAGACAACAGCTTTGTGTGTATGTATGTGTGTATTTTCTCATTTATGGAGCTGAAACATGGAGTGTAACCAAGAGACAGACCTACAAAGTGAGAAGTATGCAACGCGCACATGGGAGAATCATGCTCAACCTTACATGGAGAGATCACAAGACAGCACAGTATATAAGGGAGAAAATGGGTGTCCGTGACATCATAGAAACTATCAAAAAAACTCCAGTGGCAATGGGTAGGCTATGTTGCAAGAAAGAAAGACAACCGATGGACATCATGTCTCACAACATGGATCCCAAGTGATCACATAAGAAACGAAGACCGACAGAAAACAGGATGGAGAGATGAACTAGACAAATTCAGGAAATACTGGCTCCGCGACGCCCATGATAGAGAATTGTGGTGAATTCTGGGGAAGGTCTATGTCTAACGATGGACGTTAAAAGACTGATGATGATGATGACTAATGATAATAATACTTTTGTTTCATTGATGAAAAATGCACAAACTTTGATAAAATTCGATTTTATTACAAGAAATCTTTGTATCATTCCTAACAAGAATTACTGGAGAAAATTCTTGTGTAGAAATCATTTTTATTTTCAATATTTGGAACCTGATACTGATTAGAAAAATGACTTTCAAGATAGTTTGTCACAAGTTAAATGATCAATCTGTCCCTCTGTCAAGCTAACCATATCTTGCTGAACATTTCATATATCACTCAAAATCTATCCATGAAATGAGTAACTGCATTTTCTATCTATTTTTTCCTTCCTTTAAGGAAGCAGTTTCACACCAAGTTTCATAAAAAATTGGATAACTATAGTTATTTCTGTAAATTTCCAGGTCCAGTAATAGGGATTGGGGAAGAGGCTGATCCCATGTTGACAATTGTTTGAGATCCTTTTGTGAATGCACTGATACTACCGTCTGATCCGAAATAGAAGTGCCAGAGAATGACACTTTGATCTTTGGCAGAGGTGCAAATATATCTATCCATATAATAGCCACATATGTAAATAAGTATTTGTAGATATATGGTTATATGTCTTGTCCAATTCCTGTTATAACTGAAAATCATAATAGATTGGTCCATGTGAAATAAAGGGTTATAATAAAATGAGGCTGTTATGACAGAAGACTGAATATTACATCACAGCATTGCTTGATGTTCGAAACCAAAATGAAAGAAAATAGTGTAAAAGTGACTAAAAGAAAGGATTATCAAGTTGAGACTTGGAAAAAAAAAACAACTTGAATTTAAAATACTGGAATTATCAAAAATTAATTACCTAATAAAATAGCTCTAGGCTACTTAGAGCTAATCTATACATAAATAACCCTGTTATTTTTTACAGTCATATACTAGTTTGTGAATGATCCTGTCATTTTTGGCACATACTATGGTAGTTTATAATAAAATAATTTATTTTCAAAAACTTTGAAAAACAGATGTAGAGTCATTTACCCAGGAAAGGTTTGGTTACAATATACTTCAATGTTCAACTTGGAATGTTAAGCAATAATATCTCACCATTTTTTGCCGATGATCTCATCCTAAATTTTACTTTGCCATTGTTAATTTGAAGAAATTTTTATTCTGGGAGTAAAACTTGTGGAAACTTGTGACTCAATAGAGCTTTTTTTTTTCTTTTTTTCTTTTTTGTCTTTTTGTAATTATAGAAATTCTACTACAATCTACAGTAAGACCATTGTTGAGATAAGTTGAACCAATGGGATCTTAAATGTTCACAGAAAAGTTACAAGTTGAAATCAGGATGTCCTTTGGCCGAAAAGACCAAAAATGGGCATATTTGATACTGAACAAAGCTATCTGATTCAAGAGATAAAGATTTGATACTGAAGGAAAATTTACAAAAGATAACAATCCCTAATTCAAATGATACAATTCAAAATAAATATACGTCAACAGTAGAGGGAAAAGATATGTATGTTAATCCTTTCTTACTTCTAGCTTAGTCTGATGATGGATTCTAAGTTATTTAATTAATTTTGATACTGAAGCTACTTAATTTGGTCCTAAGACCATATAAATTTGGTCTGGTGATTGATTTCAAGTTATTTGATTATTCCGGTACTGAAATTACTTAATTTAGTCCCAAGATCATACAAATTCTGCATTGTGCAGCAAGAGACATTTGGCAACCTTATCTAGAAATACAATTTTATGCTATTACGTATTAAAAAAAAAAAAAAAGACTCCTAGAAATTAAGCATTTTCTCATGTGTACATTTGGTTCGAATAGAGCTTATCTATTGTCTGATTCAAAAAGTTATTAGATTACGCTTTATTTCAAAGAATAAAGCACATTCATTTTGAACTGTCCCTATTCAATGTGTTCTCATCCCAGATGTTATGCGTAAATTTTAACTGCCATTTATTCATTCATTTATTTCTTGTCGCTTGCAGCTAGGCCAGAGTTTGAGTTTAGGGTAGAGGGGTTTGGCTTGCATCATTGGGAGTAGAGATCAGTCTCCTTTCCAGGAGGATTGATGGGATCACTCTCTACATGATCCCCAACTGTTCACAGCTCTTGGTATTTGAAAACGGGCCCCCACATCTAGGTAATAGCAAGGTTCAGTGCTGCTCAACTTGGTTGATTGTATGAGAATCTGTGTGTTGAATGCAATTTGGATGTAACATTCCTGCCATATCTAGAAGCTACTTCAGATCTTTGTAGTTTAATTGTATTGTTGGAATTGGTTTTATTTTATTTTAGAATGCTGCAATAAAAAACCTTGAGATAATGTGAATAGTTAATTGTTAATAATTAGTAGTACATTCTTTACTGGAGGCACAGAGTGGTCTAATGGTGCTGGCACAGAAAACAGAATTGGTGTACAGATTTCAAGTTTTGGCCAAGGCCATTTGCACTCATTTTGCATGAGTCCTTGGGGAAAAGTATCAATTCACTTCTTTCCACAGCTATGGGTAAATAGAAGAGCAGAACCCCTGCGCTGTAAGGTAGTCTATGTAAGAGAAGGTTACTCAAGCCTGGGTGAAAGAGGAGGGTTGGACTAGCAATTCCACCCTGTAAAATCTACTTGTTACTGAAACAACACTGGTGTGGTTGAGGCCCTATGCTTCACAAGGAGTCTACTGGAATAAACAAACACCCTTTGCTGTACTTATAATACGTCAACATAGGTTTCTCTACTTTTCATGTGGGTCTGGCTGGCTGTCCATCTATATAGGTATGTATCATGTGTACAGGCCATACCAGGGCGCCAGAGAGCTGTAAATTGAAACGTTTACTCTTTATGTCTAGAAAAAAGAAAAAAAACAACTTTTTTATTCTATTGGAAATATCCCCCACATAATAGGTTTTTAGTGAGGGGGGGGGGCTTAATTCACCATGTAACTTTATAGTAAATTGATTCCACAGTATGTTTTCTTCGAAATCGGAACTTTTCAGTGATCACTGTCCAACAAAAGGTGAGAGAAGTAACTTATTCATTGATTGGCTCTTTTCATCACATAGATACCACACTTCCTTTAATTACTGCATATAGATAATATTTCCAATTAAATGTGAAAATTTGCTATTATCGCTAACTTTCAACAGTAAACACCCAAGTGTGTGTAGAAGTTGGAGGCAGTATAGTATTTTAGTATAGTACTAACAGACTTTTTACATCAAAGTAACATTAAATCACTTTGTCATCGTCATCAGACTTTAGCGTCCATTGTTTGATTTAAAGCTGTCTAGAGAATTCTGTCAAGGACATTGCAGAGCTAGTACTTTCTTAACTTGTCCAGTTTGTCATTTCTTATTTTCTGCCAGCTTCAATTTTGCTTATGATCTCTGGGGATCCATGTTGTTAGTCATGCAGTCCAGTGGTTGTCTGACATTGTTGCCACATGGCCAATCCATTGCCATTTAAGTTCTCTTATGAATTTTATTACATCAGTAGTTTCTCTATTATACAGTGCTGTCTTGTGATCTCTCCATGTGATGTTGAACATGATTCTATCATGTCCACATTGCATGGTCCTGAGTTTGAGTGTCAGTTTTTTGTTGGTTGAATGGCTAAAGTTTATCGAATCTTCTTATTCCATATAAACTGGCTACCAAACTTGAAAACTTGCTAAAATTGTAGTTGAAATAATGAAAAAAAAAAAAGAAACAGGCTTGATTTTGTGTATGTAAAAACTATCGCGACATCTTTGAACCAGGCCTATGCCAATGACATCACACTTTGCCAATCTTTCAAGCATTAAGATTGATTACATCTCTTCAGATGTTAAAGACTCCATCTAAATGATATCAGGTCTGATTTTTTGTATTTATTTATGACCTTTAATCGCTGAAACAGTGCATTATAGCTGGAGTGTTGAATTAAGAGACCACTAAAATGTGCTGACTTTGAGAATACTTTTTTGAAAATGTAAGTGATTTGAAACCCAATAATAATAGTGTTGGGTCTACGTTCATTGGATGAGAGTTGGAAGATTGTGTTGCATCATTCTTTTGTCTCGTTTGGATAATCAAGGTTTCTCCGTATTCCTCACACTTATGTTTTCACCACTGCCAATGGAGTTGGAACAAATATCCACATCTATTTGTTCTCACAATATCTCCAAAAGTTCTCAATTAAATTTTGTGGAAGGATGGACAAGGGCTTAAAAAAAAAGAATTATTAAATTTGGGGATGGATCCAGGAATATTTTTCTTCAGTATGGATTTCAATACATTCCTATAGTAGATCATTTTCTAATGCATTTATATAGTAAAATCATGCGACTTCAGAGTATTTCCGTTATCTTTCTTCAGTGTTACCAGTTTAGATATTTTGTATCTAAATCTAGATAATTCAAAAGAGCAGAAATCAAGGGTGATTGTAAAAACTAAGAAATATCTAAGATTTTGGGTTTGAAAAAAAAAAAAAAAAAAATGAAGAAAAATAATAATGAAGACCACTGATCTAAATAACTTCAAACTCAACACTGCACTACCTTATGTGCTGACTGATATATCATCATACAATGACCAGTTTTTGAGTAATTGTGGTGCATATAGACATACACAAATTTCTTTAGTTGTAATTAGATTCATTATATTTTCCAATGAAAATTAACTACAACTGTCAATCAATATTTTATTGATCTTGTATGAATAATAATTTGGCACGGATATGCTACCAGTCACAGACGCATTGGAAAAAAAGACTTGCAGGTCAGTAAGATCAGATAGTTCATGTCAAGCTGTCCTAGACCTTGTGGCTAATAGTCTTGATAATGGTCACTACCTTTATATATGTAACTGTTGTGATTGAGTGATTAGATAATCCAAGTTCCATTACTGTGAAGTTTATCATACTAGGTGTGACTATGAAATAATGAGACTGGGCTCATGTTCGTTGAACCACGATGTGCATTTGCAAACCATGTGTTATTCATTAACCAATGAACAAGCATGAACAACTCTTGAAAGTTTCAATCCATTCGCGTCTCCAGTTCACTCGTATGCACAGCTTTAAGTAGGCATGTTTTCTGATAAGTCGTAAAAATCGTGTGATATATCAGTTGGTTGTGCAACATGAACGCTCGTGTACATGACATGCATTCTTCTTTATAAACTTCAGTTTGCAGACATAAAGATTTGCTATCACTTTGATTCATTGCTTGGTTTTTTTAACTGACCATTTGATGTCTACCCCAAACAATATGTAAGCAACGAACTGAAGATGCTCACAGATTGAAACATTAAATAGTTAATTATGTTTGCCGATAACCTAATTTATACCACATGATTCGCTTATGTGTGATGCTGTTTGATGTATGTAGGGCCAGTTTTATTTATTGATAGCTACTTTACAGGAAGATTGTCAAACTAGTGATTTCGTGAAATCCCTGGGGATTCTGTGAAATTTATGAAATCAATTTCACAAGCATCTCCATTATTTCATGAAATCCTTAGTTTACCGATAAGTGTAGTAATGGTTAACAAGCAGGTGATGCTAGCCATTAATGCTGTAATGAGTTTGATCCTCATTGAATCCCTACTGTGTCCTTGTGTCAAACTAAGCTTAACTTGGGAAGTATCGAGTATATTCTGCTTCTGTATTTATTGGGCATGTGCAGCTTAGTTTGACACAGAGCCACAGTAGTTGAGCTCCCTGTGAATATTAAACTCATTAAAGTAGTAATGGTCAGCATCACAAGCTTGTTAAAACGGATTCTGAAACTGGGGATTTTATGAAATGATTGAAATGTTCAGGGTCTATGCAAAATCACTCATTTCACAATCTTACTGTAACAGCTAAACCTCACAGACATAACAATCGGAATAAAAACTGATTTCAGATGATAGCGGAGTATTTAATAACGACCAAAAAATGAGAAACTGAAGTCGTATAAATATAGTTTACATTAGAAGAAAATGGACTTCTTCCAATTTTGTGTTTGTTAACTCTCTGATGCACACGAGATATTAATTTTGAGTTTTTTCAACTTCCTCAAATTTCTCTTTTAAAGTTTAAAGAAACCAAACTTAATTCAAAATAGTCAAAATTTAATTTATAATAATTTTTATTTATGGCTAGCATAGTCTGGATTTAAAAAAATGAGAAGATATGATTTTTTTGCTTGACATTATAAATGTGTTTTATTCAAAGTGGAACAGACACATTATATATATATATATATATATTCATACATTGTACCATAATAGCAAAGTATCGGAAAGGGGGGGGGACTGAGGAAAATTTCAAACCATAGATTTTAGATTTCTATGAATTGCATTGACAAATAAAGGGAAATAAGTGACTGAAGTGACCAAAAAAAAAAAACTATTGAAAAAATATTTTAATGTTTTGTGTTTGAAACTTTAGAGCTTTCTAGACTTGTATATATATATATATATATATATATATATATATATATATATATATATATATATATATATAATCATCATCATCAGTTTTTTTGTCTGGACTTGTTGTTGGACCTAGACCTTCCCGAGGATTTGCCAAACCTCTCTATCATGGGCATTGCTGAGCCAAATGAATATATGATCTGACAGAATGATTATAAATCTTGTTATATCATATTGAAACTCTATTTGAAATCATCTCCTGTGATTACACAGTGACTGTATCATTTGGCCTAGACAACATAAATAGAATAAACTATTGAAGAGAATGCTGTAACCCCATTTTCTTTGTTTATTCTTTTTATCACGGAAGAGTGTGGAAAACTCTTCATAAGGATAAATACAACTGGGATTAGATTATAATATGAGGCCTGGTAAAGAAATTCAAGAGAGGTGATAGTGTGTGAAATTTGTTTGGGATGATTTTTTATGCTATAAGAGATGATACCGATGTGAGATTTTGTTAAAACAAAAAAAAATTCCTACTTATTCTCTTCCTGTCAGTTCCAAAAACTATCCAGTTACATTAGACACCATTAACTAAAACTGTCAACAAATTTGTCATCATAGGTTTCTTTAGTTTTCGAGTTAGGCTGGCTGGCTATGCATGTATGTATGCGTCACATGTACAGGTTTGGCCAATGAGGCTAAAAATTTGAAGATTTGAACATCTCCTTATATCTGGAAAAAAAAAGCATTAATTTTTTCGCTTTTCTGAAATTCCTCCCCTAAGTAGGTTTGTACTGGGGGGTTCAATCTGTAATGTGAGTTAATGCTAAATTGATCCCTTAGTTTATGTCAGGCAGTGTTCACACTTTTTTGGTTGTTGAAAATTCAGAATTTTTAGTGATCCAACGATTGTTGAGAGAAGTACCTTATCTATTGATCACCGTTTTTTTTTTGTTTGTTTTTTTTTTTCCCCAAATTTTCAATTGATCAACCCCAACATGGTATGCTGCCAAAAGATGTTGTTCTCTTGATGATTTCTATTGAGCGACTAACCAGACTATCTCTTTTTTTTCATGCCGGTTCCAAAGGCTATACAGTTACAATTTGTCTTCAAGCCATGCAGGATGTCCATATATGGTCAATAGTCACAACATAACGACTGGCGCTTGAATAAGGCTTCTGCATGAATGATCGTTTTGAATGTTCATTTATTTTTACCTTAAATTCTCTCCCGTTTGAATGTACCTTTTGTTTGTTATACCTATAAATAATTTCCTGATATGATTGTTTTTGTGGCAAGTATTTGAAATATTCAACATAATTAGGTTTTTATAGAAACCTTTGTGTCCAAGAACTTCTATAGATATATATGGTTCACCAATTTCTCCATGTGTGTCTACTGAATGCTGACTTTGTGGCACACGACTGCTAGGCGTAAGGATAACTCGACACATCACAATGCAAGGACCAACAAAATAGAACTATGGAATTGAAACAATTTGTTGAGGTACAAAAATTAGTCATTTTTTGAGTTGAATCATTTCAGTGAATTGATCTACTTCTGTAGTTCAACTTGATGATTCATAGTTTGCAGAAACATACTGTAAGTTATGAAAAACAATTATCTTATTAATTTCTTTTTAGATGAAGTGTTGTAAATAATCATTATTATTTAGAAAGAATTTATAATACTATTACCTTCATTCTGATTGACTTAGTGATGATGACCGTGTAAAGTTGTGATTAAAAGCAACTGAGACATTAAGATTAACAAAAATAGTAGTATGAAAAATATTTAATAATAATAATTGTTTGTAAAACAATGCAATACTTACTGCAGTATACACTAAAAATAAGAATAAGAATTTATTGATAATACTACTGCTAGTTGAAATAGTGTAAATATAAATATGGCCAAACTAAAAAGTTCATGGCTGAATGCTTTTCAAGAAGCCAGATTTGTCAAGTTTGGTCATAATATTGTAACTTTTATAGTTTCTTTATTAACTCATTTAGGAATGAAATATAGTACATTCTGTGAAATGAAAGATAATTCTAATGTTTTAATGAATGTTTTTAATAGTCTATTTACTAATTCACTCAGTTATAAAATCTAGTACACCAACATAGAAATAATTTTAATATTTTAATAGTTTTTGTAGTATGTTTACAAACTTGTTCCCACAATTTCAATTTTCGTAATAAGTCGTTTCAACTCCTTCTACCTTGTTCGTGCAAAATTTTAGATTATCAAATAGCTTTGAACACTAAAAATTAAAACTTTTTCAAAATTTTTTTGTGTCTCTTCAGTCATTCATTTACCAATATCTGTCAATGCAATTTATGTAATTTTCTTCAGTGTTTTTTTTTTTTCCTTATTTTACATATACTTCAAAGCAGATATATAAATATATATGATAATAATTACTAATTGTGTCATCTACAGTCAGCTGTTTTATTGTATTATAACTCTTCAGTGTGGCTGTAGACCATCCAATATCCCTTCTAGTATTACAAGGTCAGGTCAAAACCTTCACTTCAGACCTAGAGGCTGGCATCCTACCTCTGCCCCGCGGAACTGGACAGTCAGTAAGGTTGAATTTAAGTGATATATTTATTCACGCATATATTGCCCGTCCACCAATGTGCTCTATTCCTACATTGGGAGATACATTTTTGAAAGCATTTCCTACCTATATCTGTTTCTGTAATAAAACTATTTGTTTCCTTTTGAGATTTCAAGCTGATTGTTCTTTAAATGTCAGAAACAAAAACTAACAAAACAAAAAATATTGTCTAAAATGCAATATAATTCATTGGCAAATGAAGAAGTTGAATATTTATATATACATATATATATATATATATATATATATATATATATATATATATATATATATATATATAAATTGAGTGGGTGCATTTGTTATCAACACTGTATAGTCTGCTTTCTTCCTTTCTCTCCACATCTTTTTCTTTCTTTCTTGTACTTGTTAATTTTTTTTCCATTTCGAATTGATCTAAGAAATGGGAACACTATGATGTAATCTGACATAAAAAAGAAAAGAAATGAAAAAATTCTTCCTTTCCCCACTCTCTATACTGTATCTGTCTATCTTGACCAATGCTATGAAAGAGAAAAGAATGCAGTCTCTCTCTATAATCACTCTCTCTCCCCATCAATCATTTAATTCCTTACTAGAGCTGTTAACTGATTTCTAAATTGGTCTTAACATGAACTTCCCCCATCCATTTAAATCTACTAAAGGCACAGTTAAGAAAAGAAGATGCTATTTATATATTAGATGTTAAAAAGCCCTTTAACCATCTCATGAGATAAAATTCTTTAGTTTTTCTTATCATTGTTTCTTGGTAAACATTTTTGGAGTGTGTGTGTGCCTAACAATGGGTCCAATAAGTCAGTTGCTTTTTTTTCTTCTTTTTCTACTCTTTTCTTTTTCTTTTCTTTTTTTTTCTTCTTTTCTTTTTTTCTCTTTTTTCCCTTAATATTTGGTGTAGGGAAAAGAAAAAAGTAAAAGTATCAAAGAAAAAAAACCTAAAAAATGTGGGTAGTCGCTCTTCTTTGTTCATTTTATATCTTCCTGGGAACTCGGATCTCGGGCATTTTAAATGGGTTTCCCAATGAAAGATAGACAGCAAGGTCTTTGTTTGTGTTGCTTGGGAGAAATGAACTTCTAAGATAAGATCCTTGATAAAAGGCATGAGAAATTGTTTCAGTAAAAAAACAGAAGTAACAGGTCTTGTTAGTCATCTTTGGCAGCATGTTGTTCTGGGGGTGATCAATAAATGAGTTACTTCTCTCCCATTTTGTTGGGCTGTAATCACTAAAATCTGGATCTTCAAAAAAAAACTAGCTTGATTGCTACTGTATGCAAAATAAGTGGTCAATATAGCATAGACTTATACTGCAAATCCCCCCCCCCATTTAGAACTCATGATGGGGGGGGGTTTCCAAAAATTGAAAACATTTTTTTTCTAGATATATTAAGTGATTGCTTCAATTTTCACCCTTTTAGTTCCATTGGTGCAGCCTGTACCTGTGATACATTCATAAATAGCCAGTCAGCCAGACCAGCTTAAAAACTGAAGAAACCTATGTTGACAGTTTTGGTTGACAGTTTTTAACAACCCTGACTACTGCAGGGTCAAACTTCACTCCAACTGAATATGATTACTGTAACTTTTGTATTGTATATATAAATAAAAAAAATTGAAAAAAATATCTTATAGTATAAATATGTTTATTAGACTGAGAGAAGCTCTTGCATATTCGTAACATGAATTTTCCTAGATATATAAGACTTATTTATCAGTTACTTCTTTGTCAGAAAGAGAGCTGCCTAACGATCACTTAGTCATTATTTCAAATCACAGAAGAGAAATGTTAATTTGATATATCTGTTTGGTTTAATGTGACAGGACTGACCAGCTATGAAAAGTTTACTTCCTTACATTAGGTGAGGATTGTGGTTACAGTAAAAAAAAATCAGGCAACTCCTAACTTGAAAAGAATTAGGTGAAGATTGTTGTTACTCTTAGAGTAAAAAATGTACCAAGTCCAGACTTGGACTGGAGTCAGACAAAAAATGTGAATTTCAAGGTTGCTATCCCTGCATAATTTACTTTTTATATGTCATGTGATGGTCTATATTTTTTGTCTGCAAGATTTGTCAAGGAGGATAACTGTTTAGTGCTAATTATTGTGTGATCTCACTTATTCATTTATTATATTTTTTTCTTTTCTTGCAAATGTGTAAAGAAACTTGGGTTTTTTCTTGATGAACATGAACAAGAAAATGCAAAGCAAGATAATGTTTTTGATATTTTTCAAGTACTGAGTAATTGCAAGATAATTTGAATACTGTCGTCATTTTTGATGGAATGTTTAAACCAGTTCAGCAGTATTTGTGCTAGTACAGCCTTTTTTCAACTTGGGACCCACCGAACCGTAGAGGCCTGTGAGAGGATGTTGAGGTTTCGCAAAAATTTCATACATGCATGAAAAAAGTGTCTGACTTTGAGTTCATTTGAAGTTTTTAGTATACAATGACTAGCGAATCCTGTCTCTATGACGTTTGACACTAGAAGCAACAGAATTTTTATCAACCGAAAAAGCCCAGATGTTAGTTTTTACAATCGTTACAAATTTAAAGGAAAAATTTTTAAAATGATACAATCTCAGAAAATATGATCAGGGTTCCATATTTTTTTATATTTTTGGATTTTTGTCGATTTATATCATTAGTAGTTTATCGTATCATCTGGTTGGTCCCTTAATAGAGACTAATTTCTTTGAACAATTAGAAAAATTGGAGAAAGGTTTGATCAATTTATAAGTTACTTCTCTCACCATTTGTTGGGAAGTAAATTCTGAAAAAGTCAGAATTTGAAAAAATAAAAATAAAAAAATAAGTAAATGTTGCCGGACACAAACTGAGGGACAAATTCAGCAAGAACACGTTGCTAATTCAAACCCTCACCAGTAACCTATTTACGTTTAAAAAAAAAAAAAAAATTCAGTTTTTTCTAGATGTAAGGAGTAAATTTTTAAATTTTTTATCCCTGTGGCTCTATCGGCTTGGCTGTTATGCTTGATACATACATACATACATACATACTTGAATAGTCAGTCAAACTTGTTCGAAAACTGAGGAAACCTATGTTGACAATTTTGATTGATAGCTCCTAATACGTACAAATTTTTGAACATACTGATATGTTAATTGTACATGATCAATATTAATGTGGAGGTCCTTTGAGATAAAAAGTTATTTGTAGGGTTCCTCCAGTCTAGAAAGGTTGAGAAACTCAAGCCTACTAGGTATTTGAATGAGCATCAACAAGTTCACTACCTCACATACAATTCTTAGCTGAATTTTGATCCAAAATTTTCACTGTATGATATTCAGTCTATGTGATTAACATTCACCTCTGAATTAAGTGTATTGACATGGTAGGAAATTATGTTGAAAAATAAATTTTTGTTGTGAACAATTAATACTGTCAACGATGGTGTACCTACATATATACAAAGGTAGATCAATAAGTCAGTAGCCTGACATGGAATTACTTGTTGGATTTGGTCTGAAACTTTCACTGTATAATGTTTGATCTATAAGATTATTTTATGTAATGGAATTGGAATAGTAATTTATCCATGAAAATAATATAGTGTGACTTTTTCTGTTAGTTTCTTTGTTTTTATGTCTGTAATTTCTGTTATTACTGATCAAAAATACATCATCATCAGTATTTTATTGTCCATCGTTTGACATAGCTTCCCCAGGATTTGCCGCACCTCTCCTTGATGACGTTGTGGAGCCACTACTTGCTGAACCTGTCCTGTTTGTCTCGCTATCTCATATTATGCTGGCTTCGGATCCACATTTGAGGTATGGGGATCCATGTTGTGAGTCCGGATGTCCATCAGTTGTCTGCCATTCTTGCAACATGACCAGCCCATTGACATCTGAGTTTCCTAATGGATTCTATGATGTTTCAGACTCTTATTTCCCTCCTAATAGACTGAGCTGTCTTGTACAAAAAAAGGGAAAGATTAATTTAAAGATTCATCTGTATATTTATACATGTGTTTTTCATTTAGTATTTATTTTTGAGGATTCAAAACATTTTTATCATGAAAAAAAATTTTTTTTTTTAGATGTCATCAGATAATTATTTTTGTTACACGCGCGTGGTACGGTGATTCAATTATACTAGGTACGGATATATCTCGGGTTTTTAAGATACTGATTCTTCTTCTTCTCACCCGTTTGTGAATGATGCAAGGGAAGTAACTCACAAAAACTTGAACCCAAATTATGTTTTCTTGTATGTAAAACAGGCAATCGTTTTTCTATATGTTCGTTCCTGGTACAGAGAAAACCACTCATTGTAATCGTCAATAATGTTATCAAACGGTTATTGTTATCAAAATCATTCCGTTTCAAATACTTTATTTAGAATGACGGAGGTAAATGAAATAGAAATTATCATAAACTTTTGTAAAAAATTTATAATGTAAAGTTGTTTATAACAAAAGATAAAAATTCATGACTATACATAAATTGTTTCAATTTTTATATCCTTTGCTTAATTCTATCAGCTGGTTATTGTTATCCAACTGAGTGATCACAATAAGTGTCTTGTTTTGTATCTTATAGGTTTTGTTAACTTTAATCTGATTTTATCAATATAAAATGACCATTATTTATTATTTACTGTTTATGTGATAAGTGATATCCTGGGTAGGATTTATTGAATAAACAAGTTGAAACATTTATTCACTCTACTAAGCTGCATAGTGACACCGCAAATCCTTATGGTAGTGGAGTGTGGGTGGGTGAAAGAAACAATCATGGTTGTATTTCAGTGCAGACTGCACTTTAGACCAGTATATAGACAAAGGCGGATCCAGGATTTCGAGGAGAGATTGGACCTCTCCCTCCCTGTGTGCTTCTGATTCGAAAGGTTTCAGCTTCCCTTATCACTGCTCACTGACTTTACCACTACTCCACCACTTTCTAGCTTAGCTTTAGTTGTTTTCTTCATGAACGGACTATATATATATATATATATATATATATATATATATATATATATGTGTGTGTGTGTATATATATATTTTTTTTCAATGATTAAATATTGAATTTTACAATTTTTCTACAATTTTTTGCACTCAGTATTTTGCTCATTGGAAATCATGAAAGTAAGATTTGCCAAATAGGGGTAGAATGTAAATTCATTGTTAATGATTTTAGTATTGAATTGCATGGAATATCAGGAAGAAAGGAGTTGTCAGTGGTCAGGAATTGATGCAAGCATTACTAGCAGAATGTAGGTATTATATGTACAATATAAATATTATTAGCCATGGAATAACTCTTAAATGCTGCATTTCAAACGTTTAGCATTCATCAATAAATTCATGACAAACCAATTGATTACCATCATGCAAATAAAACTGAGAACACATCGTATTTGTACTGAACTGAGTCTTTTGGATTAGTTACACTGAGAGTTTAGTGAGAAACATGGGTTTGTGTTTCTTTCACTGAAGATCTCTAACATTCTAGGTCTAAGGGAGATAACTGCAGTGATCAAACGCTTCTCTTCTTTTCAAGAACTTGATATAGTATTATTTTAGGAGTTCTGCCTAACTGATATTTTAAAATCAACATTTGAAAAAAAATTTCATGTACCCCCTGCTGTACTAGAAAGTACCTCTAGGGGTACTTATCTCCCCATTTGAGGAACACTGAAATAGAGAGCTGAGTCTATTTTTTTTGTCTTAGTGAGGGTTTATTTTTGAGGTGATTGCTTTCTACTTCTACTACTGCATCTACAAGTAAGATTGTTATGGGAGTGTGGTTTTCTCGCTTAGTTTCTTTTCAGTCAGCCATCATGGCATACCAGTGACAATTTGTCAAAATATCCGGCAGTGGAACAGAGCTCTAGGAGAGGTGGTTTCAGGACTTGTTAAGGGTAATCGTAGGAATTGAACATAGGCCACCTCAGCTATTTCGAACATGTTTGTTTATTCATGACCTTCGTTCTGCTGAAGTTCAAGTGAAGGCCAGAAAACAAGAAAATCCCATTAGTCCTAGAAAGAAGTGTATACAACCAATGCATCCTCCTGATAGTCACCTATGGAGCTGAAACATGGAACCTAATCAAGAGACTAACCCTCAAACTGAGAACCATGTAACATGCTAATGAGAGAACCACAAGACAGCACAGTATATTAAGGGAAAAATAGGAGTCCAAAACAATATAAATCATCATGAAACTCAAATGGCAATGGGCTGGTCATGTTGCAAGAATGATAGACAACAGATGAATATCAGGACTCACAATATGGAATCCCAGAGATCAAATGTGGAACTGATGTTGGTAGAATGAGATGGCGAGACAAACTACACAGATTCAGAAAATATTGGCTCTGTGACACCCACAATAGGATGATGTGGTGAATCCTAGGGAAGGTCTCTGTCCATCGACGGATGATAAGACTTAGCTAAAATTTGTCTATTCCATTTTTTTTTTTTATGCTGATAAGCATTATTCTTCCTCACACTTCTCATTGTTATTATTGCCTTAGCAAAGGTAGTCATGGGAGAGTAGTTAGCCCAAATCCTCACACACACATTTTCTTCTCTATCAACTATTGCAAACCAGTGACAAGACATTTTCCATCGAGATATTTGTTCATTTCTAAAGTACATCAGTGTTTCACACAGTGATGTGTTAAGAATTTTTCAAGGCCCTGCTCTACTGGTATTGCAAGGCCTCCAGTAATTATTTCCAACAAAAAAAAAAAGAAATGTCTGATTTACACACAATTGATATTGTATGATCTGTATGAGGTTACAAACTTTCATACAATATATGCAGTGTAACAGTATGTTTACACAAAATATTATTTTTCTATTAGATACTATTCAAGGCATTACTGTACTCTAAAGTATGATTTCAATTGGTGCAGATTTTGATGTTGTACGGTTTAAGTATTACTGTACAAACAAATGAAACAAAGTTCAAGCTGAAAAAAAAAACTTTCAAATTATAAGCGGTCTGCCCGAATGCTCACACACCCATTCTCATCTCCAACTATCTGCACTATCATGGCATACCAATGAAAAGACTTTTTTCACCAAGATATGTGATTTCCAAAGTACATTCGTGCTTTACACAATGTCATAATGAGATTTTTGTAAGCCCCTGTGCTACGGGCATTGTTTTACTTCCAGTAATATTCAGGATAAAAAAAAGAATTAGATTAATTTTTCCATTTTTAGAAATTTATTTATATCAGTCTGCATGAGGTCACAAACCGTCATATGATGTATGCAGTGTTACAATGTTTACACACTATATTTTTTTTTATAGTTACTGTAGAGTACAGTAATATCTTGAATAGTATGGTTTTAATTAATGTATGTTTCGATGCTGTATGGTCAAATTATTGCTATATAAACCAATGAAATTAAATATAAGCTGGGAAAAAAAAAAACTCTTTGAATTATAATAAGACCTTGAACAATGCAGGTTGAACAGTATTGAAAATTTTGGAAGGTATTTTTTTTATCAAAGTTGGATTAGGATTTCACAAATCAAATAACTTTTCACTAGTAATCCCTGGTGGTCCTCCAACGGGCTGAGGCCTCTGGGCTGTGCCTCTTAAAACCAATGCCTTAATCCGTCACTGGCGTTATGCCAGCCCGCACATGGTGTAGCAACGGTTCTCTGTGCTTGGGTACAGATGTGCTCTATCATAGAGGAGGGCATAATTATTTACTAACAGGGATTCTAGGCTAGAGGAATTTTTTTCCCCTTTCACACAATAGGGAAACTGCCCTCTCTTGCTACACTTCTGCACACTCCTACAATACCTTTGTATACATGAATTAGGAAATCAACATCTTTAACTGATGAGCTAAGACCTTGTCCCAAGGGAAAGTTCTAATTTTAGTTACTAAGTAGTTGAAGTAATAGCCCGTAAAAAGTGTGCTCTCTTGTAATAGATATCCTCCTCTTTTAGCGTGCCCTACTGATAGGGATTCTCTTCTGGGAAACCTTGTATGATCGGGTTAGTACTTACTGTGGGCCCTTGAGAATTTGGTTGGTATTTGCTTTGTTGTACAGAAGTAATGTATGTTCTTCAGCTTCCAAATGTGGGTAAAATTGTGCAACCAGGGGAATAAATGAGAAAAAAATCATCATTGCATAATTTGTGCATCCTATAGAAATAAATCATTACTAAACTTTTAATGGTTTTTGATCAGTGATTCTAAATGTAGAGTGCATGCCCCCACATGGGGCAATTAGGATATATTGGGGGTGGGGGGTGGGGGCAATATGGAATTTGGGTGTGAAGATTGAGAAGTGTCTATGGCTCAAAAGTTCATATATTGATGTTTTTTATGCGTGGTATGAAATTAGTATTAATGTATTTTTTTACCAAAAGGGATTCCTAGGGACTGAGAAACCATGCGTGTATGATGGAAGTGAATTAGAGAAGATTGAATGTCAGAAAATTTTTTTTTAGCAACAGATTTGTAGGATTATTGAATAGGTTACTGTAAGGTGTAATGCTATCAGCAAATGTGAATGAGTTTAAAAAGATTACTGTGTTCATTGCATAACCACTAATTTTAATGACGTCTAATGACTTAGATATAGAGTAAATATGGTTTTATGATGTGTGCTTTTATATACCGATTGTATACTTTTTTTACACAGAAATAAATGCTTCAGTGTATGTTTGTTTTTCATTTTTTAACAAAGGATTTGTTTCTTTACGTATGTTATGTGGAAAAATATTAGTAGTGTTAACAAAAGAGTCTATGTGGATTCAGAGGAGTACTTGAAATTTGACTTGAAAAGCTTATGAGGTGTTGTTGTTTTTGTCACATGATGTATCAATTATAGAAGGAATTTAAAAAAAATTTTATATTAAGGGACATCAGACTTTTTAAAAAGTTATCATAGTGAGGGCATGGGGTAAAAAGGGGCCAAGAAACACTTCTAGATTGTGTCATTCCATTACTGCATGAAAACAGGGTGATTAGTGCACGTTTGGGTAAGTTTGCACACTTATTTTATACCCTGCTGTGAGCATCTCATCTTTCAATCTGTCAGTCATAAATGCTTTTTTCCAACATTTTATGTTTTCATAATAGCATATTGAATGGTTTTTAGCCTATCTGAAGATACAAAACTCGATGAATCTCAACCTTAATCAAAACTCGACTGTTGTATTTTTTAATGTTTTCATGAGTTATATCTATACACTAGCACAGTACCCATAAAAAATGGTGGTATTTTTTCATTTTATCTATTTTTGAACAACATTAGAAAGAAAAATAAATTTTTTTTGCTGGCATGATTTTTTATAATATTGTTCTAGAAGAAAGAATATAAAATTTTTTATCCAACTTTTCTGTACAATGTTTTAATTCCGATAGGGTCTTAAAGGAAGAAGAATTAAAAATGAAGTTTGAATGAAAGACAATTGGAGCAATAAGTCTCCACCATTTAGAATTTTTTTTCTTTTTCTTTTTTCTCCAATTCTACCCACGTAGGATATTCAGCAGCTTACACACACACACAAAGATTCAGTGTCAGTCACATCAGTGCTAATGACAGTAGGCATACATTTACTGTCTTCCTATTTCCACCATTACTCTTTCAACTGAATAGACATATAAACCAGCAAATTTTATGACACTGGAATGTATTAATCATTATGTATAGATGATTGTATGCTTATATATATCAGTCTAGAAAGTGCTACGGTTTTGGAAACTGAATAAAAACTTTTTTCCTGAAAATTGTCATTTCATTCAATTATTTCCCAATATCTGTTGATGTAATTTATGTGATTTTCATGTTTTACATAGATTTTGATATTATGGTACTATATGAATCTCTCTTGTTGAGATCATCAGTTATTTACCATGTAACCGTTTTGGAGATTTAAAAACAGAACTTTTATATTAACATAGCTCTCAAGCAGTGTTGATCAAACACCACCTCCCCTTCAGCTATGATTTTGATATATAAATTGTAGTTTGTGTTTATAATATATATATATATATATATATGTGTGTGTGTGTGTGTGTATATATATATATATATATATATATATATATATATATATATATATATGTTCAAACAGTTTTTGTTATCGAAATGAATATATCCCCCAAGTTATATTGAAAAATACATTTTGATCATATTCATTTTTTACATATCAATTTTATGGTCATTTCTGATGTAGTTTCATATGCGGATTCCAATGATATCATTGGTTTTCCTATATTCAATGTATTTTTTGAAATAACCTATATTTCCCAAAAATGAATGTAAATTGTTTCAATTTTTATATCCTTTGCTCAATCTTATTAGCTGGCCAAAGATTGTATAGGGAAGTGTGCACCCTCTTGATTTTACATACGGTAACTACCACCTCTCCAGCCTTTAATGACTCGGTCTAATGTACCATATCACTGTTTTGGTGTCTGGGAATGCTCGAAATTGTTTGCATTCTGAATTAATGGTAATTTCCTTTTTGCTTACACCATTTCAGCTTACGAAGGGTTTTTATAAAAATGTTTGATTTTAGGATAGTGGAGGAAACCTGTGTTTGCCTTAGGTAATATAGAAAAGCCTTTTGGTACTTTTCAAGATAAAAAAAATTGTGCAAATTTCATACTGAACAAAGCTATTTGGTTCTAGAAATAAAGATTTGGTACCGAAGTAAAAAATATGGTTCTACACACGATTGATATATGAAATAGATATACATGAACAGATGAACGAAAAATGTTTTTTAATCTGTTTCCTGCAAGCTTGGTCTGATGCTGGATTTAAAGTTATATGATTATTTTGGTATCGAAGCTACTTAATTTGGTCCTGAGACCAATGAATTTAGTTTTCAAGGGGCAAAAGACAACTGGCAATCCTGTTTCACGTTGGCCAGAACTTAAGGAGGAGTTGAAAAACTAGGTGATAAATGTTAAGAATTCAAGGAAATGTGGTTTTTTTCTATAATATTCCCCACTGAAACAAGGTGGGTGTGGTGTTATATGTCATCAAATACAGCATTTGAAATTTTTTCATGTTGAAATAATTATATTTTTATTCTTTTTGTTTTGTAGGTAAGTGCTCTTGGAATTTTTGGTATTCTCTTTTGGTTGAAGAAGAATAATGGATACTGAACGCTCCCCGTGGGATGACATCAAAGTCCTCAGAAAAAAGATAGGTTGCCTTTTCCCAAATTCAAAAACAAAATGTCTTACAAAAACTAACCGAAAACTTTCATATTCACCTTTTTCTCAATTTTTGAAAAGGAACATAACATCTTCAATCTGATGTATAGATAATACCTTTTTAATAATAACTTCGGAGAATGTGTGTGTATATATATATATACATACATATATATATATATATATAATACAAAATGGGAATTCAATATATTATAATTCTATATCTGATGTATGATGGGTTCATTTCATCAGCTGAAGAAGCCAAACAGGGCAGAAACATAAATATATTTGTGTAGCGAATCTTCATTCCATTTTATTATATATATATATATATATATATATATATATATTCTAATATCTATTTGTACACATACTCTCATTAAAATAATTTATAACTAGCTGATATGGTAGGTAGGTTTTATTAAGACTGCTCATATACATCAATACTATAGGAATGCATTTGCACAATTCTCAGTGGATCTCAATTTGCTGTATTTATTATTAAATAATTGACTCTTTAATCCCCGTCTTTGCTCAGGAAAGTGCGGGAGCATTGAGATGACTTGTTGTCGCTTGATCTCCAGGGAAAGCCACCTGAAACTATTGGTGTGAAAACTCAAATATATTACCTCTAATAATAGTTGCTTTTGATTCTAACCATTTTGTCATTTTTTGCTCATTCACTGGCCTGATGTCATTATCTGAATTAATTTACCGAAAATACACAATTGAGTTTCGTTAGGTAGGCAATGAGGTTAGGACCTGTTGGTTGAATTCAGGGAGGGATCCAGGTATGTTTTTGATAGATATTTTCCACTTTTTTTGTCTCCTTTCATTCACATATACTTCTCATGGCCGTCCTGACAATATCTCCAAAAGTTCTCAATGAATTTCAATTAAATTTTGTGGAAGGATGGGCAATAGCTTATGGAAAGAGTGATTGACTTTTGGGATGCATCAATGCAAATTATTTCATTTCCCCTGATAGCTGAGGTATGCAGTCTCTGAGTGCTTTCTAGTTATATCTTATATAAAAAAAAAATTGTGGATGTATTTGAATTTCTATGTGATTTTTTTTTTCAAGAAACTATACGCACTTATATCTATATGGTAGGCCATGATGCATCTGTTGAAAAATATCTACATATTTTGTTGAGTTTAAACCATTTTTTCATATTCTTTTATTTCATTGAGGGTGTTGTGGGATTAGGTATGCAAGAGCAATTGTTAGTAAAACCCACTTCAAGGTTGCCAGGCATGACAAAGCTTTTGCTTACGCCACCTGGTCTTCCCCGATGGTCTCCCATCAAATTACTGACTAGACTCGATACTGCTTAACATTGATGATTTGGCAGTGACCCCTTAGCCGTGGGCAGAGGTTCCTCAATCCTAGTCTTTGTGCTGAGTGCTTAGCAGAGAGTCATTGAATACCATTTTCAAAGTCATTGGTATGACTCTGTGGTGGATTGCATCATGGTTGTTAAATCTACTTCTTCAGATGGAATTCTGACTTTGACAAATGAAATCGTTGAATTACTGTGGATTTGCTTGATCATTTTGGCCATTTTTGGGAGCCATATTCTTTATATTCATCATCTTTTTGGTGTTTTTTTTTGCTATTTTTGGTATTTTTGACTATTCCTTTTTTGTTTGGTATCTTTCGACAGTCAAATTAGT
Source organism: Thysanoteuthis rhombus (assembly GCA_963457665.1). Classification (NCBI taxonomy): domain Eukaryota; kingdom Metazoa; phylum Mollusca; class Cephalopoda; order Oegopsida; family Thysanoteuthidae; genus Thysanoteuthis; species Thysanoteuthis major. The sequence continues at coordinate 18,440,567 of OY735242.1, read as the reverse complement.
GCAAAAATATTTTTTGAGTTGACAACACTGAGTTAGTCTTGGTAATTTTTTCTGCAAACCACGGCTTATTAAACTGGTAATGAGCACTCTACCTTCAGGAGTGATCAGTAGTATAGATAGGTATAACTAACTCTCATATCAGCCTCCACCATCATAACATAGTTTTTTATAGCCCTGTTCACATTATAATGCGGGTGGACAGTAGACACCAAAATATTAATCTAGCTCCAAAATCGTGTGACTGCTTCAAAATAGCTAGATGTATTCAGAAATAGCTCGATCTAGCTCCAAAATAGCTAAGTTGGTGGCAACTCTTGTTATAATGAGGTTGGCTTTTTTGGACCTCAACACCCACGTTATAGCGGGGGACGCTTGTCTCCAGTTCATGAATAAGTTAACCACATTCCTCAGGGTTTCACCTGACGGCAGGTGCTGGGTTGAGTAATGATAGATGTTTGCAAAGGATGTTGTGTTTTTTACTGTAGCCCTGCTGCCGGTTGTCTTGTAGTGGGGGTTGAGGCGGATGGAATCCTATTTCTCAACCTTCAGTTCCTTTTGCTTATTTTAGCACCTTGAGGAAATCGCATCCCCCTTGGGGAAGGGGGAAGAATTTGGTAGGTATATTGACAACTTCTGCATGATACTCTTGCGCAAGTTTCTGCTTGCTTATAAGGAATTCCTGTTTAAATGCAAAGATCTGGGCTGATATACCATCTGACTAGAAGGAAGGCTTTGGTGTGCACCAATAAGTTTTCATTCATGTCCCCAAAAATATATGCACACTGCATACTTTCCTCTAAGCTGTGCATGCGCACACACTTTTTGCAATCCGTGCAGGAAGGAAAATAATGTGTGCACAAAAGGTTTGTTGCCTTGAATAGTCTAGTAATGAATGAGTGAATGAGTTTTGAATTGATTATTTCCAGCAGCTTTAATAGTAATGACCTGTGAATGGATGGGTGTTATTGTTTTTTTAATCATTGCGACAGTGTATCATACAGAAATAAGAAATAGTCATTAGTGTTTTACTCAAAGAACAACTAAGTAATTCAAAGTATAGAATAAATTAATAGCAATTACAACTACTATTTATTCACAGATTGTTATTCAAGTTGGTGGAAATGGATAAATCAGAACTTGTCCATTAATATATTATTTTAGGCAACTAAACTTCTGGGTACACATTATTTAGGAGAAACTATTCAGTGTGTACTTATATTTTTTATTGCATGTACGAATACCCATTTGTCCCCAATGAAACCTTCCTTCCACTTAGATGGAATATCAGCCCAGATTTTTGCACTGGAACAGGAATCCCTTATAAGCAACTTACTAGTTAAGCAACCCTTCCAAAAAACTATGCATCATAGTCTTCCCTATCCCCTTGCTGAATGATTCTGAACAGAACTTTGGCAGGATTGAGAAAAATATTTTTTAAATTCATTCAACAATTTAATTCATTTGAAAAAATTTTTTTAAAAAATATAGTCTAATGCATGCCTTATCGTGCTAATAGCAATAAAATTTGATCCTTTTGGGCTCAAGTTTCTGTTAACTCGAGTAAAACCAAGCCATACAAGCAAAATTTCTGTCGATTCAAATACTTACTGTACGCACACACAGTTTTTCTTTTGATACACTAGAGTGTTTTTACATGTATATGATCTGTCCAGAAAGTATCCTGCAAAGTCCTCTTTCAGGATTGCCATCTGCTGCCTCATCATATTTTCCCTAATCGTGTCCATTGACAGTAAAAAAGCCAAAAGTCGCAGGGAGCCAAATCTGAACTGTACGGGAAGGCTGAGAAACTTTTGCCGAAAAAAACTTAGAGACCTGAAGAATGGCTATTGTGAATATGACTGTCACACAATACACAAACTCACCCAATGGAGTTGCACTGCTGACTGAGTAACTCCACTGGAGAGAGTCTGTTCACGTATGCTCAAAAAGGTCCCATTTGATTGGTTGCTGAGTTACATCAAGGCTGCGCAACTGGTACTAGAGATATTCAAAATGGCTGGATACTTTCTGGTCAGAGTTTTAGAAGAATGGTTCGTTCAAGTGCTTGCACCAATTTCTCTTCTTAGTGGACCTTAGATTATGAACTGAGCTTTGTGAGCTTTTTTTGTGTTCAAAACCGATTGATGTATCTACTTGATGAGGAAAAAGTAGAAAAAAAGGAGGATAGAAGAGCTCTATAAATGTATGTATGTATGGGTTACTCGTACATGTTGTTAGAGGACTGAAAATTTAAACATTTATCAAAGAAGAAAATGGCTAATATTGGAAACCTCAATAAAACTGTTAACATCTTCACTTGTTTTTAAGTGACTCTGCTTGGCTATTAATGTTTTATTTTTATTCATTTATAGATTAAGTATTATAAATCGTTATTATCAGTTCTTGCTACTGTTCACCTTCATCTCAATTGTTGTTGCTTTTTATCACAAGTTAACTCGGGCTGGGTTCCCTTCAGCTGTTAATGAATTAAATTAACAGTGCAGATCAGAATAATGCAATAATTCGTAGCAAAAATGAATAATGGCTATCAGTATGTCACGCATACGGGCCGTGCGAATAGGCTGAGAACTCATACGTTTACTCCTCATTATGTTAAGAAAAAAACGTTTTTGTTTTGTTTTTTGTTTTTTGATTAGCCCCCTCTCATATAATGTAGCAGGAATCAGGGCAGTCTCAAGAATATTTGAGGCAACCCCTTCTCTGCTTCTAATTCCCTTTGCCCCCAGCACATTAGAATGAAGCTTTTATCTTTCGAATTGAAGTCACGGTCCCTAACCCTACCTCCATTTCCCTGTGTGTCTGGGTAATACCCGTGGCAAGAAGAGGTAAGGTATTGGAAAAAAATGGTTGGGGCAGGCGTTCAAAATGGAAACGAAAAGAATGAGAGAGTGAGAGGGAGATAATAGGAAGAGGAGGATTAGGAGAAAGGAGCGAGTAAGAGAAAGTGGAAATATGTGAAGGAGAGAGAAGTATAAGTGGGAAGTGTTTATTTATCTTATTGCAAATTTTCTCCTTTCATCAAATCTCACTACATGCCTTTTTAAATCTCTAGCCATCTTTTAACTATGCCTCTGAGGTTTCTCCCTCTTTGTAAATGATACTGTCTAAATGGAGGATCCTTTTAAGAGTCTGTATCATTAATGGACAATATATGTTTTGGTTTTGGCTTAGGTAAATAAAGAGATTTCCTTATAACCGCCATTTTACTTACCTGGGAGAGGGCCCAACTACAAACAGCCAAAATGGGGAAGGAAGCTAATCAAATTAATAAATATCCGGTTACCTTAATGGGCATGATGTTAAAAACCGTCAACCAAAACTGTCATCATAGGTTTCTTCAGTTTTTAAATGATGCTGACTGGTTAGCTAGCTATGTATATGTTCGGCATCTTTCGAACCTACGATTTAGGGTCCTTGATCCTATCGCACCTCGGTGGACCATAGAATACTAACCCTTGGTTTAAAGGATGAGGTTAACTCTGGGTATGTCGCAATTCAACTTGAAACACCTTTCCTAAAGTGTGAGGGTTATTCCGTGTACAGGTTCCACCGCGTATGGTCTTACAGCTGTGAAAACCCTGTCAAAATAAATCCTTGTTCACAGAGCCAAGCCATTATATAAGATGACTCTTGGATCATCCAAAATGCACTTCCCAAAACAGAGTCATCCTATTGGCCAGATACAAAAGGTGACTAACCATGAAATTCGGACTGAAATTGAGGCATCATCTTATCTGAAGGTGGCCTTATCCACCAAAATACGCTGTATGTATCCATGTGTCATGCCAACAGTGGAGGTAGAGGGCTGAAAATTCAGATATTTAATCCATATTTAAAAAAAAAAAAATCCCACCCCAAAAGTATTTAGGTGGCGGGGTTCAATTTACAATGTAAGTATATACTAAATTGGTCCCCTTGTGTCTGGTAGTATTTGAATATTCAGACTTAATTGAAATGGTTCAATTGAAACATGGCTGTGCTTTTGAACCAGAGCACTGATGTTTTCAAGGTGGCTGGACAACTATTTACCCATAGGTTGGGTGTGTGTAGATTCATGCCTTTCTCAGGGACAATAGTGTGAATAGCAGAAGTGAACACAAGCGAATTTAAAGATTCCTTAACACTGCCATTTACCAAGCAGTAGGGCCATCCACTCAATGGGGGCAGGGGGCACATCCCCTCTATAAGGGTCATTCACAAATTGCCAAACTATTAAAGATCAGAATGGATATAATATTTCTGATTGCGGAATCATCCTTCACCCACTGGCTGAATGTGACACAAAGTAGGGACCTGCATACCACGCATATATGTGGGTAGTGTAGGGATTGTCAATGTGGGTGGTGCCACCTAGTAGGGGGCGATTTGTGATTTTAAGTGGATGGTAGTTTGTTTTACAGAAAACTTGTTTTGTTTTAGCTGGGCGGTTGCATGTTTTAATCATTTTCAAATATGTCAAAGAGAGCAGTAACCAAAAAATAAAAAAATGGTTAGAATTCCCTTGGTCTAGTGTGTGTGTGTGTAGTGCCAGAGATTAAACTTTGTTTCTGGGAATTTACTTGGATTTTGGTTGGCCAGAAATGACCCTTAGCAAAAATGATGGTAATGCTCCCCCCCCCCCGACACACACTGTTCTGTTACTTTTATTTTAGTCCTTTTCATGAAATGGTAAACTTGGAATCTTTTTAGGTCATAGACAAAAGGGAATCTTACTTGATGGCAGACGACAGGAAGTTATGGTCTATTGGCAGGGGAGAAGACAGTCTCATGTTAACCCTTCTGAGATTCCTGGGACATATATATCAGGTTTCTACAACCCCCTGTGATATACACATCCCTCTTAGGAGTCTACTAAGACATTTTAAATCAGGCATCAAGTATCTTAATAAGGTTAGTCTTGAAAAGATTAAGAAAGCTGACAGATATATTCCAGAATATGTACAGTGTGATAGAGAATTAACTCCCTATTTGAAACTGTCAACAAAGGTTTTTCCAGTTTTCAAGTTGGTCTGGCTGTTTGGATATGTATGCATCTTGCATACAGGCTGCACCAACGGAGCTAGAGGACTGAAATTTTGAACATTTACTTACTTCAACAAAAATTATTTGCAGATTTTATAATCACAGCCCCCTGATACCCTTAACTGCCATAAATATCAAGGGATAATTATTGATTTTCCAGCATTATCTCTGTCTTTGTCAGTGACCTTTACCTCAGATGGTCAGTCTAGTAACCATAAAACCTAAAACTAGATATAATACCATGTAAAACAGCCATGAATAAGTTGTTGAGTATATGGAAAATACTTGACAAAATTGTAATGATGATATCTGATTCGACTTTCCTTTCTACTTCGAAAAAAAGATGTGTGTGAATATATATATATATATATATATATATATATATATATATATTGTGTAAAGCTTTGTTTTCCTTCCTGATAGAGAAAAACAGAAGACTTAAATAGCTTTATTAAACAGACGCACTTAGGAAATAGGATTTCAGTTTCCCAATTAAAATTAATTGCTTTTGAAAAGCTAGAGTATCAAAAAAAACAAACTCACTGGTTGCTTTTTATTAGCGATTTATTTTCAAGCGAATGAAATTTCACTCAGACATTTTGCTTTCAAATGAATAAAATGCAGTCGCTGTTATCAAAGTAGATTTTTACTGTCATCAAATATCAAGTATATTTTCCTATTACTAATTTGTTATAGTTATGCTCCAAAGAAAAAAATTGTGTGTGTGTATATATATATATATATATATATATATATATCTATGAATTAGTATTTTTCAAGATGATATCATAAGTTGGTTTGCATGCAGTCCAAGATTTTATATTCACATGTGTGGACACTCAATAGGAGTGACACGAAAAACGAGTCGCATCTGTCTTCGTCAAATATGTTTTTAAGTCCTGTATTTCAAAAGAATTAAATGATATGTTCTATAAAATTAAATTATTGTAATACATTATAATAATACCCTATATATAATAATGAAGTATGTGTAATATGAGGTGAGCTATATATTAAAATCATAGCTGGAGGGGAGCCATATTTTTATAAGTTTTGTTTTTAAATCATTGAAATAGTTCCATAGTAAAGAACTGATGATCACAATGATAAAAATTTACTCATAGTACTATAATATAAAAGTCTTTGAAACATAAGAAAAATACTAGTAGCAGAACCTATGAATTAAATGAACACTCTACACTCGTAAGTTGGTTATTGTCACTACAGAAAATATGTTATAATGATGGCGATTTTAGCCTTTCATATTTTAAAATTATGAACCATTTTTTTGCCAATTGAACTGTATTAATCATCTCCAAAGGAACTGTAGCATTCTGGCTGGCCACCAGAATTGTGAGATCCTGGAAATGAAGAAATGAAATCGGAAACACTTATTGACAAGAAGTCTTTGGGAAAATGAGATCAGGGCAGAATTTAGGAACTGGTTGAACCAACTGATTCTTTCACCTGACGGGATGCCAAGTAATTACTGGAATCGCAAAATTGGCTCCGGCTGCCAAGTGTAGCAAAGTTGATGGAGAGACGCATCAATGCTCGCGTTGGATATTCTGTTTCTGGATGAAGTAAAGATCAGTACCACTTGATATAACCAAGTATAGATTAGTACCACCCAACGAGACCACGTTAAGATCGGCATCACCAGGGTAAGAATTACAGGTAAGAATGAACAAAAAAAAGGCTATACAACAATTTGTTAAACCATTTATTTTTAAAACATGTCTGCACCATTTTAAACAGGGGTCCAGTAGAGGCCAACACAGGAATGTTCTCAAAAGCTGTTTGAATGTTGTAATAGCCCAACCTATCCAAGTGAAGATCAGTACCGGCCAGTCTGTCCATGTAACAATCAGTACCGGCCAGTTGGTCCGAATGACGATCTGTACGGGCCAGTCGGTCCGAGTGACGATCAGTACTGGCTGGTTGGTCCGAGTGATGAACTGTACAGGCCAGTCGGTCCGAGTGATGAACTGTACGGGCCAGTCAGTCCGAGTGACGATCAGTACCAGCCTGTCAGTCCGAGTGATGATCAGTACTGGCCAATTTCAGTTACTTCTCTGTAGTATTGCCTATTCGATATTTATATCTAAATTCAGATAGTTTCAAAGAGAGTAAGTCGAGGGAGATAATTATAGAAGCCACAAAAAAATATCCAATTTTTAAAAGAATTTTGTTAGTTTTTTTTTGTTTTTTTTAAACTGCTATTCCTCAAAACTACAAACTTAACACTGCATAGCTTTCTGTACAGAATAATTTATCTATCATATATAAACTTCGTACAATGGCCAGTTGTCGAGTAATCACAGTGCACACACTGTCACTAAGATTTCTTCAATTGTTGTTAGATTAATAGCATTAGTGTTGGCTATTCTCATTTCAGAGTACTTTGGCTCCTTCTGAGCCTGGAAGATCTGTTTAGTCTTTTTTTCTCCTCTTTGACTCTGCATAGACTATTCTTTTGTTGATATTAAATGGCGGTACATTTTCTGGATAGACCCTGTATGATACTGCTTTTTTGTAATGTTCGTCACATCATTCCATGATGAGGATCGGGTTTTGATTATTATTAGCATCCAAAGCGGAACTGTTTCATTTTGTTTTGCTTACAAAGTAAAATTATAGGCTTCATTTTGCAGGCATCACAGTACAGGAAGTTTATACTTAGGAGTCCAGACATAACACAGGATGCAGCTTAATGTTTGGAGCGATAGAAATATGAATAATACTTGGGAGAAAAAAAAAACAAACAAACTAGTCATCAATTCATCTAAGACCTTATTTGGTTGAACAAAATGAACATCAATATTTCCTCGAAGTATGCAAGGTCTCTCTGGGAAGTATCCAGCCATTTGATATTTGCAAAAAAAAATGGCCTATCTAGGGCAATGGTTCCTTTGACCACTTCTAAGTACTTCCCTTGGGATCTCACATATTTATCCACGCATCACTTCTCCTTTATCGGAGCGGTCTGCAATGTCTTCTTTCATGTTTGCCATCAGCTTGCTTCATTGTGTTCTTACTCTCATCCACAATCAGAAATTCCCTCCTTTTCAGAAGCCTCAGGGAGCCAAATCTGGACTTCGGAGGCTGATGGATTTAGATGCCAGAAATCCTGCCTGAGATGTGAAGAATATGCAGGCTTGGTCTTGGTGATAAATACATTGGTCACATGGTACACAAGCTCACTCGATGGCATCTCATTGTTGATTGAGAAACCACACAGGAGAATGTCTGTTCACACATGTGAAGAAAAATCTCATGTGGTGTAAATTTTTTTCCTGTGGAAAAGTATGTTTGCACTGAATACTAGCGCAGATGTAAACTTGAAATTGTTTCAAGATAACTTTGGTGCAGTCTATCTTTCATCACTACTAAAACTGGTATGTTCAGGGATGCTGGAAGCAATTAGGGGTAGACTGGGGGTAGGAGGCTTTGTTGAAACAGCATTTCACATCATATATTTTTTTAGAAAATTGTTGAAGAATTTTATGAAATTGCTAAAATCAGCTGAAGTTCTTCATTTCCAACTAACTTTATGGCTAAAAATGTTTTAAACAGTCATTTGAAGTTCAATTACTGAATGAAATCATTAAGACTCTGAAACAAATCATTGATGAGAATAAGATGTTTTTATCGAACTCGTTGATAAAAGTAGCTCTGCCTAAACTAGACTCCCTGTAGCAATGAGGGTGAGAGTTAGATTCTCACTGGAGGCTCACTCTTTACTCCTGAATACATTGTTATTTGTCATCATTGAAACAATGGCCAAAGTTGTAATTTGTGTAAAACCAACTGATATAAAGATGAATATAAAAACAAGTAAAAAAAATTGAATGGGAATGAGCTCTTATCTCATCCTGATTCAAGATAAGATTTTCAGAATCAGCATCTCAAACTATATGAAGTAGACCATCACACATGCCTGATGGAACTTTGTTTTCAACTGATGTAATTGATTAGACTGATGCCTCTAGAATGGGTAGAATGTAGTGTTTGTATTTCATATTGTTTTAATTACAGCTTCACTGTCGGAAGCTTAATTCCCAAGGCTGAGATTTCAGCACCTTTCTTGCAGAAGAGGAAGGCATGTGTCTTATATTTGGTAAATCTAGCTTGAGCAATTTGACATATGCATAACAGTAACATAAGAAGGGCTCGTGTTTATTGCATCCTTGTTTCTAGATAAAAGAAATTTTTGATTGACATATCAACATCTATATGGATCATGCTATGTTCAACAGACAAGATTATTTTTCGTTGCCCCCTTATGATCAGGATAGTAATATTTATTTTGATTGTATTACCATAGGTAAGTAATAAGGTGATGTATGAATACAGTTTTTTGGTACATAAAGCAGTATTGGGCTCATGTCATACTGACATTTGTGACATATTTAATAGAGAATGAGACTGTCTTTTTAGTTATCCTATTAACGATTTGTTCATATTCAAAGTGAAAGATGAGATATATAGTATCATGTGTATTTTTAAAGAAAAATTTATTACTACAAAATATATAGCAAATAAGGAAGTTAATTTTTTTTAAAGGCAGAAGTTGATTGAAAGTTTCATCTAGAATTGATATCTATTTCTGTTTTATCTTGACCTTTAAATTCATATTAAAAAATTGGATGTTGATTTTAAGGAAAATAACTATTGATCTAAATTATCTCCCTTTGACCATTAGGTAAATCTCTTTTTAATTTCTTTCTGTTCAATTCACTAGAGAGCTCCATTATGTTTAATTCTTTTCTTTGAAAAATTCCTCTGTCGGTTATGAGTGGTTAATGAATTAGAGAGTCCATCAAAAAATACAAATTTGGTATATGGACAATGTAAATATAATGTTTTAAGAAGTTATATTTACAAAAAAGATAATGCTGAGCATTATTGAATACCCATAAAATATTTGCATTAGAAATTTTGACCATTTGTCTGGTGTCTGGGTTCAAAAAGGGCCCCTAGCCATGGAATATTGGACAGCAAGCTAGTTTTATTAACCATTAAGACTGTACAAGGATAGGATCAAAATGTCAATACCCCCTACCTGTGCCAATTAAGCATTCTCAGCTTAGGTGAATGGGTTTGAGAGTTGGAACTTTATTGTCAATAAGGATAATGGTGCAGTACAATTATTTTATGTAACCCCAACTTAATGTACCATTTGAATGTATGGTATTTTTTTGCTGGTAACAGGTTTGCCATTAAGATATAATCCAAATAGATGCCCACACCTCCGGAAATGGTCCTTTTAGCCTTATCATATTTTAAATTTTGTCTCCCATTGGAAAAGTGGTAGATGGCGCCTGGGCTGCTTTAGCATGGTAACTCACACGGATAGCTTCGAAAATAATCTGAGCTTAGTAAATGGGTGCCTTGCCATGGACACGTGATTAGTAAGCTAGTTAGTTTTGTAAATCATTACTACTGTTTTAAGTTTGTTTTTTTTTGTTTTTTTTTCTTCCCCCTCCTTCTTACAACACACTTGAAGTCTTGTAGTTTTGTCCTCATCCAGAGTCCTGGGTCATATTCCCCCCCTTGTGAACCCAAGTTTCCTCTATTCCTCCCCCATTTTGAAATATCCTCAAAAAATTTTTTCTCCATTATACTTTCTATTATATGTTTCTTCCCTGACTGATATTCTTCACCAATTCTTCCCCCTTAAGAAATTACACCCCTGGGAGCCAAGTGCCTCCTGTTTGGGAATCACTGTTCTAGACTTAGCTAATTTGAGCAGGTAACTAAATACCTACCTCATGTCGGGCACCTCACCATGGAGTAGTGGTTAGATAGCTAGTCTTGTAGACCAGTGTTACTCTAACTATCTGTTCTCGCATACCGGTGAAATTCCCAATGTGTCAAGGACTGATAGTATAACTGTGCCAAATTATTCTTACATGATCAGTAAACTATCAATTGAATATTTTTAGTAAACTAATCTTATCGCCAAACTATTATAAATATATTAAAAGCTCACAAATATTTCTAGATTTATGTTCATTTTGTGAACAATGCAACATTGAAAAATAAGTAAGAATTGATGAAAAGAAAATAATCAAACCTTCTGGTAAGAATATAATAAACATGTCACTAAGTAATAAAATGATAAATTATAATGAGTTATTGTATTTCACACTGGATTATTTGCTACTGTAGATAGTTTTCATCACTCAATTGGGCATCAATTAGTAATGAAAAATACATTATCCTATGTATGCTATTATGTATAGTTAGTTACGATAGATGAGCAACAGGATTTATTAGCTCAAAATATTCAGGAAAAAATCCTGATGATACATGGTGAAATACAGTAAGTAGATATAAGCATGTTTCTTCTGTGAAAGATGAGCCTCTCTCTCATTTTTTATCTAATCTTGGTTTAATGGAAGACAAAGACATGCAATTGAAAATTGATATCCATTGTATTTTTGAATTATGTACCAGCAGCCTGTGGTTCACATACAAGCACTTGTACACATACCACTTTTTGAGTGGTGCTGTTGTAGACCATTACTATTGTAAGTTTGATCTTTACTTGGGTACAACATATTTGTAGTTTTGTTCTCTTGAGCTGGGGTTCAAAAATTGATTCTGTCATGGAACCATTATACGACTTTCCAAAAATCAGAAACCCATACCTATATTTTATGAACAACTCCCACCTTCCTTAATTTTAATGAGACATCAAATGAAACAAAAATAGAGAGAGAATTTATTCATATAAAATTACTTATATGAATGAAGCATTAAAATAAAAACAGTTTTTAAATGTTATAGGATTGAAATTGCAAAAAAAAATTATCGAAATCAATTTATGCGAAGAATATTGCTGCTTCTTGGATTTGGTTTGATATTGGATAATTGAATTTGCATATCTGGTGCTGTGTCCAGTCTGTTGCGATATTTAGTTTTTGCATTGACATATTTAGAAAAGTTTCACATGAATACATCACATTACTTAACATTATTTTGAAAATAGTGAATACGATTCTTTTATGAATTTATTTCATTAAAACGCACACTATCTTGCATAACTACATATTTTTTTTTTCTCACAAAATCTCTGGGTTCAATGGAACTTCTCTAAACTAAGCTAAATTGGGCCAATAACTAAACACCTACCCCGTGTTGGCCACCTATTGTTATTCCAAATTTCACCAAAAATAAGCTACACTCTTCAAGAAACTCACTCGCATGGACATTCCCAGCATTATACTCTAAATAGGATACATTTTTACTGATGAATGTCAGGGGAGAGATACCTTGAGAAAGATTTTAGGAATCTCCTTCATGTCATTCCTTAATGAAAAAGATTCCAGAAGCAGAAGAAATTAAGACAGGAAATTACAAACCAAGGATGTACATAATTGATTACACCCCTTTACTTCTCTGCCCCCCCCGTCCTATTTTTGATTTTCTTTCCCCCTCTATATTTCCTCTCTTGCCCACTTAGTCATGTTGAAATATACCTTTGGCACCCTTAATGGGAGTTTGGATATACTTGTACTGTTACAGCTAATTTCTCATTCACCTGCTCCCCTCATGCAAAGCATTTCCACTTCTCCAAGTTCTTTAGTAATCTTTACTCCCCCCCCCATGTTCCCCCCCCCGGCGTTTTCCTTTCCTGTGTCCTCTCTCTTTTTTTAAGGTTTTCTTCCCCTTCAATTTTGCCTTTGAAAATCTGTTCATACACAACGCAAGGGAGTTAACTGTAAGTTTCGATTTCCTCCCTTCCCCCGTGGTCAACTTTATACATACCTGTTGAAAAAAAAAAACAAATTCTCTCTTGTAATCACAACCTTTCTGTCTGAACCTTTTGAGATGCGGAATCACAGGTCTTTTAAGACTTTTTGTTGAAGCAAAAACGATGATAGTGGTGGGGTCTGCAGATGAAAATTTGAATTAATAACCAGAATTTGAAATTAGGATAACCGAGCTTGATAATTAGTTAACTATCAAAAAATATTATTATTATACTCAGATCTGTACCATATGAATGAATAAATAGCTTCCATACATGGACTAAGACTGCTGGGAGAGATTTCCATAGCAGTAGGACTGTAGATGGCAAAACCTATGTACATATTTTCTCTCCAGCCTGAGCAATGGATTTTTAAGGTGAGGCCAGCTTGCCTAGGGCCAATCCCAACCTCTGAATCAAGGTTTAGCATCCCATGGTCCACTGTGGTGTTATGGATAGGAGCAGAATTCTAATGTCCTTCTCCTAGCAGATATTTGCTTTCTGTGGGTTCTGCTGCCCCTTTGTGGGAGTATTCTAATAGTAGGGCTTGCCTTTGGTTGGACTTCAAGGCATGAACAATCTGCTGTTAGTAGATCCCGAGCTGGCTATAGAGTTCTGCCGTCTCTTTGATAGAGAAGCGGGACAGTACAGCTGTCTGCAACTTAAGTTACAGAACCTCCAGATGGTATGACTGTCTGCTATTTCTAGACTCAGATATTTTAGATAGTATGGCTATTTGTAACAGAGTATTGACCTGACAGGGTAGCAGGCTGTGTGCCTATGTCAATGGCGTGGGGCAGAATGAAAAAAAATATTAGGATTTGAATAAATGTAATCCATTTCAAATATGAAATGATCTTTAAGATCAAAAGTTGCTTTCTATTGAAGTTCATGAAATAACTGTCGAAAAACTAAATGCTAAAACTAGTGGTCCGCCAGAATATTTCTATTATAAAAGGGGGCCCCCTGGTTTTGAAGTTTCAAAACCACTGATGTATACTTATAACCACACCCCCTTTTGAAACCATTTTCCAGGGTACCTTCAACAGTTCAAGAGCAAAACTCATCTTTTTGTTATCAAGATAAGAAGTCGATTAGGAAACTAGAGAGCACCCAGAGAGCGCACATCTCAATGCCATACACTAACTAAAAACTGAATGAAAATCAATCTGTATAGGAATACGATGCAGGGGAGGTAATTGTGAGTTTTGATTCCCCATGTTTCGGACTATTGTCTTGAATATAATAAGAGAAATCTCTCTCAATTGAAAAAAATTCCCGAATCTGACCAAAAATTTAACCTATTCTTCCTGAGCCCATGACCCACCCTTCAACAACATGTCATCGGAATTCATTGAGATTTTTTGAGATATTTTGTAGATAAACAAACAGACGAGTGAATACATAAGCCCTTCCAATTTCATCGGTAGCAAGAGAACGCATACCTCTGCCCAGGGCCTCCGAGAGGAATTTCATGAGGCAGTGCATAGCTGATTTCGCAACCCATCTACTCACATACTAAGTAACACCCTCATCCTTTAGCCATACTGCTTTCTGTGGCTATAACCTTTTCAGCTCATATCAGCTGAGAAGTTCAAATCACGGGCCTCCTTTAGTCCTCCTGGTATGATGTTCTGGCTGCATTTCCCGCACGGATGTCCTGCCACTGCCTTGACACTAAAAACTGAATGGAAATCAGTTCAGATAACTATGATGTAGGGGAGGTAACTGTAAGAAAATACTGGATCCTTCACAAAATTTGATCACATCTTCATCAGTCCATGTCCTACTCTTCGACAAAGTGTCATTGGAATTTGTTGGGACAGAAAATTTAATTGAGAATATTTAGCGGTATTGTGTAGACATACAGCTATGATGCAGGGGTTATAACTTGAAAAAAAAAAAGAGAGAGAAAGAAAAGATTCTCCCCCAAATTCATTCACTTCTTCCTTAGCCCATACCTGAACACTCCACAAAATGTCTTTGTAATTCATTGAGAGCTTTTGGAAATATTGTGTGGACAAACCGAAGTAGAAGAGAAAGTGACACAGACACTAGTGAATACTTATGCCTCTTCCAATTTTGTAAACAGAGGTAATTAACCCTAAGGATTTTGACAGAATGAAAAGAGTAGCTTTTGTTATCGTGAACCTCGTCTATTTTAGAACTGTGGAGAAGTAGTTTGCGCTTCATCTAGTTGCTCGATGAGTAATTTTGTGGCGGCACTAGTGTGTGGAGGGGGATCATTGCTCTTGATTCAAAAGCTCGTTGTGAAGATGTTGAGATGCTTGATGGGTAAGGGTGGGCGCTGAAATCAGAGGAATGCCGAAATGTTGATCTCTATAACTTTAAAGAGATTCTAAATAAAGCTAAGTTTCAAAAGTTTGAGGATGTCTCAAGGTTCAGGGTCAGCACACTTAGAATATGAGGCTAGGTAAAGAAGTTCATGGGAGGTAATTCAGTCTTTTTGATATGAATATTGTTGATGTTGAGCCAATGATACCCCCATTTATCTGCCTCCTAATGAGGGTATAATCCAACACAAGGTTCAGTTTAGTGCGGGCACGTACGTATGAATAGAGACATGAATTGTCCATACCCCTTGGCACTTGCATTTGGCATGCATTGGGGATCAGGGATTGGCTCTGTTCTTACCCCTAAGGTCAATGGGGAGGTGCAGCCTAAAAATTAATTCCATGTTTACTGACCCATGATTTAGAAGAGAACTTTGTCATACATGAAAATGAACACTCTGACCAAGTAGGAGTGATCTCCCTTCAGCTTTTTTGTTCTTCTCATCTGTAAGGAAAGAAAAACAAGCAAAAGAACAGACTGCGATGTTGTTGATTCATTTTTGACAGCATTTGTCTCCATTTGTGTCTGTAATAAAACTGTTTGTTTCCAGTTGAGTTTTCAAGCTAATCCCCATTTAAATGTCGGAAACAAGAATGGTGATTGCATCAATTTTTAAACTGAAAATATTACCCAAAATGCAATATAATTCATGGGTGAATCAAAAAGTTATGTATATGGAGTATATGCATTAGTTATAAACACTGTATAATCTGCTGTCTTGCCTTCTGAAGTGTCTGATTTGAGGGAAACTTGGAGCACTTGTTGGAAACCATCCAATGCCAATTAAAACTGTCCTGTGGTCAACATTTTTTTTAAGTAGTTCTGCCTGGCTGGTTAGACATATTTGTATGTGCCATGTGTATGGACTGCATCAATTGAGATGAAAGACTGAAATTTTAAACATCTACTCCTTATGTCTTGAAAAGATATTTTGCTTTTAACCACTTCCCCATAAAGATTTTAGCGAATTGAGTCGGTGGATGGTGGGCAGTGTTCAATTTACTATGTAAATTTATGGTAAATTTGTCCATTTATGTCAGGTGGTGTTAATACTTGTTTTTTTTTTTTTTTGTTGAAAATTTTGTTTGAAATTTTGACTTTATATAAATGATCCATCCAAGGGTTGAGAGAAGTAACTTATTCTTCGATAACCTTTTTTCCAATTTTTTTATTTGATCACTCCCCTCTGAGACATGCTTCCAAAAGCCATTGGTCACGTGATGGTTCCTAATGAACAACTAACCAGACGAGCTGTAATCAAGGGGTTGTGCTTTTCATAAATGCAAACTATAGGCTGCTGGTGTGCAACCCTGTTTTTACATCTTTAATGATGTTTGAAATGTCACCATTCTTTTTTATATGCCATGTCCCTTCGACTACTTGTGGGGCTATGGTGTGCAATCGTGACTCTCCACAGCTTCTGTTCCCTTTTCGCTCTCAGTAACTCCCTCTCTCATCTATGCTTTTTGGTATTATTTCTGTCATCAACCTGCTAAACCCTTCAAGTAGGTTAGTCACTGCCTATCTTAGCTCCTTTTGCCTCCTACACTCCCTGTGAGTGTCAAATTCTCAAAGCCTTCCTTCCTCATTATGTGACAGAAAATACCAACTGTCTTTCTTATTGTTAGCAATAATTTCCTTGTAGATTTTAGATTTCTGCAAAACTCTTTCATAGTGTAATTCAATTCTGAAATACTCTCTATGGTACATGTCTCATTCAGACAATCAATGTTCTTTTATATACAATACTAGATGACTTTTTTGGCTATGCTTGGGTATTCATTATTATATCATAGAGAAACTATATAAAAATGAACGTGGAATATCTTGGGAAAAATTGCTTCGAAAGCCTTACTACAATTCCTTTTAATATACCTCTGAGACTAGTTTCTCAGCTATTAAGACAAAATACAGAGATACAATGGATATCCATTCTCAATTGCATGTGGCATTGTCTCCAATTCAACTAATATTAGATAAGATGACAAAGGAGGCTCATCTTTCACATTAGCAACATGCCTATATCAAGTCACCATAGCCTCACAAATAGCCAGCCTAACAGCTGAGTGGACTACCAATTCTTTCTCTTGAATGTCCATGTGTATCTATCTATGTGTCTCTGTATGCTTCTGGTCAAATTTGAGCAACAATCATGGGAATTTGCATGAGGATACCCCTTGGCACCATCTAAAAACATATTTTTTATTTTTTCTTCCTCCAAAAAAGTACTTTTTGGGGTCTCTATGGTCATTATGGGACCTACTATGCCCAAATCTTTGGCTGAGATTTTTTGATTATTTTAGATAAAAGATCTATTCTTTGATGAAAATTTTTCCAGATAATTAGTTCTGATACATGTGTGTGTTACAGTGATTCATTTATGTGAGGTACGGATATATTTGTTATCACTTTGAATATACTTTACTCATAAATTGTCATTTTATTGATTATCAACAGATGTTTTTCAATTTACTAGCTAGAAAGTTTGCTTATTTTTCATGATCCTTATTTATTTCATAACAAAAAAAGATTTTAAAAAAGACATAACTTTTAGTATATTCATTGTATTTTTCCAATCAAGATTAATATAACGATATTTTAAAAATCATTGGATGAAATATTGTGAAAAGCAACTGAAAGTTAAGATGAAGGTAAAACTTGGTCAGTACTGACATTACCATGAATGCTCAATTTGCATTTTACTGATTGTAAATGAATAAAAGTTTGGCACAGAAATGGTATCGATGACAGTCTGTTAAATCAGATAGTTTAGTAATGCTGGCCTTGACCTTTGAAAAACGTTTTTTTTTATTATTAACATTGGGATAACTGCTACTAAATGGTTTCATGTGAGCAGTGTTCTTCATATAACTGCTGTCTGTTGTTCAAGGTCTTTGTCAGTCTTGTAGAATACCTGAGAAATTGTCAGGCTGAGAAGAATCTGGCTGAAGTCCAAACAGATATAGATTATATAGTTTTGTTTCATGACTAGACTGCTTTTGTCTTTGTGAGTTAGAGGGGAAGACATAACCTTGAGGTTCACATTGGAGCCAGCAGCACAATCTAAAATTCATTATAGCATGGTTTGCTTTATAACATGGATGGGCTGATGGACCCCCATGATAACATTGTTGCTCCAAAACAGCTAGATTTAGCTCTCTAATATCTAGATTTAGCTACAAAATAAGTAAATTGATCACGGCTTGGTTAGAACGTACTTTTATCTTTCCTGGACCCTAACACTCATTTTCTAATGGAGGATGCTTGTAACCAGCCAAGTTTATATAATAGGTAAATGAAACTAATAATAAATTCAGAGGCTGGGAGACAAAGTTGTTTCGTACTAATCCATGGGAAAGGCATGCATTTGAAAACTCAAATCAATGTAAGCACTAGCTTGAAATATATATATATATATATATATATATATATATATACACAAAAAATGACAAGATTATTTATGTACAGATGAGCACTTCTGCCTAGGGTCAGATTGTATGTAGTATCTGTGCACTCATTGAAAAGTGTTATACTTACACAAAAAACAAAAATGTATTTGTACATGGATATATGTAGATACTCAGTACAGGGGTGTTGGGTTGTTTTATTCCTTCTTTGCAAGGATCAGGGATAGATATTCTGTCTAATTTCTGCTGACTCTATGATAGTCACGGAACCCTATTCATACCACACAGACCTTCTGCACATTTCGGATGAGGGAAACCCTGTGTTTTCTCCCCTCCCCCATGCTAGTTGTTTTTTGTTTTTTTTTTTGTTTTGTTTTTCCAAGTGGAGATCAGGTCATATACATAGAGTCCACTCTGCTATCCGTGGTGGGCTTTTTGTATAGAATAGCATTCTCTTAGATTAATGGTTCTCAACCTTTTTCAACTAATTCCGTCCCCATATCAAAATTCCCCCCCCCCCCCGTCCCCGAAGATCAATACTAGCAAGATAAGAATAACTGGAATATCCCATTTTTGTAACGCCCCCCCCCTCATTTCTTGCTAAACTGTTGTGAATATATTCCATTAGGAAGATTCCATTTAGGTCAGTCAGAAGTGTGAAAATTTAAACACCCAAGATTCATTTACACACACTTTGAAATGGAATAAAATTTCCCTCAAGATTTTGAAATTCCTCCCTGGTTGACACTGTCTCAGATGTCTATCTGCCCTCTTATTTGCCAACAGTTGGAGGCGGAGGAAGCAGATTCATGCCTTTTCCAAAGGTATTATTGTAAAGTGATCTGAAACTATCTCGGCAAAGATTTGAACCTGGTTTGCCCGTTCCATCTTCCAACAGTTAGGCCAACAGCACACCTCCTCGGAATTAAATGTTTGGATGGAAGCAGATCTTAGCTTCAATGTTCAAACCAGAGTCGGTTGGATAAATAATACTTTCACTAGATCCGCACCCCACCAGCCTGCAGAGAAGATGTTATTACAATTTTAGTGCTTTTCTTGTTTGTAGATGAAGAGAGAAAGAATGTGACCTTAAGTTTGACATTTTTGCTTATTAGATGTACTTTAATCTGCCTACATCAGAAAAGAAAGATGTGTATGCATGCACGCACGCACACATACACCGTCTCCAAAGCAGGGCTGCTTAAGTTAATACGTTTGTATCATATCTGCTACTTTCTGCTGTAGTTGGTACCTTTGGTACTGCGCACAAAATATTTTGTCCACTTTGCATCTTCTGACAAAATAATTGTGTTCATTTTGTGTTTTATCTAATTCTTGTTAATCTCCCGGTTTCCTATATTATCTTCTTCGATGTCAAATCTCTTTTTATTGCTCATCACCTTATCTGCTGCCAATTGAATGTTTTCTCTATTGAACAACATTAAATAGAAAAATCATGATTCTCCACAATTTGTGACTAAAAATGCCGTACAACTTTCAAAATGTTTCCTAGAAAAGAGATTCTACGAGATAGATCCTATCATTAGACTACTGATTTTTTTTTTTTACTTCAGCTTCTAGGACTTGTCCTTTCCACTAGGGTGGGCCACTCCTTTGCTCAAGATGCCTGTTATCTTGGTTTTGTGGTTTTGATAAACATAATAAGGACCTGTAATAAGATGGAAGAAAAAAATTATATATCTTAGAAATAGAAGTGGAGGAAGCAAGATTTAAAATGATTAAAAGGTATTTCTTTAGTATTAGGTTTTCCATGAAAGGGATTTACAGAATTATCATAATTATTGTTGTGGTTGATATATAATTATATACTGTGGACTTCGTACGCTTTTGAAAGGTTTGGTACGTTTTAAGCTGCAATATCGGTACGTTTGATGATTTTTTTTTTTTTTTTTTTTTTTGTCAGCCCTACCCCCAGGTACATGTGGGGTAGACACCAAAGCCAGCTGCCTTTCACGTGCTTCATAGATGGCTGCTAAAAACTCATTCAGCTGGAGTGACAAATGTCATTCAGTCTCTCTGGAAGCTGAATACAACATTGAAACTAAGATGTAGACGAACCAAGCAGACATTGGCCTACACAAATTTTTTCGTTTTTTTTTCTTTTTTCTTTAGTTTCTCCTCCGTATATTTTAGTAGTCCGTGATGTAATATGACACTGATACACGCATACAGTACTGTCAAAATTATTGTGCACTTCTTTTCAAAATTGACTCATTTCATTTGAAAATCCTATCTAAACTACAAAGATGTAAATAGTAATACGTTCTTGAGCATTTTGGATTCTGCATTCATTTTAGTATTCTATACAAAGGGAATTTTAACCATTGTTGACCTCATTCTACAGGAGGATAGTGGCTGATCTCGGGTGAACTAGCATACCCTTCTCCTGTCTCCTACTGTGTGTTCATTTAACCTCATTTGGGCTGGCCATGTTGCAAGAATGGCAGACAACCGATGGACATCACGACTCACGACATAGATCCCCCGAGATCACATGTGCAACCGAGGCCAGCAGAATATTAGATGGCGAGACGAGCTAGACAAGTTCAGGAAGTACTGGCTCTGCGATGTCCATGATAGAGAAGTGTGGCAAATCCTGGGGAAGGTCTATGTCCAACAACGGACGTTAAAAGAATGATCATAGTAACAGGTCTCAAATAAATTATTTTATTTGTGAAGTTGTGATTACCATGCATGATCGTCCAATATTACCATCATGGGATCTGGTTAAGATTTGAGCCCAAAGAAAACTATTCAAGTGGAAGTTAACCTGAAAGATACCTTCTTCAAGTTGTGATGAAATTGCAAAAAAGTTGCAATATCAATTAGAAGTGTATTCAACATTGAGAGGAAACTGGAAAATGATGAAAATTTGTCTCCATAGCTTGTTTCGACTCAAAGACAAGACGGATCGTTGGTTGCATTTTGCATAAAAGTTTCATAGAAATTCAAATATATCCGTGATTTTTTTCTTGGTTATTAAGTAGTTGATAATGATTTGTAATACTTCATCTATTGAAAACAAATATCAAAACACTATAGAAATATAGTTTGTGACCAATGCTTTTTTGCTGCGTGCAGTGTTGGGGGTGATCAATTGAAAAATTGGAAAGTGGCATGATCAATGAATGAATTACTTCTTTTGCTTTTGGTGGGCTCTGAAAAAGTTTGATTTTTCCAAAAACAAGCATGAATGTTGCAGGATGCAAACTAAGGGAGCAATTTAGCATAAACTTACATTATAAATTGAATCATCCACCAGAAATTGTTTTTGGAGGGGAATTTTCAAAAAATGAAAAACATTTTTTTCTAGACATAGTAAGGAGTAAATGTTCAAATTTTCAGCCCCGTGCAGTCTGTATGCACAACACAGAAATGCATAGATTGCCAGCTAACAAGCCAGACTCACTCGAGAACTGAAGAAACCTGTTTTGGTTGACTGTTTCTGATAATTGCTGAAGAGAGGATGTGTCTAGTGTTAGAAAATGCACTGATTTTAGAGAGAGATGCCTGAGCCATTGAAGAGTAGGTCAAGTAGTATGTAAAAATGGTTTGGTGCTGATGAATGATATAAGCTTGAGGAGCCAGAAGTGGAGAGTTAGGTACCAAAAGCACAGGTGGAATGGATTAGTATGAATTCTTTAGGTGGAAAGAACAGTCTTTATTTTATTTTTAAAAGGTCAAGGAAATAGATATTCCTGGTTGAATTAGAACCCATAAAACTTTGAGACTCGTCTTTGCTGATCTCTTTCTAAATAACTCTCCTATTAGAAACCTGAAAACATTCCTCCGTTTTCAAGTGAATCTGGTTCACCATCTATCTATCTATCTATCTATCTATCTATACATGTGTCCCTTTCTTGATATTTTTCATATTGATCACCCCCAACATGGCATGCTGCTAATAGACATTGGTCATGTGACAGTTTCTATCAAGTGATAATAATGATATAATAATTGTGATAATGATAATATAACGCAATTTATAATTCATATATATATATATATCATCAGTCTTTTATAGTACGTTGTTGGATATAGACCTTCCCAAGGATTCACCACATTTCTATTGTGGGTGTTGTGGAGCCAATATTTTTTGAACCTGTCCAGTTCATTTTGCCATCTTATATTCTGCTAGCCTTGGTAATGCATTTGATCTCTAGGGATCCATACTGTCTGCCATTCTTGCAGTATGGCCAGACCATTGCCATTTGAGTTTCCCCCAATGGTTTCTATGATGTCTCAAACTGTTTGAAATAACAGACAAACTCTATTCCATTTTTTGGTCAATTTTTCTAGTTTGTGTCCAAACCTTTTTTTGATGCCATCAAAGGTTTTCATGCAACTTGAAGAATTATCCAAAAGTCATAATGCAGTTAGGTTCCTTTGCTTTTGTAGCTTTTAAATTCATAAGAAGATTAAGTGTCATTCTCAAGGGAAATAAGTCCTGATTAAAATTATCTCCCTTTGATCATTTGGTGAATTTTGGAATTTTTCTTCTCTTCAATTAACAGATTTCCATTATTTTTAATTTCATTCATCCCCTGTCTGTCAATTACAAGTAGTCCATGTATTTAAGACTTGATAGTTTGTTATTTCAAAGCTGTTGCTAGTGTTATGAAATGTTTACGGCTTATCAATTTCATTTGAGGTATAATTGAAAAGTGACTGAATTTGTTCTAGTGGACGAGTCCATTGTTACAAACAGTAAAACACAGAAAAAGTCACTGTTCATAATGTAAATCAGTGGTCTTCAAACTTTAACCAGTCAGAACTCTTTTCAATGATTAAATTTTCTAGGGACCCCTTCAAAATTCATCTTTCCCTTCACACACATACACACACACACACATATATATATATATATATATATATGATTTTAGCCTTGTTCATGGAATTATCCTACTGTGTATAAACCTAACTAGAAAATACAAACTCGATTTGAAAAGTAAGAATAAAGCTCACTGAGGAAAATAGAAGTCTGAACAGCATCTGTGTCACGTTGATAATCTAGTTGTTATTAATTTCAATGTAACGTTTTAAAATAAGTATTTTGAATTCAGGTATGAGATATAATAGGCTAAGAATATTATAAAGAATCATCAATTATATTGTGAAAATGTCAGTTTGTTTCGTGGAATGCCTGGATAATTCATGTCGTACCTCTGCACAACACTATGAATACCACTGATGTAGATGAATAAATGTCATCTACTTTGAGTCTTGTTAAACTCCAGTTCAAACCTGTTTACTTTTATTTTCTACTGTAACAAGAACAATCCTCACCAAATTTTGGGGAGTAAGAATTAGCATTCCTCTATGATTTAAAATCACAACCAATTGATTGATTGATGGTTGTACCTCTTACTTAATGAGCTAAATCAACAAGTCTTACATGTCTATCAAAATTTATGTTTTCAATATGCGAGGGTTTATTTCATTCTAAAAATTAAAGATGTCTATGAAATTAACATTTCTTTATTGTGATTTGAAATCATGACCAATTTATTGGTAAGCTGGTGTCTCAACAATTGAGCTAAACTGACAAGTCTTGTTTATCAACGAAATCTATCTTACGGATATGCGAGAGTTCATTTCATTCTGATAAATAAATACATTTATACTAAGGAAAAAAATTTTTTCATGATTTTTTTTATTCATTATAAATATGATGAACTGATATTAGCAAAATTTACTTATTTTTAAATAATAATTTTTTTTGGTTACATGAACTTTTGATTGTAAAAAAATAGTTGTTTTATATCCTTGTTTTGATTAAATAAACTTTTTATCATGTAAAAACTTTATCTTTTTTGAAAAAATTTAAAACTAAGTATTCACTAATTTTTTTGTAAAAAAAAGTTTGATTTCGCAACTTTTGATTGTAAAGAAAAAAAAATTGTTTATATATGCTTGTTTTGATTAAATGCACTTGTGATCAAAATAAAATTGCGTACTTTTATATTTATTACTGGAAAAAAATCTAAATTTTGTCAATTAGGTGTAACATGTACAATACATTGCAGTTGCAGTACTAATCTTCCATCAGAATAGAATGAGTGGAGTTTAACCCAGCAGCATCCAGGCTTGTTACTTATTGTTTTGTTTTTTTTTCGTTTCCTTTTCAGACGCACTCCTGGCTGACCTCCAGTCCACCACTGCACATATTTCGTCATTTCAGCAACAGGTGGAA
This sequence comes from Thysanoteuthis rhombus, assembly GCA_963457665.1. NCBI lineage: Eukaryota > Metazoa > Mollusca > Cephalopoda > Oegopsida > Thysanoteuthidae > Thysanoteuthis > Thysanoteuthis major. Next base: position 18,415,789 of record OY735242.1, on the reverse strand, counting down.
CGAGACCAAGCCAGCCAACGTTCTAACACTGCAAGTTCACAATCCTCACCTAGAAATTCTACGCCATCACCACTTCCCCCTCATCCATCAGGGGAGCAGGTAAGAGACATATCATTTAACACCAATTTTTTTCTTTTTAGTAATGTTACAAACTTGGCTCATATCTCTGTCCGCCAAGTTTTCATCAGTCGATTCATTAAAAACTAACAAATCACAAGAGAGAGAATCTTTGAATTCAGAAATTTGAATAAAACAATGTCGAGACTATGAAACAGATTGTTACATTACGGAATTACTGGTTTGTAAAAATCTGGAGGGGAAAAAAGAGAGTTCGGTAGTTCAAAGAGAGGGCAGAAAAGAAAGTTAGATAGTTTACTGAGAAGGAAGGAACGTTTTAGTAAAAGAAACTAATTCATATTTGTATAACGTAGAGATGAAATCATGAATCGGCAACTGAGTTTGGAACGGATAAGGGAGAGAATGAGATGATGTTAAAGACATAGACGGAGAGAAGAGCAGATAATCTTAGTTGTCAACACCTGTGGAATTTCTATAAGTCAAATTAATTTTTATTTCCAGTAAGTTCAGACTTGTTCATCTCTTCATCCCATTTTTGTTGTTGTTTTTCAACATTCTATACCTGTTAAGCAAGTAGCATAGATTGGCAATAAGGATGTTGACTTCAACAAGATTTGAACTCACTTCCTGTACCTTGGACTATCTGTCACTAATTTGGCTAAACAAAGTTCACATATAGTCTTCATTCTTCTTTCTCCATTTTCCCCATACCATATTGTTTGTTTGCACCAAGTGCCTGTAATAGACTTAATTTGTCTAAATTTCTCAGACAGAGCATGTTTATAGAATCTTGAGTTCATTGCCAGTTCTTTCCCTAATAGTAGTTCCCACAAGCTGTTGATGATCCAAGAGATGAGAGTTCATGCCTAATTTAATGGGAGGTTGCCATGTTGGCGCAGAGACGAGGAAACAATGTCAACTACAAGACGATTTTGCTGGATATGACGTGTATGTAAAGGGGTGTGCATGCTTCCAAAGTACAAGATTTGACATCATTCCAGAATATGAGAGATCCTTGAGGAAGAATAGCGAGCCGAAACGTTGTGAAAAAAACACACAAATGATGAGGGAATTGGTCTTAACAAATCACATGCAATTATCAACAGAGGCTATTCTTAAACAAGAAACAATCAATCACGACTGTCACCAGAACTGTCAACATGGGTTTCTTCAATTTTTAAGTTGGTCTAGTTGGCTATATATATATATATATACATATATATATATATATATATTATTGTGTCATCCACAGACAGTTGTTTTGATGTATTACATCTCTTCTGTGTGGCTATAGACATTCCAATATCCCATCCAGGCGAGGCAGAATTGAAACCTTCACTTCAGACCCGCAGACCGATATCCTACCTCCGGACTACGGAACTGGACAGGCTGAATTTAAGCGATATATTCATTTTTACACAGAAATCCCTCATCCACCAGTGTGCTCTATTCCTATGGAAGAGCATTGCATAAGCTTACAATGGATGAGTTACCTCACTTAGATAGAGCTCAACCCTGAACAGAGGAGCAATATATATATATATATAATGTATCATGCGTCCAACTGGTTCCATTGATTTACTCAAAAATCTATTAAGGTGCCAGGACTATTATCCTTTATCAGTAAAATATGAATAGTCTAAAAGTTGACAGATTTCATTCATATTTATATCTATTTTGTAAACAAGTTATAGATATGTTTGTTTATAGTGAAATAATGCCCAAGAATGTCATCTATTTATGTATTCATCAAATGTCATTAAAGAGGTGAAAATGAGATGTGTATTGACAGCATATAGGTTGCGTACGGATACCAGTATACATATCACTCCTTGAGTTGTACTAGGATATAAAATTGGATAGGTGTTTTCATGCTGAGTCTCATCATATTCCATTTGCCCACCTACTACTGGTATTGTCACACCTACACTTTTTGATTTGTTTACTATTGTCTAAGCCTGGAGATTTTTCAGAGAGAGCCAAGTTAGTCTTGTAATTGGCTCACCCTGTGGAAGGCTATAACTGCTTGAAAGTAAATACTGCCACTGTACCATAATAGATGTTCTATTTGCATGTACGTATCATGCTGTAAATGTAACAAATATTTGGGACAGATGTAGTATTTGACCTTTTTTTGAAGATAGGAAAAGTAGCAGATGTCTGCACATCCTACAAGGTGTATCAGTTTCATGATCGCTTTTCCCCCTTGTTGCCAGGGTTGCCATTTGGTATTTTTCAAGACCAAAATTGGGCAAATTTGGTACCAAACAGAGGTATTTGGTTCCAAAGATAAAGATTTAGTACTGAAGGAAAATTTACAAAAGATAACAATCCCTTACACATGAATGATATAATACAGCAGAAAATATGTGAACACTAGATAGAATTATTATTGAGTTTTTGATTCTATCAAAATTTTACTGTTTTAAATCCAGGAAAATTTCTGTTAGGAAACAGATTCTTTGTAAAGAAAAGAAAATACTGATGGATGAAATTTAGGGAACTTACTGGAAATTTTTTTTTTTTTTTTTTTTTCTGTGAAATATACTGAAAACACAATTATCTCATCATTTTTATACGCCACAAGTTTTATGAGTTGAAAATGTGTTACTATAAAATCTCTTGTGAAATTAGTATTTATATTATTGTATTATTATTATGAATTATTCAGTCAAGTTCTGAGTGACACAGTTTAGCTCCATGGAGGACTTTTTGTTCTTTAAACCCATATTCCAAGTTGGCTGCCAGTATATTCAAATTGATCCCCTATGGAGTGTGCACTCCATTTACAGAATCGTGTTCGGATCCGACATTTTTGACATAGGCGTGGAATTTTCTTATTTTTGGTGGTGTTTTATCTATTGCTATTTAATGGCATTGTTAGATTTCTCCATCTCAACAGAATCATTAATGGATCTTGGAGTTGTAAGGTGATTTATAACAATAGAGTTGATATGATTTGAGGAGATGTGGGGAAATATGTATACTTAATTTCTATAAAAAAAGTTCTCTTGTTGATATCCCTGAAAGTACTGCGAAAAGCTGTTTCTTGGAAGATATGAAATATTGACAGATCTGTGGATAGCGAAGTAACTTAGTAATATCAACAGATCTGTGGATAGTAATGACTGTGGGTTTTGGGGAAATGTAGATGGATACTTGAGGAGATAGGAACAAACATGTCGGCTAATTGTTAAAATGTAAACTTATGTTGAGTAAGTTCATTTCTTTGTATCTTTCAGGTTGTCGGACGGCCAGGCGTAAAGCAACACATTATTCAAGAAAACTCGAGCCATCAACAACAGCAACACAGCTATAGCAGTGAAAGAGTGTCTAGTGGAAGCAGCACAGCTACCTATCACCAGGAAAGGAGCAGCTCAAGTTCAACACACTCACAGTCCAGTTTACAGGGAGTCAGCCCTGTTCATTATAATAGCAAGCCGCTTAGCTCAAACAGCAGTAACAGTAGTGTAGGCGCTAACACCATTGGCCCGATGTCTTCAACAGTCAACAGCAACCTTTCGGAGTTAGATCAGCTTCTTCAAGATCTAAACTCAGCCCAATTTATTGATCAGGTCAACCGTAGAAATGCATGTGAGTGTTGAATTCTTTAAAACAAATCAATTTTCTCTGTTGCTATTTAAAGAAAAAAAAGAAGAAATTGCTGACTGAGTAACCCCACAAGAGAGTGTCTGATCACACATTCCCAGTTAGGTCCCCCATGATTGATTGCAAAGATACATCAGGGCTGTGTAACTGCTTCTTGAGATATTCAATATGGTTGGTTATTTTCTCTTTAGGAGCCATCGACCAAAAAAAAAAACACTAGAGGTTTCTTTAGTTTTCAAGTTTGGCTAGCTGGCTAAGTATGTATCATGTGTACAGGCCATGCATAAAACAAATGGAATGGGACTAGAGGGCTGAAAATTTTGTTATCTACTAGATATCATGGCTTGAAGGAAAAAAAATTTTGATTTAAATATTTAAAAAAAAAAAAATCCTCTCCCCAAAATAGGTTTTTAGTTGGGTGTTTAATTTTCAATGTAAGTTTATTTTATCCCTTGGCTCATGTCTGGCTGCATTCACACTTACTCATTGGAAATTCAAACTTTTTCAGTGATCGCTGCCCAACAAAATGCAAGAGAACTAACTTATTCATTGTTGACCACCAACGTAGCATGCTACCAAAAGATGGTCTTGTGATAAATGACTAACCAGACCTGTAAGCTCATGTTTTGTAGGCTTCCTGATGAGCCCTTAGTATTACAAATATTACAAGCACATAAATATATCACCTGTTAAAGGAGTCTGGTGATTGAATTATTTATCTTCTTGTTAAGATGTTTTCCAAGTTATCTTCATGGCTTTGAAAAAAATCTATTCTAAATCCTCCTGTTTGGGATGGATTATGACTCAAAATAAATATTGTGTAAAGATGGTCCTGTTTTGAGTATCTGTGAAGGTCAACCCCTAATGGAGTTCTGAGAGTCCCATTCCAGAAGAGCCATGATTTTTTATGAAGAAAGATCCTTCTAAGGCCACATTTGAGCATATTGAACCTGCTACAGCAGAGCTCCACTGTCTGAAGGGGCCTCTGTAACAATGTGAAAATTAGTGATATTTCTGTTACCAGAACTTCAAAGCTTTTTATAGCTTAGGGCTTGCTAGTGTGAAGTAAGCTCTGTTAGTATTTGTGGTACAGCAAAGATTAGGAGCTCATTTATGTTTCTAAATAGAGCCTCTATAACTAAGTGTGCCATAGTCTGACATAAGCTCCTTAAAAGTGGTCCAATAAAGATTAGGGTCTTGTTCATGTTACCAATTACTGAACGGGGCCTCTAATGCTCCCTATAGCTTTGTGCTTCATAGTACGAAAGGGCGTGTGTAATATTGGTGCTGCAAAGAGTAAGTGTAGTGATGGTTGGCATCGAATTCTATTACCAGTTACTGAATATGGCGTTTTTAGCTTCCTTACTTAGGGCTTGCAATTATCATCTTTTGTCAGAATAGAAATTGGACTGGAATTAGCATTAGCATAGTTATATTAATTTGGATGGCCATACCTCAGCCATACTACGTCAGAGCCTGCACTAATTAAAACTGTGTTATTCAAGGTATTCCTGTGATGTTTGCGTGGTTTGTCCATTGTTCAATTTACAGGTTTCTCCCACTGAAAGGAGAGTGTTCCTATAAAAACCTTTCGTTAACCGAAAAGGCATAAAGCAAAGAAGTATTTACCAATAATTTACATGGGAAAATTTTTTGAGCCCTCTCAGACTTCCAAAATGGTGATGTGTTAGGCTTATTCAGTAGAGAGTGAGAGAGTGAGAGAGAGTATGCTGCCTGTAGAATAGTTCCCTGTGAAACAAACACTTTTTTGGCTCTTCATCTTTTTTCATAAATAGGAAAAGATGACGTAAAGCAAAATATCGAGAAACAGGAGATACCTGTATTATCAATCATGGTACCTACGATACCAGATTGGAAAGTTTCCTGCCTCCCCTGCCTGTTTATGTAATTACAATGCGAATGAAAGTAGAACTCTTCCTGTACAGGTAATTTCATATATCTAGATCTATCTATCTATATATACGTGTGTGTTATATATATATATATATATATATATATATATATATATATATATATATATATATATATATATTCTTCCATAAGAAAAGAGCAATCTGGTGGATGAGGAGTTTCTGCGTAAAATGAATATATCACTTAAATTCAGCTCTACTGACCACCCAGTTCCGTAGTCCAGAGGTACGATATCGGCGTCCGGGTCCAATGTGAGGGTTTCAATTCTGCCTCGCGGTACTGGATGGGATAAAGTCTATAGCCACACTGAATCGGTGTAATTCATCGAAACTGCGCTCTGTGGATGACACAATAATATATGTATAATATTTTTTGTGCCAGTACAGCAATGGACTATTCTGGGCTTAATTTTCAATTTAGTTGAATAATGAAACATAACTAAGATGAGTCTATATTCCAGGCTACGGTACATATGTAACATAAGACAGTCTGAGATCTTTTACATGAGTGCTCCTCAAAGTGTGGTAAAACAGGTTGCTGTTACATGGCCCATTTTCGTATTTTTAACCCTTCTATCTATTGAACAGCATTTCTGTCACCATTGGCTTGGGCTCTTGGTTGTTTCGTTGAAGGTTGTATCACCACCAACTGATAATTCAGCTGACAGCAGTTTAGCTGCACTGCTGGTTTGTGGATAAACTTTTTGACAAGGTGATGTTTCACTGAATTGGCCTTTTGCTGATTGATGGTTCAACAAATACTTTTTTTATACCATTCTAGAGTTTAGAAATAAAGGATAAAAAGTGAAATTTCTAAAAAATAAGAAATGACTAGATATGTTGGCTTACTGGTAGACAGATATAGTTTTTGTTTTGAGTCTTCATTATTTGAATGAACTTTGGGAGTAAACTTTGGCTAAAATAGAGTGTCACTTGGTTCTACATCATACGTAAATACACTATCTGATTTAATACCTTTATATCCCAAATGAAGCTGAAGTTTCTGCTATATACAGTGAAACTGACTGAAAAATGTTCTTTGTGTTGAACTGATCTTGAAAACGTGCTTAAAAAAACTGTTGGCCATTTTATGGAAGTTTTTAATAGCTAGGCTAGATTTGCCTGAAATGACTAGGAAATAGCTAAAAATAGGCTTAAATGGCTGAAAAATATCGCTATCCTGCTACCAAAATGACAAACGCACTAAATTTAGTTCAAAAAGCACCAAACTGGTAACACTGGATATTTGTACCGAGTACTATTATATAGTTGAAAGAAAATCGACCAGTAAAAGGATTAATGAAATTTATGGTAGATATTCCTTGATGATGATCTTGGCCATGCTTGGGAATTATTGTACAGTTGAGAAACTATATAGAGCTCCTATAAATTGAAAAAAATTGGCTTTCAATACATTCATTGTATTTTTCTGGTGAGGATTGACATTACTACAAGAATTCAATTGATATTTTACTTATCGTGTACAAATAATAGTTCGGTATGGATATGCAGAAAGCTCAATTTAGTGATCTCGAGGCAGAGAAGTGGACTTAAATAAATATGCACCGTAAGTAGGAAGCACTCAGAGAACACGTACTTCTGCTGTAGTCTCTAAAAACTTCATCAAAAATCAGTTCATATATAGCTACGATTCTGGGGAGACAACTGTAAAAAAAAACAAACTCAAAAACCTCCTGAACCTGGCCCAAAATTATTCAATTCACCCTTAGGCCATCATTTTTGTTGAATTTCGAGAACTTTTGAAGATTTTGTGTGAACATATAGCTACAATGTAGGGGAGATATCTGTAAAAGAAACGAGGATCTTCCTCCAAAATCTAATCACTTCCACTGTAGCCCGTATTTCACCCTTCCACAAAATGTCATTGAAATTCATAGAGAACTTATGGAGATATTATGACAAAGAGACACAGAAATGAATGCATATACATCTTCCTACTTTGTTGGGAGAGGTTAACAAGTGTATTTTAGTCCCTCAAGGTCAGAATGATTTTGCTCTTTTCTCTTGTTCACAGCCAACCATATGGGATGGGTTTTTTTTCAGCCCCTGTAATCAATGATCTAGCTATATTCATCGCGGTAAATCTTTTCCAACAGATGTAATCACTTGAAACCAGCTGAGATATATCAAAAGAAACTTTTTTATCCTGAGAAAGAGTAAAAAAAAAAGTAAAACAAAAAAAAAAATTCCTGGTCTCAAGTGGTTAACATTGCTGTTATTGTTCCTGTGTAGAGAGGATTGTGCATTTTACAAGCATAGCTTTGACCACTGTGACAAAGAGGCGTTTAGTATTTTCATTTTCCTCTTTAAAGAACATATCGTCTTAAGTGTCATTGATGGGAATAGAACCTCAAATCTCTGCCTGCAGAATTTGTTCTACTTGAGATAAAAATTTGCTACTGACCTGTTGCGTTTAAAAAGATATTAAAATATTTTTGAGCCAAGGGAGGTAACTCCATATGCTTGTGAATTTTTTTCTAAATTTTTTGTCGGCTATTTCTTCCAATCGAGAAAAAAAGTGATGACAATTTTGAACAAAAATTGTTTATGAAAGGAACTTCTCTATTTGCAGATGTTGTTTAGGTTTTTTGAATTGTTTGTTTTGTTTTGTTTTTTTGTTTTTTTTTTCATTGAGAAAAAAATTTTTTTTGCCCTTCTTCACTTTGAATCTTTTCTTTTTTGCTTTTTGCTTCTTCTCAGGTATTTTTTTTAGTTTAATATAACTATTTGTTTTTTTTAAAAAAAAAAACCAGTTAACCAAAAACTGTTAACATTGTGAACATAGGTTTTTTCAGTTTTTGAGTGATTCTGCATAGCTGTCTGTCTGTATATGTGTCATGCATACAGACCACATCTATGGAGCCATAGGGATGAGAATTTAAACATTTCATCCTTATTATGTTTAGAAGAAAAAGTTACGATTCTGTTTTCTGAAAACTTCCCTTAAGTGGGTTTTTGAAGGTGGGGTTCAACTAACAATGTACATTTATACTAAATTGGTGCCTTAGTTTGTGTCAGGCAGCATTCTCATTTATCTTTTTGAAGATTTTGGACTTTTGTGATCACTGTCCAACAAAATCTGGGAGTAGTTACTTATTCATTAATTAGTCCTTTTTCCAATTTTTTTTATTTATCCTCATCAACACTGCATGCTGGTCACGTGACGGTTTCCTTTGAATGACTAACCAGAACTATCTGTCATCTTCTTTTCATTCATCAAATTATTCCCTACTAGCTGGAAACCTACCCATATAGCCAGTTCTTGCTTAATTTTCCTTTGATATTATTCTGATTGTGCTTACCTGAGATGAAAGATCATGGACTTGGACTATGTATTCAGTGGATCATACCTTATTTGGAAAATCATCACCATCATGAACTCATTGATCATCTATAATTTAGGTATCTAGGGGGTTGGAAAATTTGGAAAAAAAAAAATTTTTTTCTCCCCAAAATCAAGAAAATTTTCTTTGAAAGCTTCCACTAGCTCCATTTAAAATTTGTTTTGGTAAATCAGACTTCAAGTATTGTATACAGAAATCGATGGAAACCAGATCATTATTATCTGGGTGAGCACAAGCTCAGACCCAACAAAATTTTTCCTCAAATACTCCAAAATCTTTTCACATTAAAACCTTACCATAGGCCTATTGATTATGCATGCCAAATTTGATTGGGCTGTGCCATGTTTAGGTGGTTTCTATAGCGTGACAGACAACTAGACAGTTCTTACTTATCTTACTATACAATACAAGTGAAGAAATGTGTGTGTGTATATGCATCACAATCACTCGACAACTGTATGAAGTTGACATTCACGAGATATATTAGCAGTCAAAGCAGTTTGAAGTTATTTTTTATCTGCAGTTCTCAACAAATTTGATAAAAACAAGTAGAACATTAGAATTTAAAGATCTTTCTTCATAGTTTATATAAATTGCCTCCCTTGACTTCAGCTTCTTGGAATTATAAAAATTTAGTTATAAAATATCTAAATTAACAACGTTGAGATGTAACCGAAATACTTCGAAACGGTGGTTTTGTATGATGGATAGAAAATTATTTTACATGACAGTTTTGGCAGGCTGCTCCACACTCAAAAAAGTCCGGCCCCTTCCAAACATTCACCTTTGGAAAGGCCACTGCTCTTGTGTGTGTGTATATAGATCATCATCATCATCATCAGTCTTTTAGCGTCCGTCGTTGGACATAGACCTTCCTCAGGATTTGCCACACTTCTCTATCATGGGCGTCACGGAGCCAGTACTTCCTGAACTTGTCTAGCTCGTCTCTCCATCTAATGTTCTACCAGCCTCGATTCCGCATGTGATCTCGGGGGATCCATGTCGTGAGTCGCGACGTCCATCGGTTGTCTGCCATTCTTGCAACATGGCCAGCCCACTGCCATTTAAGATTTTTAATGGATTCTATGATGCTCCTGACTCTTGTCTTTTCTCAGATGTACTGTGCTGTCTTGTGGTCTCTCCATGTGAGGCTCAGCATTATGCTTTCATGTGCACATTGCATGGTTCTCAATTTACGGGTCTGTCTCTTGGTTAAGTTCCTTGTTTCAGCTCCATAAGTAACTATTGGGAGGATGCATTGGTTATACACCCTTCTCTTTAGGATTAATGGGATCTTATTATTTTTGAAGGTTGAGCTAGCTCTGCCAAAGGCTTGCCATCCTAGTGTGATTCTTCGCTTGATTTCTTCTTCTTTTGAGGGTCTCATGGAGATTCGTTGTCCTAGGTAGATGTAGTGGTCTACTTTCTCGAGTTCTGTGTCCTCGATTTTGATCTTAGTGTTTTTATCTTCAATGTGGTTGTTGCACATGATCTTCGTCTTGCTGAAATTCATGTGTAGGCCGACTTTCTTGCTCTCTTCATTTAGTTCATCTATCATTAGTTGGAGGTCATGTAGGTTCTCTACGAAAAGGGCTATGTCGTCTGTAAATCTGAGGTTGCTCAGATACTTGCCGTCTATCTTAATTCCTTTACTCTCCCAGTCTAGCCTTCTGAAGATCATCTCAAGGCAGGCTGTGAAGAGTTTAGGTGAGCTGGTATCACCTTGTCTTACTCCTTTCTGGAGCTGATATATATATGGATTTATTCTTTCTATATTTTTTTTCACTGATTTATATCTTTCATTGTAGCAACCAACCAAAATCAGATGGTGAATGGCAATAGTCAAAGAGTTGTTTCGGCACCTGTACCCCCTTCACCTACCTCCACCACTGTCCCCCCTGGCGTGCCCCCAGTTGGACCCAAACCAATTCGTGTTGAAAGCTCCAATAGGAGTCAGATGGATGCTCTTCTTCATGAACTGGAAAATGTTGTTCCTCCCCCCATGGGGTAAGTTGTGTTCCATTTTGTTTCACTTGAGTTGTATTCCTACCACTTCTCCTTGGACTGCTATACCGCAGTGGAGTTTTTTTGGAGCATTGTGGAAACCGATGTGCTTTATTTTTTAAATTTTTTTTTCTCTTTGTTTATGTGTGTGTATTTTAGTTGGTGGTGTTATTGTTTTTAAGTGACCAGAATTATGTTTGAGCATAACCCTTTATTTTTGTACTGATTCCCTTGTTTTTTTGTATTCATGTTTGAGACTGTTTGTGATCACTTGTCTAATGTCATGAAGGGCCAATATTGCTTTTTCAAGGTTGTTATAGCTTGGCTGACATCTCTTCCATTGATACCAAGGCTACTCAGTGGTATAGTGCTGTGGGAAGGCCTAGGAATGACGTTCACTCAATATCTATATACTAAGAATATTCCCATTCTGTTTATCTATTTGTATCTTTTAATTAGCTGAAACAATGCATTGTTGCTAAATATATATATATAAGTTCGTATCGTGGATGTGAAGTGATCCAATAGAATGTCGATAAAAATGACAATTGGAAGGTGAAGAGGGAGATTCGAGAAATTGGTGTTACGTCTTGAATTTTTTCTTCATTATTAGTGAGCATGTTTTGATGCATTTCGAAGGGAGCCAGCCGTCTTTTTCTGAGGAAAAATATTTGTAGTGGTTCACGGAAAAAATTTTTATATATATATATCTCCTAGAAAATGGGGCTGCTGCAGGAATTGAACCTGCAACCTATAAAGTAGCCGCTTCAATATAGCGTTGTTCTTACCACTAAGTGAAACAGCCACTGGTTGTAAAAAGGCCAAAGTAACTGTTTTCTCCTCAAATTCTTATCTTGTTTATTTTAGGTCTATTTGTTTCTTCTCAATGCGACAGTTATGTATCAAGAAATGGATATACATGATCTGACAGAATAAATATTGCATTATATTATATAGAAACTTTTTTGAAATGATCTCTGCTGTTAAACGGTTAATGTATCACTCAAACTAGACAACATATATATTTTGAATCAAGGTACCCCTAAAATGCAATAACTTGGAGAATACATCTTTCTTCGCTCCCAAAGTCACTATGCTCGCTAGAGCAGGCAGCTGTGTGTTCCCTCACTTCTTTCTTTTAGTACTACACCAATGGCTATACTTTCTGTTAGAAAAAAAAAAAAATTCCAAATTCAGGTATTTTGATTGGTGTATACTAGTCAGTTTCATTGATTTGAATTATATGTTGTGTCAAATGTCTGGGTCAATAGATTGTATGTTGTATCAAATGTCTGGATCAAATTTTTGTCAGTCAATTTACAACAGCTCCCAGACTTACGATCAACTCAATTTGCGACCGTACATACATACCACCAAAATACATGGATGTAGTAAATTCTTGTAAATATAAAAGTTACGCTTCTAGATTTAAAAAATATAAGGAAATGTAAACATTTGCCTGATTGTACGGGTGTATAAAAGCTGTTAAGTTAGTATAAAATGTAAAAAAATTACACTAGTGCATTGAAAAAAAAAGCACACATACTTTGTAAATACCATGAATGTTACTATCGGTTGTATGTGTATATAAGGTTACATTAGTGTCTAGGTATGTATATAGATGTAAAAAAAAGGAGTCAGTTACGTACAAAGCAATTTGCCAAGTATTTAAAAAATGAAAGATACGTTATAAATAATGAAAATAATGAAATGATATTCCCCTGACCTATGACTGTTTCGTGGTATGACCTGCCAGCCAGAACAAAAGCCAGTCATAAGTTGCATATTTGATGATATACAAGACCCACCCACCACACACACATACACTTATTCCAGCAGGGAATATTAACCCCTAAAAATGCATTTCCCTGAATTCCTTTCATTTGTCACCTAGTTTTTTTAATTCCTCTTTAAGTTCTGTCAATGTGGTGCTGAATAGTGAGGGTTACAGTCACCTTCCTTTTTTTTTTCTCAAGAAAAAAAGAGGTCTTATATGCCACCAAGTGTTGTGTATAATATTTCTTATTCATTCAGATGCTAATTTGGGATTCTGTTCTATTATTAAGATGGTATAAGTTTTATCAAAAAAATGATTTAGTAGAATTTTTGTCAAACTATCCAGGTACTTCTGTCTCTACAAGCATGGATCCAGGTGGTCCAGACCCCACTTCTTCTTGAGCAAAATGCAATTGAGCATTTTTTTCAAATATCAATATAAAGACATTTCATAAATAGAAAACTCAAGTAATCATAAATTAACATTATTGACAAATTTATTTTGTTTTTCAAGATGTCATCCATCTTATTAATATTTTTATTTATTGGTTCTGTGGTAAATTTTTCGGGTTAAATTTCTGGTAGTTCTAAAAACCTAATGACTATCAAGTGAAAAATGCCAAATCACTTAACACTTGTTTTTTGGTGTTTGAAATTTTTCTTTTAAAGATATTTGTTTGGACTCCACCCATCTCAGAAACAACCTTGATCTGTTCCTGCTTTGGTTCATATAAGATGAAAAACAATTTTGCTAATTTTTAGTCTTCGGGAATCTATAAAAAAAGCACTATCCTTCTTGAAAACAGAATTAGCCTTGGTATTCATTGGAAGACATGGCCAGATTTACTCTTCTATTCTAGTATGAATAGAATTAATGTCATTTCTGAGATGTTTGAGGTTTAATTGTGCTAATCTGACATCCAGATTGGATCATCTATGCCAGTGTTTCTCAAACTTTTTTTGACTACCGCCCCTTATTTAGAGCATATAATCAAATTAAGTTAGTCATAAATGATACATTAAAAATTAGATAGTAATAAACCAGAAAATCTTTTATTCATTTAAAAAAGTTAATAGAATTCCTTATATCAGAGAAATAGAAAATATTTCAACTTGAAACAGCTCTTCTATGAAATCACCTTTTCAGTCTTTCCCCAGTTTTCTTGCACCCCCAAGCCAAACAATTTCATTCAAAAGGTTGAGTACAGTCCTATAGTGAGAAGCAGTGAATACAATAGTACACTCGTATTCATTCTGAATTCAGAATTTATTTGTATTAAAACTTAATGAATCTTTGACATTTGATAGTTTTTGTGAAAGGCTTCCCCCTTAACTATCTTTACAATATTGATATTCTTCACCAAGTGGTCCTCTCTTGGCCTCTATTTTATCAAAGAATCGTGTTGAAATTCAGGAAGAAAGATCGTCCCTGGTCAGGAATTAATGCAACCGTTACTGACAAGATTGGGTTATGATATGTCCAGTTATGGTAGACAGTCGAATAAGTCTGTCTGCAAAACCATCCTATTAAATCTCAAATATTCTTTTGATTTATCATTTCTGTTTTTTTACACATCCTTATAAGTAATATATGTTGGCCCTTTTTATGTGTACGATTCTAATACTTAGTCTTCAAAGTCTTTTTTCTTCAGTTTTTGGATTGAAAAGATGCGGTTGATGTGTCTAATCAGATCAAAATTAACTAACATGTGAATCTCAATTTACAAAAGACAATAATTTTTTTCATTTTTGCTCATGTGAATATGCCATTTTCATTTTCTTTTCTAATCCTGAATTCATACATTAATTTTCTGAAATCAATCTTTGCTAATATTCAATTCCATAAAATTCGTCTTTTTGCTGATGTGTAAATTTTGATTAATTTCTTTTTATTTTTTTGTATTTTAATATTCTTCTTCTTTTGACAGCTTCATTGTTATCATTCTAAGATTTATTATTGTTAAAATTAAACTACGTTACCATCATTGTGCAAGTCATCTTAGCATTTAATTCATTATTATATCATCATAAAAAGGAACCGAAATATGTTTTCTTTTAAATATATGCTAAGGAGAATCAATTATGTCTATTTATTAGATTGTATTGAATGTTGTTTACTCTAAGTTTTTGACTTATTTATTCAGTTTTATTTGATTCTATGTCATCATCGAGTCATTATTCTTAGCATTTCATTTTTCATTATATGATAAAAAGTCATGATCATCGGCATTTTATTTTTCATTATATCATCAGCAGCGTTATCATCATAATATCTCCGCTGTCTTCTCTTCGTTTCCATCATTCTACTTATTCTTTTTGATGATAATCTTTTGCTTAATTTCTTCTTGATAGTCTCTCTCTCAGCATCATCATTTTTTGTTCAATTTTTTGATCGCAATATTAATGGCTATACTATTTTTATTTGTCTAATGGAAGAAAAAAATTACATTAATACTTTCAAAGCTACTTTTTTTCCACAGTTATACTCTCTCTCTTGTGCTACCTGTTTCCTTGAGATCACCAATGAGACAAGGAAACTGAGTCATATAGTTACTTCAGGGAAATATAGGAAGAAAAACATACTGCAAGAAAAACAAAAAATCTTCGTTTTAGCAGTTTTGACCCTGGAATATTATCTATTAAGATCTTTGTAGAAAGCACTGAAAGTGTTCATTAGGAATTTCATACATCTTCATATGTAGAAAGCAATTAGTTATCTTTGGAATAAGACGAGAACAGCATTTTTCAATATTCACTTACTTCATTTTATGAAACTTTCGTAAGTTTTTTTTATTGTTTCAATAAAAATGCCTATGTAGTTGTTCTGTGATTTCAATTTTGAAAGAAAAGATCATTACTTAATTGAAGACATGAATCTTTATAGTATTTTCACTTATGGTTATTACTGCCAATTACAATGTCATAATCCTTAATGTTATACTGAAATTATTACAACTGAACACATTGTTATTACTAATAATGATAACATTATCATAACTTATGTATATTCTGGTACAACTTGGAGAATATGGTCCCGATTGGATTTCACGCAGATGAACAATCCAAGATTTATGTATTGAAGCAGTAACAATATAACTTATGCATTTACTTCTGTTTTTCCTCCATGATTTCTTTAATTTCTTTTTATTTATGTGCCATTTATTTCACACTTACACTTGCTATGTGAAGTGAGCAGAATTATAGTCGGGATCACTTTCACTAAGTTGTGCTTCTATTTTAACTGTTCGTCATAATTATTATTATTATTATTATCATCATTATTGTCATCATTTCTGGCAAGAATTAGAGTATCTTTCAGCCTCTAATTATGCTACTGAATTTTTTATTCATTAAATTTATTCTTTATATACTTGGTTTTATTTCTAATATTTGCGATTTATTTTGTTTTGTTTTTTTGTTTTTTTAATGCCATATATATATATATATATATATATATATATATATATATATATATATATATATATATATATATATATATATATATGATTTTTTTTTTTTAACTTTTTGATTAACTTCATTTTTTTGTTTCTTTTGTTGAAGAATTAATATCAGGTAATCCACTGATTAATATTAATCAGTACAGATTATCCTTCAGTTAAAAATACTGCACACAAGCTTTGAAAAAAAATCTTTTTGCTTTTTTGTTTTATTTATTTTATGCTTTTTTTTCAATTTTTTTTTTTTTTTTTGAGCATTTTGATTGATTGTTTTATTTTCCAATGTTTTCCCAATTGAAAAAAAAAATATGACGAGTGAAAGAAAGCTTGGTTTGTTAGTGTGTTTACTGAACAGATGCTTTTTGCTTGCTTTTACAACAACTAAATAATAATGGTAATAAAGTTTTATATATAAAAACAATACTGGAAAAAAATAAGGACTTCCAATATATTTTCTCCTCTGTTATCCTTCAGGTTAGTGATCACCTTTTGATAGTACTGTAACTTTTGAATGTTTCATTGGAAATCCAAAATACATCCATACATGTCACAATCACATTCATGCGCAGACTCCATGTACACGTTTACTACATACACATATACCATGTACACATGTGTGTGTTTCTGCTTGTATGTGTATGCGTGTATTTTGCATTTTCAGTGATTTGCGATTTGATATTTCTGTGTGGGATATTATGAAAAATTATTGGAAATATTACGACATTGAGTTAGGTTTTTTTTTTTTTTTTTTTTTACAATGATAATAGGTGGTGTTGATAATATATGAGAAATTCAGATTTTGTTTCCATATCAAGAGTAAGAGCTACCCAAAACTTTGGGGAATTTGACCTTGAAAAGAAAATTACATTCCTAGTTACATAACTAACACCTAACATCTTTTTTCAAAATATTCCCTTCGCCTCTAAAAAGAGTTGCGGCAAAAGTTCACGTATGCTGTACGAATTCCCCCTAAGTTTTGCGTAGCAAGTCATTACAGGGTTGCCAATTTAGATATTTTATTCAATTTAAAAAAAAAAAAAAAGCATCTAACTTGGCAACACTGAATGGGCTACCAAATTGAAAAAATCTTTTGATAAGAACATTGTAAATGTTAACGCTGGACTCACAAATTTGAAAAATAAAAACATATCTAAATTGGCAAAACTGCATTGTCATAATTAATGATTGTATAAATTAAGCTCAATTGAGAGAAAGAGAGTCCCTTATT
This sequence comes from Thysanoteuthis rhombus, assembly GCA_963457665.1. NCBI lineage: Eukaryota > Metazoa > Mollusca > Cephalopoda > Oegopsida > Thysanoteuthidae > Thysanoteuthis > Thysanoteuthis major. Next base: position 18,398,340 of record OY735242.1, on the reverse strand, counting down.
AAATCTTACAGTTCAATTGTCTTTTACCTACAAAAAATGGTTTCTTGATAATCAGTACTTACTGTATTTACACATATATAAGTCACATGCAAGTGAAAGTCACAACCTGATCTTCATTGTAATATTAGGTACAAGATTTGTTTATTCATATTTTAGTGATAATAATTCATCAATTTTTGGGAGCACAAAATACCTGCTTCGGCTGGTTGTTAATGTTGGACTCATAAAAAAAACATGCAAGAACTTTTCTAAAAAATAAAAAGAAAAAAAATTGATTCGGTTCAGTGTAAGAGGCAGAAAAACATGAGGTTTGATCCTTGAATCTAATGTCGCTTGTCTGCCTCTTCCACCAAACCAGAGTAAAGACTTTAAGCATAGCCTGTAGTGTAATCAGGTGGTTGAATTTTAAGGAGAGGCCCCCCCCCCCACATACAGTGTTAATTTCTATGCTAGGCCTACTGAGAAGGTTATCAGAGCCAAGTATGTCTAAGTGAATCGGTGTATAATATCTGTACTTCAAATGAATGAAACACCACGTACGTGTATGTTCCAGAATGATTATCTAAAAAAGATCTAAAATCATCTTTAAAAAATGATCTTTTCTCTAAAATTATCTGGTTGGTCAAAAATGACCGTAGAAACCCAAAAAAAGCAACTGTAAAGACAAAAAAAAATTTTTTTTAGATGGTGCTTACTGGTGTACTGATGCAAATTTTCAAGGCTGTAACCCCCCAAAAAGTAACCAAGAGAGCCCAAAGACAGAAACATACCATACATCGAAAGTCAAGAAAATCGAGAAGAATCTGTAGTCCACTTAACTGGTTGATCGGACTGGTCATTTGTTGGGCTGCAGCAATTCAATCATGATCTGTTATCACAACACACTACAAGACAAAGGTGTTATTTTGATATTGATTGTGGCACCCTTTGGGTTGCAGTGATCAGATGCCTGATTTTTAACTCCAATTAAATTTTGTACCCAAACTTCCAAAATAAAGAAATTGGTACCATAAGTTGTGACTTATACATGAGTTAATACGGTAGACCATTTCTCCTACCAAAAAAAATTATGCCTTTTTTTTCCTTAATATAGTTTTAAATTCGTACTAGTTTTACATATGAATGTGTGTAGTATATGTATTTATTTGTGGATGTATGTCTGTGTATATAAGTATATGTACTTTATATTTTCATATATTTTGTGTGTGATTCTGTCAGTGTATGTGCACATATATGTATGTGGGTACCTGTAATTGTATTAATGTGTAGATGTACTAGTATATCTATATATTTATGTATGTCTGCAGTGATTTATATGGGGACTGGCCTATACTTGCATAATGATGTCTACACATTATATATTAGATTATAATGAGGCAACAATCCTTCATTCAAACAAGCATTATTGAAAATAATTGACTAACTCTTCATTTAACATTTTTATTAATTTTTATTGCTTGCATTCAAACCTTTTATCAACAGGATTAAAATTTTGTAGAAAATATTCCAAAGTTGGTAGGTTTTAATTTGGATCTAGAATTTTAAAACATACCAATTTGACATTTTTACAAAATTTTGATCCTGTTAAAAAAGAGTTTGTATACAACCAAGAAAAGTTAACTCAGAAATTAGACAGTTTGTCATTTATGTATGTTCGTGCGTGTATATATATTTGTATATATATATGTGTATATATATATATATATATGGGGGGGTACGTGTGATTCATATTCAGGTAATTTCTGTCAGTGCTAATATTAGTTTCATTTGTATGTATCTGTGTGTGTGTACATGATGGGCTAACTCAGAAGTTTTGGGTAATTTGCCCATGGAAAGAAATCATAACATCTATTTTCTGCCATCTTCTTTACGAGTAGTCCTCTTGGGCATGTATACAGCGATCTCACGGAGGATATATATATATATATATATATATATATATATGATTATAAATTGTGTTATATAGAAACTCATATTTGCTATGATCTCTCGTCATTACAAGGTTAATGTATCACTGGGCCTAGACAACTTGAATAGAATAAATAATTGAAGAAAAGAGGCCTGCTGCTGGAATCATATTTGCGACCCAGAGGGGAGCTGCTTCAAGTAGTGTTGCTCTTACCATTGAGCTAAACAGCCATTGGTAAAGTAATGGCCTAAATGAATGTTTTCACTCCAAATTCTCATCTTGTTTATTCTCGGTCTATATCTACTTCATTCGTTTCTTTCAATGCAACAGTTGTGTATTGAGAAATGATACATTGAAGTGGCAGCCTCATTTTGTTGAATTGTTTATTCTATTCAAGTTGTCTAGGCCAAGTGATACATTAACCGTGTAATGAAAGGAGATAATTTCAAATAAGAGTTTTTATTTGATATAATGCAATTTATAATCATTCTGTTGGATCATATATCCATTTCTTATATAACCATTTTAAAAAGTTGTTTTTACCTTTTTTCTGCCTTATTTCTTTATTTTTATATATTTTTTCTCTTATTTCATTTTTTCTTTTTTTTTAATTATATTTTTTTTTTCTTAATTTTTAAAAATATTTTTTGTAACTTTGTCTTTCCTTTTGTTATTTGATAAAGATATTTACATTTTTAAAAGAATCTCTTTCTTTGATTTTGTTCAAAATATTCAGAATTGTTCTATATTGTTGAAAGGCTTTTAAAAATGAAAATTTGTCAGTATTTAGTAAACAAATATCAATGTTGTTAAGCACCGATGTGTCATCTTTCCATAATAGCTTAAAATGTATAGTCATGGTATAATACAAGAAACAAAAGGTATCATTTATTACCTATAGCAATCAATAAATTAAAATCCTAAATTATTCAATTCATCACTGAGACTCTGTATAAAAGCTTTTTAAATCACATTTCCAGGGATATGTTTGCACTTCTGAAGGGTCTAAGACAATAACCATCGTGTACACTATTGTACAATGTAACAACCTTGTTACAAAACTACTGACTAGGCAAGCTCCCATCATTTTTTCTTTCAATTGACAAAGTTACACACATACACATATATAAAACACATATGGTAGTGATCAGGTTAGCAATATAGCATAATGTAAAGCAACGTCTGATGTGTAATGGATTTATTTCATAGAGTGCTTGATACATTCAACTTTATACTATGAAAGTAAAGTTGTTTCAGAGTGAAGTTGGAAATGAATAATATGTGGATTCGCTACACAAGGTAGTTCATATTTCTGCCCTCTCAGGGCCTCATCAGGCAAATTAAATATATATATATATATATATATATATACATATATATATATGTATCTCAAATCTCATAACAATTGAACATTATCTTCATTGGGTAGTTGCTAAAATTTCCCTTGTTTTAATGAACTGGTTGCCCTAGAAAAGGCTCAACCATCTCACAGCCTAAGACAGTTATTAATTCTTTGAATATTCCAGAGGATTTTATTAAGATGGTGGGGAAACTTGAAGGATATCTCCTAGACATTTCACTTATCATTACATCGAGCTCTTATTAAAATCAATGTGATATAATCAATTTTGGATCCTCAAGTTTTAGGAGTACATGGGAACCTGTCAGAATGCCCAAGGGGTGAAAGGAAACTCCTGCTCAAAGGGTTTAACTTGATCAAAATCCCCTAAAGTTTGCCTCAAAGAATCTATGAAATGTTTTTCCTAATTTAATTTGTATCAATCCATGTTACCCATAACAGACAAGTTTAAACTGTTGCTGGTTTGGGGTTATTCAAAAGTTCTGATATTTATATGTATCCAGACTCCGCCCAGCCCTAACCACTCATAGTAAAAAAGAAACTTGGAATTCAGCTCCTGCTCTTCCCTCTATGATTAAGAACCATGCAGCTTAAAGATGGTCACATGACGGTATCTATTGAGTGATTAATTTGACCTGTTTTATTGATCTTAATTCTAGGGGTACATAGGAACATTTCAGGATGCCCAAGGGGTAGAGAGTAACAAAAAGGTTGGGAACCTCTGCTCAAAGTGTTAAACTTCACCAATATCCTGGCATTTGTATGATTTACTACAAAACATTCTCGAAGTTTATTTTCCTACTTAAATTTGTATTTTGTAAGTTTCCAATGAAGAATACTGTCAAAAATGCTTTTATAAAAGCCTTTTTCAATATTAGTAAATATTTAGCATAATTTCATAATTATTATAACCCTTCTCCAATAAGTTGACATTTTTTTTCTAATTTTCCCAGTTTTTTTATTATCAACTTTTGATTACATTAAAGGAGAATTTTTTTTATTTAATCTATTTTTACCTGACCTTTTATTCGAGATGTGATTTAAAAAATTTTTGAAAGCATTAATGCTATAGTTATGATTTTGCCAGAAAATCAATCCTAGATAATCATAGATTCCTGGATGCTGGACATGATTGGTCCTTCAGCTTGTGAATAATCATCTTTTAGCAAATGGGTTTCACAAGATGTGATTGGTAGCCCTACATCCCTCTTTTTTTCACTATTTCTACACATAGCTGTGGGGGGAGGAGTGGATTTCACTCCTGGTTTTAAATTCAGAATTCTCCTTCCCTCAGACTAGTTGCCAATTAAATCTAAAGAGCCCAGATTTCCCTGTTATTTTACCTATTGCTTGGAGGAGAAGAGAGGGATTCATGCCTTTCCAAAGGACATTATTGCAATGTAAATCCAAATAATCTTGGCTGGAATTTCAACTCGGCTTGTTGATTCCATTTTCTGTGCTGGTAATTGTTTCACCATTATAACCTCCAAATGATTACGTCATTAGGATTTCTCTTTGGATTGATACCTATGTAGTTTGTTTATTCAGATTTTTAATACAATTTTGTTGTTTGTATACAAACTTATTAACAGGATTGAAATTTTGTAAAAATATTTCAGAGTTGGTTGGTTTTAATTCAGGTCTAGAACTTTGAAACCTACCATTTTTGAATTATTTTCAAAGAATTTTAATCCTGTTGATAAAAGGTTTGTATGCAAACAAGAAGATAGTTTTGGTTTAGATATAGAACTCTCAATCCAACCATCTTTGGAATATTTCCATGAAATTTTGATCCCCATTTTTTTTTATACTATTTATTTTTTAAAATATTTTTTTGTAAGATTTTGCATAGAGAGTTATTGTTTTGTGTTTTTTTTGTGCTTTTTTTTCTTCTTTTCTTAGAAAGTATCTCAGAAATTTCAGGTCAGGTAAAAAAATGTTTTTTTTTTTTTTTTGATTGAATATATTTTTTATTGAAATGATGACGAAAAGACGCAAATCTTACAAATAGTATCCCTTTGTGTACTTACCATACAGTGAATCAGAGCGTGCATTACCCAAGGTCAATGTTTCATCATTACCGCCACTCACCAAGCCCCCTGGAGAACCTGTGACACCGCCATTTCCCGTCCCTCCTACGGGATTTGGGGACGTACCGGGGGAGTCGATGTATGACTGTCCTGCTGACTTTAGAACACCCGACGTCAGATCCGTTCAGGCCATGTCGAGCAGGTTGGATAAAAAGATTCAAACAAAAACCCAAATATTAGTCCACCTTCCCCTCTTCCTTGGAAAATGCTCGATATTAACCTAACTGGAACTGGAATTCTTCTGCCTCACCATTAATAGTCAGGTTATTACAATTTTGAGGGGGTTTGAATTTATCACATGTCCTGTGGGCTTGAATGGAGAGGAAATCACTCCATGTGATCCTTTGGACAGGGCCTTTCATTCAACAATTGCTGGCAAATAGCATTAAGCAAAGGATATAAAAATTAGACCAATTCATGTACATTATAAATTCACATTGTTGTGTTATTAAATCATTGTTATAAACAACTTCATATTACAAAAGCCTTGATGATAATCATAAAAAACTTTATAATAAATTTTGATTAGTTCCAAATTTGGGACTTTATTTTTCATTTCATTAATTAGAAATGCCTCTATGGGCATCTCCTTGAACAATTTATATTAGAAATACCTATTCAAAATATACACTTATTCAAGTTATAAAAATGTATGGAACTGACTGATTTCAATAACACTAACCGTTTGATAAAATCATATTAAATGGCTTTCTCTGCTGTATCATTATTTTAAGTGACCAGTAATCGTATTAGTATATTTTTTTGCTATTTTTATGGATCAGTCAGCCTTTTTTTTCTATATTCGGGTACTATTTAGGAATTAAACACGAGTTGACAAGTCAGATTTTTCATCCAATGAAATCTCATCTTTCTTCATCAGTAAAGTTATCCAATGGCTGCCTTTTTTTCCACCAATCTTCATGGCTGTTTCTTGAGTTGGGGATTCTTCTTGCATCTTTTTAACCTGTCATCTGATTCGATTCCCCCTTTCAATAGGGGGCATAATCAGGTTTTAAAGTTAGATGGAGAAAACAAACTAAAAGGCACCAGCATATATGCTGAATAATTTTAAATTCTACATTTCTATTTTATATTAAAATTTAAAATACAAGAAAGATGGTGTTTTGGAGAAAGTACATACTTGTTATCTTGTATCTAGAATCAAAACATAATAATGAATAAATAAATAAAAAGTAAGAAAAATTAATAAAAAAACTTGGGAACAGTTTACTGTAGGTTCATAAATCTATATATTGTATTTAAAATAAAAATGTGTCATCAATTATTTTATATTTTTAAATGTAAAATGAATAATGGCAGTGTAAAAAAAATATATGAATCATACAATTCAGTTCTTTTAAGGTTAGGTTATAAAGTAAAAAAATACCTATAAAAAAAAACGAGATTTGATTTGTATCGTACAACAGAAGTAAATAATTGAAAATTGTGGAAAAGTCACCACCCTTTAAAAAATGTGCTTAGGGTAAGCAACTGCTCCCCCCTCTAGCTATACCACTGCTTTCAATGTAAATTTAATTTTCATCGAAACTAAAGATTAAGTTGTATCTAGTATGATATTAATTGTTTTTTTGACTTATTGAAAATAATTATGTAAATTGTATAAAGCCTGCAAAACTAATTATTCACCTGAAAATTAATGTGGAGACTGAAGTAGTGGCCTATTCCAGTTATGTTAATAGTAATAAACAATCTTTCTGTCTGTCTTTCCCACGGTCCCGGTATCCATGTGTATCTCACCTGTATTCCTGCAATTCATAGAAAGATCCACTTACCTCATCTCTCTCATCTCTCACTTGCTACATAATAACTGATAATGCCTCTGATGGATTAATCTTGACTTTAGTAATAAAACAATGATAGTGAAGTATCCCATCTAGAAAGCAACAATAATAAGATGGAGTAAAATTGATAATAGTGAAAAGGTTATATCTAAAAAGCAACAATAATTAGATAGAGTAAAACTAGTAATAAATGATAAGTTGAAATGCTTCAACTCAGAAGCAACAATAAGATAAAGTAAAATTAATGAAATAGAAAAAATAATATTGAAAATATGTCATCTAAATCTTTTAAAAAATTGAATGTAGATGTTTCGATTTTTTTGTAATAGGTAGATAGATTTTTGGCTTATTATATAGATAATGTGAAGGAGAGTTGAATTTCCTGAAGTGAAGATTAATCCATTTGTTCATCATATAAACTTGTTTAGTTTCAATCTTCTTTCGTGATCATCATTTTTGTTTTAATCCATTTAGAATAAGATTTTAATGTAGGGGGTCATGGTTCAAGCCTTGCAGACCATCATCTCACATTTTAGCTGCCTCATCAATTTTCATCCATCTCTAACGAATCACACCTCATTTATTAGTTATTAGTGGAAAGTGTATATGTGCATGTATGCTTGGGGTGGGAGAATAGAAATGGTATCAAATAAGAGGTTCATAGATCAAAATGCTGTGGGAGATCATTTTTTTTTCTTTTTTTTTCTTTTTTCTGATCATTTTTTTTATGACTGAATTTACTTGATTCAATTTTGAAAAATATCTCAAATCCTTAAACCAATAAACAATGGAAAATTCAGAAAAATTGAAATATTTAATCTTTATTACCTTAAGCTCTTTGTATATCATTTATGATATCACAACCTATATATATATATATATATATATAAAGAATAATTGAGTCATCCACAGACAGCTATTTCGTTGCATTACAACTCTTCAGTGTGGCTATAGACTATCCATAATATCATCCAGTACCACGAGGTAGGATCGAAACCTTCATTTCAAACCCAGAGGCTGGCATTTTACCTCATATGTATATATATCTCAGGATCTAATTATATGCTTTAATTTCCTTCTCACCTATTTGATTATGTATGAATATTCCAATCATTTGTCAAGTACTGTCAATCCTTTCCTTTCGAAACTCTTGGGACTTGGATTGGTGACAATGAGAAGGTTAGCTGAATTATCATAGATGACACTCTTTCTCCCCGTGTGGGATTCAGAGGGGGTGAGAAAAAGAAGGTTGGATTTACTGTTATGGCAGACCTTTCTCTCTTTATTACTCAAAGAAAAGTTTCTGTCAGTAGTTTTAGCTTTATAGAATTTGTATTAATAATCTTTCAATTTTGTTTTTCCTATCGTCTTCCATTGATCATCTTGTGGACTAACATCGTCCGAGTTAACATTCTTCTTCGAAAACTTTGAATTCATAAATTCTCAAAAAAATGATTATTTTCTTTATTTTTTAAAGAATTTTAACTTAAAAAATCCATTCCTTTTAATCATTTTATTTTTCAATTTGGTCACCATCTTTCTAATGAACCAAAGTTTCCCTCCCTGCCTTCATTAGAACTCGCTTTCCCCCCTTAGTTCTTTTCCCTATTCACAGGAATCGGTCACTCCCCTTATCTGACTAAGGTTTTCTGACCAAGCTGCAGGTACACAATCTCTTCTGAAATTTGGGAAAACGAAAAGCACTGAAAACCTAACATTTTTTTCCGTGGATGCTACTTGCTCACCAGAGCTCTTGATTGGTGCCAAATATGACCCGATGCAACTAGACCTTGTAGAGCTCAGTGGAAGTTATTTTGAGACAGCCTTGGCTAAACCCACGCCACAGTGTTCTCCTACTAGTCTGAAGTGCCTCTGCTGCTCGCAGATATTTGTGATTTTTTTTGACTTCGAAGATTGTGAAAATGTAAAAGAGCTGCAGATTTCCCTACGGGTGACTGAAAGAAGCAGGAAAAGAAGCATCTGTCATTAACATTATAGTATCAGTATTATAATTCCAAAATCAGAATTTCAAAAAGTGTGGTCCCAAAGGTTTCAGATAAGAGATTGTGTACCTGTATAGCCATCTTCACTCATTCTTTGACAAAGGTTTTGGCACTCTCCGGCCTTGTTCTCCAGCCTTGCTCACCTTTTGTCTTCTCATTGTCATTGTAGTCATAATACACTGTGGTCTTCCTTTTTTCCAATGTGAATCTGTCAATTTTACAGCATTTATTTGCCAAGTAATTTCTTCTCTTGTTATTCTTCATGTATTTTTTCTTTTCTACTCTGTGTCTCTTTTTATTTTATTGTATTTATTTTTTTTTTTGATGCGCGAGCATCTGTAGTACCTGTTGCCGTCACTGACTGACTGTCTGACATACTGAAACTTTCCCACCTTTCAGTTTTTTCTCACTTTTTTCTTAAATGTCTGAAAGCACAAGAAAGAAAATTTTTGCGTATATTGTGTGCCTTTCAGGCTTGTTAGATACAGCAAGTATCTCTCGTACTGATTGCCTTCACTGACTCGTTTCCTCTTTCTCCGTCTAAATATCTCTGAAAGTGTAAGGGATAGAACTCATGCATCTATTGTCTGACTTTCAGTCTTGTTTTTCTTTTTTACTCTTTCTTTCTTTTTCTTTCCACATTTTTCAGATATATCATATGATTTTCAAATGTCAACTTGATTTTTATTTACTCATCTCTTTTTACCTTTTTAAAAATTTTTCCTAAAAAAAAAACAAACAAAAAAAATGGTTTGTATTTCAGTTTCCAGGTCTTCAACAAAAAGGTGGGGGGAACCCAAACAAACCCAGGTATGGATCCAGGGAGGGTAGTCCTGACATTTCTCCCTGCTTGGACAAAGCACAATTATAAAATTCTTTTTTAAATATCTAGCTAAGGAAATTTTGAAAAATAAGAAGCTCAAGTAATCATAAATTAACCCTATTGTCTAATTAGACAGGTGAAATTTGAAAACAAAATCTTCTTCCTAAATTAGACCCTCCTTGCCAAAAATCCTGGATCCACCCCTGAAAACTTTTTTGCTTCTATTTGGTGGTTATCACCAAACCTGTTCAGAGAGTTTGATTCCTAAAATTTGCTATGTCTTTATTTTTCCCATGAAACAAAGCAGTTTCAATTACGTACTCCCTACCTTCAACTGTTAACTTGATTTGTTCAAATCTTAGTTGAACAGGTTTTTTATTTTCCAGATTCATGGTTCCACAAAAAACTTCTTTTTTTTTTTTTAAACCTTCATAAAATACATCAAAATTTTCTGCATTACACCAAGAATGAATGTATTGATGATAAAAGTATATAATGTAGATTGAGTAATAGTAATAAGTAAATTTTCTGTGAATATGTTTATTGCTACACGACACACTCATGTATTGTTGCATATTTTTTTCTGATGCTCATTTGTACCTATTCCATAGTTTCATTAAGGCAATATAAAAAGCTATGTCAACTTGCTAGACTCAGCTTTTTATAATTTCTCTAACTAACAATAAAAACCGTCTCAGTTATGAATTTTTTCACCTTGATTTGTAGAAGTTTCTTTTGGTTGGACAAGTGACCATGATGTTGAAATGCATAACATGGCACTAAGGAAGAAAAAACAAAGCCTGTGCCGAGGAGGCACATTGGCATCTTTATAGCTCAATAAATTCAATTTTATTTCTATTATTATTCAGACTATCCTCATCTTGGTTGTTTTTCATACAACGTTTCGGCCGTTGTACTCTACGGCCTTCATCTCAAAAATTCAGAGAAACAAATTCAATTTTTTTTTGCCAAAATATAGCATAAGTAATGTTTTGTTTTTTTTTGTTTTTTTTTGTTTTGTTTTTTTTTCAATCTTTTTTTTTTTTTTTTTTTCAATCTTTTAAAAATTTTAATTAGATTGTGCACTAGAAATATTGCTTTTTGTTGTAGTGTAAAAAAAAAAATTTGAATTATTCTGAAAGCCGTTTTATATATTTTTTTGTTTACTGGAATTTCTTCATGTTTGGACACTATAAACATCGACTCTTAAAAAGTTTTGGATTCGGAACATTTTGGTGTTCCAAGTTTCTGATAAGTGATACTCAACCTGTCGTAGTGAATTTGTGAATAGTTTTCAATCCTAAAGAATTAGCATCATTGCTTCACTTTCACTTTCATTTTCACTTCAATTTTTTTTTTTTTGTATTCTATAGTTTCCCATTATAAATCATGTTTCCATTGTGTACAAGCTACATTGACTTCACCAGAATTTCTAAGTGAATGGACTTTCCTCATTTACATGCTTGATCTCTTTGTAATCTTTTTAGCAATAATGATCACTTCTGTTGTTTTTCAAATAACTCATTGACTTGATTATTACGCCTGCTTGAATAGTGTAATGATTTGCACATCTGCCTCACACACAAATAGTTCCGCTTTTAATTCCCAGTATAAGCGGAGAGTGTTGAAAACTCGTCATTTGGTGAATATTCCCTGTGCATTCAGCCAAGTACACTTTGAGCTGTGTGATTAGAGAGTAGTCATAAAGACTGGTGAATTATGAAGTCACGGTTTTGTACAGACTTGAAACTCGCAAAGATCGCTACACTGATACAAAGGAAACCGGGATTTAGTCACTAGGCCTATATACACCCATGGGAATGGTTTCTCATGAGATGGACAATTTACCATAGTTTTACATGATGATCCTTTGGGACAAGATTTTTAGTTCCAAGAATGAGGGAAAGGTTGTATTGCAATTAGGAATTGTTTGGAGTAGTGGCATAGGAAGAGTTTTCAGAGGCAAAGACTATGCCCAGGGACAAAGACTGGTCCTGGGGGCAGTTGTGCTTTATGTTAGAGGGAGGCAGTATTGGAGTGGGGGCTATTTAAAAGACAAATCTCCCAAGCCCCTAAATCTCTAACCATGTCACTGGGCATAATCATTAATCAACAAGCATCATAGGCCAAAGGAAATTTTGTGCTCCTTTCACTCCTGTGCCTAGGGGTGACGGCTCCCTCTTGCCATGCTTTTGGTTTTCAGTGTAAAAAGTTTATTGTGGTTACTCTGTGCTTCCATAGTGCTCAGCTCTGTTATGCATAGCATAGCTAAACTTTTTGCATTTGTCATGGTGTTTTGTTTTTTTTTTGTTTTTCTTTTTTTTCCAAATTGGAATTTTGGTTTGGGCACACGCTACCCCATCTCTTGAATACAGATTTTGGCCTTCTCTCATAATGAATATAATTATTGACCTTGTATGTATAATGAAATATGACAATGACGTGTTAGAAATCTCAATGAATGATTTTAAGTAATCAATAAATGTAAAAGATCAAGATAAAGTTTAGATGTCCATTCATAGATTTTAAAGTCTTTTTTCTTTTTTTTTTTTTTTTTTGTTCATCTAAGTATACAGATGGAGTTTTCCAAGACCCAGATATATAGTTTTGTATTCAGAGTTATTTTCACACCCCTTTTTTTATGTTTGGGAGCAGGCTATAGGGAACTCTGTGATAAAGTGTTGCTGAAATAATAATTGGTTTGAGTCAGACTGTTAGAGACAGAAAATGTTGCCAATCACATGGCAAAGTCTATAAGTAGACTATTGTGTTACTCTAACAATAGTTACAGCAAAAAAATGTGCACAACATGTAGAAAAATCTAGCTTGGCACTTACTGATCTGCACAGGTGCTAATCTGTCAAAAATGTCATGAAAAGAAAAAAAAAGTCCCCAAAACTACTAATATTTCTAATCATTAATCTTCATTTTCCCAGGGGTCAAGTAGTCCCCAATCCACAGATGCTACTAATGCGCGCACCTTCACCAGTTCCTGTCATCGTAGTCTCTGAGCCGGTCCAAACCCCTGAGGAACCGATGCTCACCGTGTTTGGGGACCCAAGACAGGAAGGGAACATCTCCCCGGAAGGTGCATGTACTATGAATTCAGAAGACGACACTGAGAGGTCTGACTTGTAATAATGTTTCTCTGCTTGCAGTAGTGCGTGAAGTAGTATTTCTTTTTTTTTTTTTTCGGTTGCTTGAATGCTACGCTGTGTTTGTAGTTATAGAATATTCAAAACTAGGGTGTCAGTAGATCTCAACTCTTGGCCCTAGGAATCTAAAATTCATCACCCACTCCTTCTTGGTCAAACTGTCCCATACTTGGTCTGCTGATTGAGTTTTGTGAGCATAGCATTTTAAGGGACCTGTACACATACTTTGCTCAGATAACTCGGAAAAAAAAGAATCTAGACTTTTTGTTGTTGCTTGAATGCTATGCCGGTAGTTATAGAATATTCATAACTAAGGTTGTTAGTTTCATGCCTTGTAAGTTTCTGGTAGTTGGGACCAGAATAATCAAAATATGTGCTTTTCTTAGAATGTTATGGCTTGTCTGATATGGTGTTTTTTTTTGTTTGTTTGTTTCTTCCAGAAGACTCTTTTTGGAATATAGGGCTGCAACCACTCTGATGTGGTTTCTATCGCAACTAAAGTTTTTCGGGGTTAATCTGTGTGCTCCCTGCTCAATTCTCTTTTTACTCAGGCTGGGGGCCAGCTACGGCAGCCATCAAGCTTTTGTTATTTTCCATCAGAGTAGCTTCATCTTTGATGGACTGTCTAACAAGGCTGAATGGGCTTCAAGTGCCCTGCTACTTGCCCATAGCTGTCAGTTTGGAAAACATTGTGTTAATTTAGAATCAGAGTAGGTAAAAAATGAAATTTGGTTGAGGTGACCATTATGGTATCAAAATTTTGTAGGATTTTTGAAAAATATTTTTTTTATCCCATCTTCCATGTGTACTGCAGGATTTCCCGAGAAAGTGAAAACGACAACTGAACTTGTGAGATTGTGGGCTTTGAATACTGGTTGGTCAATAACCATTCTTGTGAGCAGTTCGAATCATTTAATTCTGTGATTTTGGTTGAATTTGTGGACTGACATTGCTCCAACAATTTTCTTGGTCTTCTTGTTACCACTCGAGTCCCTCCTCATCTTATCTGCTACTTGGCTGAAACAGCTCATATGACAGGTAGTGATTTTTCTCCCCTGGGCTTTGGTCAGTGTCCACATCTGACCCTGGTAAATGGGGTGTATCAATGATTTTTTGAAGTTTGTTCAGACTAATACCTTCATTCAAAGCATTTTTCAGATAAAAGCACTCGTTTTTGTTTGTGTTGTTAACATGACATTTCAGCCAATCCATTCTACAGCCTTCTTCAGATGGGGTTCTATTGTCTCTTTAAATGCTGATGACCTTTCTATAAACCATAGATAGTAATTTCCTCATCTTTGTTGTTTGTTTTTTGGGGTTTTTTTCACAAACTGTACCCTCCGGCCTTTTGTAGACATGTATCCTCGGGCCTTCTGTCCTGTGTTCTGGAATGTTTTTAATTTTTTTTTTTTTTTCCAAATATTTGAACAAAATTAAAACATTGATTAGGCAGGCCCTCTCCGCTTGGAAAGTTGGTATCAGACAATCTTCCTTGCCTCACTTTCCCCTTCAACTTCGTACTTAAGTAAGTTCGACTGGAGAGACTCACAAGATGATTTGTTGTTATCACCCAGAATATCCTGGTCACAAGAGGTGAAAAGAACTATTAGCACCACTATTTAGTATTTTAGTACATTGTAGTAGACATAGTTAATAGTTTGGAAAAAGTAGTATAGAAGCACGTAGTTGCTTCTGTTGAAAGTGGCATGGCATTAGAGATAATGAACTTCTCTTTTATGATATTTTTTAAACAATTTTCATGAAATATGATTTATTAGAGATTTTTTTCTATTTTTACAGTTTCCTTGAACTTACGGTGAATATTCAGTTCTCCATTGAACAAATTTTGGTTTCTTAACTGTAAAGCCCCTCTTGAAGAAAATAAATCAAAATTGGTGTGGGCATTTGCTGACACTCTTCCAGGTAGAAGCAAATGAAGGGTGTATTCGGAACATAACCTAATGACCACCCTGTTACCAGTGAACAATAATGTTGTATTATTCAATGGGAAATCAAGTTGGGCTTTCATGAAACACTTATACTGCACCATTGTTCTTTATAGATTATAAGTTTCGAACTTTGAAACCCTCTTGTCATTCGTGAGAAGGCCTGATCAGGGATTGGAGGTTAAGAACCCTGCTTTTTTCCTTCTTTTCAAAGGAACATTTTACTATCTTTTCATTTAGTTCTGAATTGTAGCAATGTATCATTCTCTGTGGCTTAAAAATATATATTAACTTACAAAATGTCTGCTGTATCTTATTGGATTGACTAACTCAAACTTATGGAAAGTCCCCTTAATTTCTGTTACGATTTCTTATATTGTCTACTTATCACTGTTAGAATTGATTTTTATTAATACTTCTTTGTATCTCAATGGTATTTCTTCTCTATAACCATGAATATTGTATTTTCAATCTTCCCATTCTAATTGTTATTAGTTATAGTCCTATTAATTAGTTCTAGTATTAGTTTGTAGTTATAGTATTCTTGTTATTAGTACTATTACTCATTAGTTTGGGATGCTTATGCTAGAAATAGTTTTTTTATTGTATTGTACTAGCAGCTATATACTCAAATTTTTTCACATGTGTACTAATGTGCGTTTGTCCAATGAAAAGTTTCATTGGAAAATCAGATATATATACATTCTTGCATTGAGAAAAATGATACTACATCTGTCCCGTAATAGTCTTCATGTTCCTATTCATACTCTAAATATAGCAGCTATTATGGGACAGAAAGTATTTAAAAAAAATATTTTTGTTCATTCAAATAATGTATATTCATTGGATGTTAACACTAATATTAGAGGAAATTGTGAAAGAAAATTGAATATAATCCATTTTATATTCCAATGTATGAGAGTGTGAATGGAAGAAACTACTTACCATCAATAACTGGTCGATAGAATTAAGCCAAGGATATAAAAATTCACATTCATTATATTTTTACATTCATTATTGTCAAATTCATTGTTATAAACAACTCTATACAAAAAAAAAAACTGAAATTTTAATTCATTTCAATTGAAGTGTTTTGGACTGGCTGATTTTAATAACAATAACCGTTTGATGACGTTATAATAAATGGCTTCCTCCGTATATTTGATTAAAGGCCATCAACATGAATATTCTCTTAATTTTTTTAATTTAAACTTCATATATCTGTACGCTTGAATGTAAGTGAGTGGTTTGTAAGAATTGTTTGTGTGTTCTAGTTGAACCCTCTCAGCTATTCATTCAGCTGTCATCAAAGACCTTAATAGTGAAGGACAGATATGTATTTACATATGTGCATACATATATAAAAAGACCCATTCTTTAGATAATTTATGAATACTGTTTCCATGCTGGAGATTTTTCAAAGTTTTTTCTTCCCTTAGTATACTCATATGCACGTGAAGAGTGTATGTACATAAATACACAAATATATATATATATATATATATATATATATATATATATATGTGTGTGTGTGTGCATATATACATGTATATATATATATATATATATAATATATATATATATATATATATATATATATATATATAATCTTGTAAAATATTTATAAAAAAAGAAAGCTATTTCACTTTTCCTTCTGGGTTGATTTATCTAGGCACACCATTTGTATTTTATTCATATTTTTGTTTTCGTGTGTGTGTATTTTGTTTTTCATCAAAAGCAAACATCTTTACGTTTTGTCTGTAACTTTGAACTTTTTCCCCTTTTACCTTTTTCTGCATGTCTCGTAATACTCATACTGCAAAAGGATGATCCTAAAATCATAGTGTGTGGGTCACTCCCTGACAAGTTGGGATCCACCTTGAACAAATCCATATCATCGTGACTCTTTCTTGTTGCAAATGAGGTTTATTGATCATGTGTTCATTTTTATTGAAGTTTAGTTTTTTTTCATGTTGTTGTGCTGTCTACAATTGTGTCTGTCGAATTGTCTTGGTGATCGTTTGCATAGAAGGGTGCTTGATGGATGATTGTACCCAGAAACTAGCAATTACAGTATAGAGAAAGAAAACATGAAAATTGTTTCCTCTCTTTAGAGCTAATAAAATATCTGGTTTTGTAAAAAATAAAAACAAAATGACTTTTTAAAGTTTTTTTTTTCAGTCCAAGCAATACCAATAATCCACTCCAAGAAAATGATTATCTGACTTTCATTTGTTTGTTAGAAAAAAAAATTTCAATTTTTTTCTGATTTTGAAAAAAAAAAAAAATTTTTTTCATATTTTTTGTGTTTTTTTTCCTTTGATTATTTTTTAATTTTTTTTTTTTTTTAAATTTTTTTCCGATCTAAAAAAAAAAAAATTTTTTTTTTTTTTTTTTTTTCTCTCCTCAACTTTTTATTCCTGGCTTCAGGCTTGAAGATTTTTTTGTGATTTTTTTTTTTTTTTTTTTTTTTTTTCCTTTCTTTTGAATGTGTTGATGGGGAGGTAGTGGTTATATAATCATGAAAATTTCTTTTTTTTTTTTTTCTGAAAAATTTTTAAAAAATATATTCAAAATATGTATACATATATATTTAAGATATACTTGTGAAGAGCAAAACAATTTACAGATTGAAAAAAAATTCTCAGAATGTTTTATAAAACAATATTTTTTTGTTGAATTTTATAAGTAATTTCTTTCAATTTTATTCAAGTTTTTCATGAAACTTAGGGCTGAAGATTGAAAATTTAAATTTATAGCAATTGAAGTTCTATGAGTTTTTGCTAATCAAAAAAAATATTCTAGAATTAAGTCTGCGCTTGATTATTATTATCATTATTTTTTTTTTCTGAATGAACGGGACCTAGGTGAAAACTACAGGATCCCTAAGCTCTTAGAGAGTGGCGTCTGGGATTTTAAACTGCTTATCCCTGTTCCCCTAAATTTTCCCCCTGATTTTTTTATCTTTTTTTTTTTTTTTTGCAAAAGTGACATGTGCAATGTTTTATATTTACCAGAGACTCTGAAATTGAGAGTGAAACAGAACAGTGTCCTCCACGACCTCCACTCCCTAGGCGCTACAGGCTTCGTCACTTGTCCCACGGCCGGAGACGGTCGTCTTCCCGTGAATCCCCAGGGCCCAGACGTCATCATGGTGGGGCTTCGCCGACCCGAGATGGGAGGAGGAGGTCAGAGTTTGAGGCTTTTTAGTTTGGTTTGACATCACCTTATTTTCATCCTCATCTCCATCTCCTGCTTCTGTCAATTTCTGGTAGTTGATCTCTCAGCTTCTAGGAACTCAAGAAATTCTAGAAAGGGAATAGGAAATCTGGCTTTAGTAGCATTGTTAGTAGTCAGTAGGTTGGGTAAGGGAAGTCTCCCAAAGATCTTTCGCACTATTCATTGACTTGCACAGCTTGATACTTTGCTTCTGATGTCTCCATCAATGCTATCTTAGGCAGCAATAGAACAGTGATGGGATATCTAACTTAGGTATCATTAGTTATGGTCCAAACACAGGTAAGGCTGAGATTTCAAACTTCAGATCACTGGAAAGACTACTGCTGTCAAGAAATTCAAATCAGGACCTTGAAGTATTTATAAATTATTCAAACAAATAAGAAAGCAATTCATGATTAAACACCAGGTATTTCTTGATCATGTCTCCATATATGTCAACTTTTTATTTACAAAATATTCTCCCAATGGATCATATCATTCCATTCCGAATCCTTGACTATCTGAGACAAGTAGTGCTACCTCTTATATTTTTTGCAGTTGGGAATTGCTGTAAAATACAGAATGCAAGGAGAAGTAATACAAAGACAACACTCATTACCAGTGAGAGTTGCTCCAAGAAAAAAATAACCCTAACCCTGAATTTTTTGAATTAGCACCAACCTCTGCGTAGAATCATTTTTAAGTTACCTTTGCTTTGCTTATTGTTGTTTCTTGTATTTTACCAGCAACAGTCGGGGTGGTTGACATATCCATTGATTTCTGCACTAAATCTGAATTAATACTACTGAATTCTAGGGGTTAATTTAAAGACCACCAACGCTAGGAGGGTCAAGGAATGCATTGGCCACAGCATAGTGATTATACCAACAAGGATAAGAATATAAGTTTGAACAACTTGTAGGATAATTAATCATCTCAGAATTCCAGACTCCAAAGAAGTCAGAAAAGTGCAACAGCTGAAAGGTAGTGATGAAGTGAAGTAGGATGGAAATATTCGTTCAAACAAATCGTTGGTTATTTTTGTCTGAATGTTTTTAGATTAGGTATTCTCCTTCTTGTACTGCTTGTCTTGGACTAATTCCATTGTCTTTTATTGCTTTCTTGTTATGACTTGAGGAACATCAGAAAGCTGACAAGAATGGAGAAATGTTGAAATCAGGAATGGCTGATCATATATGGATGGAAAGAGTAGCCGGCCTACCCCTGTTGAACAAAGTCAAAATAACAGATAGAAAGCAGCAATAAGATGGTTGAAGGAAACAGCACGAATACTTTGCTCAAATTATGCGACCAACGAGCCAATCATAGATATCAATATTATATGAAAGTCTCTGATCAGAGAAAAAAAATGGTAGATTTGAGATTCAAAAAATGTATAAGTACCTGATTTGAAGTACTTGGTAAAAAATGCACTCGTCCTATCTGTACCAGGTTCAATTTAGTGGAAAAAGACATCTGAAGAGAGCCAAAGTACAGCTGTCAAAACACTGTCACAAGAAAGCAACTAAAGACAAGAGAATAAGTGGATTAATCCAACCCAATTGAAGCACTACAATGAAGTTGTAGCTGTTGATTCTGTTAAGTATATGTAAGAATATTTTCTTTATGACTTGGTATAAATGAAATACAAGGTACTCGGACAGGATGCCGAATGCACTTTTGCTGGAACCGAGATGCTAGGCAGATATGAAGTTGTAAATTTATGACACCAAACAGACATGAGACCGAAATGATGAAGTTTTGGAAGTTGGAGAACTTGAAACTTATAAATAGTTATTCAAAATGTCACCGGAGAGATGTTATTTAAAAGGAGTATTGTAATATTTACATTTGCAATATTTACTGTTATTGCATATTTAGTATCACTTATCTCTAATTACTACACAGTAATGGATATTTAAAATGTATATTATGGATATCTAAAGAAATGTTATTAATGAAACTATGAAATGCTACTATGAATTATTACGATTGATATAAATGAATCTTCAGATAATACTTTGATGTACTCTGAGGAACATTATGAAACAAAAGCTGTCTTTGTCTGGCTCATTTCCATTTTACCCCTCATCCTACCCACCAACCACCCATCCACCCGAGGGATTGAAAAAAATTTCAACTTTTTCCATTTTGTCATAAGATATGAGATTATTAAGATGTAAAAAAATTTCCACTCTCAAAACTCTATGAAAAATAACATTTTAGCTTCATGTCCATTTAGCATCATATCTATTCAATGTCTTGGCTTTGGGTCCTTGTCTTTGGGCAAAAGTGCAATCGGCATCCTATCTTTACACTTAAATACTTACTATATACTACTGGTTATCGGAGATGTTCCCTTTAATCCATTGTTGAGAAATAGAAGAGAAAAAC
Source organism: Thysanoteuthis rhombus (assembly GCA_963457665.1). NCBI lineage: Eukaryota > Metazoa > Mollusca > Cephalopoda > Oegopsida > Thysanoteuthidae > Thysanoteuthis > Thysanoteuthis major. Next base: position 18,377,639 of record OY735242.1, on the reverse strand, counting down.
AATGGAAGTGATTATTTCCATCTGACATCAACAGGACTGGTCTTGAATAATTCATTAAGTAAGATCCAAGGGGGATAATTGGGATATTATCGTTTGAATTTCAACTAATTATGCTATTCAGTTTAGATGATATATTAGCTGATCCTTAAAGTCTTTTAGATTAGATCTAAATCTAACTTCATTCTTATTTATGAACTTGATTATAAGATTATTTTGCTAGTATTATGTGATGACTATTCAGTGAATGCTCAACCACATTTGACTTGGCATTCAGAAAGTCTATAGCTAGTGATTTCTCAAAGTGAATCAGTTTTTGAGAAATAATCACTTTCACTAACAATTTATTGTATTTTCTCATAGCTGTACCTTTTGGTTGGAAGCTATCGAAAAAAAATTGAAGGGTATTATTCTCCTTGACTTGATTCCAAATGGGTTCATTCTTAAAATAAAACTGAGAAATAGTTAATGTCAGGAGATTTTCCTCCTATACATCTCTATCAAGTTTATCTTCTCGGTATGTCAATGATTATGTGAATTGAAATAAGCCTTATACAGTCTTACCAATCCTCTCGGGTGATTTTAAAAGTTAATAATCTCAGTTCGATACAATAATCATTGTTCGTTAATTAGACAGATCTTATTCAAGCCAAGTTTTCTATCTACCTAAACAATAATCATTTTCAGCAGATGAAATTTATTAACAAGAAAATATAGCATTACTTTTTAGTTTTGGAGATTTTCCAAGTTCAGACTGTAGGAATGTGTACTTATTTTGTGAGCTATTGGCAAAAATGTTTCCAGGATTTGAAGAATATTTTTAGAAAAAAAAAAAAGACCAGGGTTCAAAGGTCCTATTTCTGCTCGGGTGCATTAGGACAATGTTAATGTTTAGCTGCTTCATTTTGATTGCATTTTAGCTAATTTTGTCTGAGTGGCTTGTCTCTGATAGTTACCAATACATGCATTGATTGCATAGATTTTGGTTCTAGGCTACATAGAATTAGTCTCTAGGCATCTACCTTTTGACTACAGTAGATAGTTTTGTGCATAACTCTTTCTGTTCTGCAGTAGATCTTGTAGTATGCTTCAAGTTAATTTATATTGCTCTTAGTCTGTTTTTTTTATAAACTCCTGTTATGTGGATTCTCTGTCTGTTGTGCTGTAATGAAACCTGTGCATACATAATGTCTTTATCTCTCGATCCATTGGTTAGGTTGTAGGTACCCTGTAAGAGTGTGTCAATAAGTCTGCAACCTGACACGTTATTACCTGAATTCTAGTTTGAAATTTTCACTGTATGATGTTCTTTCTATATGATTGACATTCCCCACTGCATTAAATGCATTGACAATGAAGGAAACTATGTAGAAAAATGTTTGTTGTGTAAAATTGATGTTATTTGCATTATTAGACTACAAAAACCTTGTCCATGCATTAAACCAAATACTTCTTCATTAATCATATATATCAAACAATATACAGTGGAAATTTCTGATGAAAATCCAGCCACTCACTGTACCAAGCTACAGACTTATTGATCTACCTCAATATGTACCTTGTAAGCGTTACCAACCATATAAGTTTTCACGTTATTCCTTTCCCTCTGCAATCCATGTTCACTAAAGTTATTTTATAATTAGTAACATTTATCTCCTACTAATTAGTATTTATAATCATCAGACTTAGATTACTTGTTTACTTAAAGACTCCTAATTACTTCATGCAGAAACGATTAAATTGAAAATGGTCACTACTTAGTTTTACATTTAATATACTTGAAAAAAAAAAAACGTTAATTTTTTACTAGTCTTTTTTTCATCTTATCTTTGTTGCTTATCATTGCCATACTGATTTTTTTTAATTTTTTTTTTTACATTCTGTAACCATCAAGAAAATAACTTGAATAGGGGGGGTCCAATGAAAAAGCCAGAAAAATAAGATGAAAAGAAATCTAATTAGAAATTAACAACTTCAAACAATTATATCTACTACTGGTTGGTATAAACAAGCTACACAAATAAGATGAGAGATATTCCATCTGAGAATTTCTTTCATGTATTTGATTTCAAGAAGGCTAACCTAATGATAAATTACTGAAAAATGTATGTTTTTTCCATTGATATCGTTAAATCCATGTGTGGCATTAAAGTGAGTTAGTCTTATTCAGAGTTTCAAGAATGTTCATCATTTATTTAGATGCTTATTCACTTATATCATGTACATAACTTACCTTTGAACATTTAAGTACATTTCCCTTGACTATCCCAACCTTCACCTACTCCGATCTGGTATGGAACTATACAGGTGTCATATTTGAAGATCAAATGTCAATAATATGGTAGATCTGAGATGTGACAGATTTAGAGTGCGACTCAAAATCAGCTGAGAATTTTATTCATTAATGACAGAGGTATCAGGATATATGGGATACAGAGAAAGAAAGGAATAAGACATGTTGATAATACCTTTTGTTTCCTTTATTACATCCAAACTTTGATTTCCTTCAATGATGGATAATCATGAACCTTTCTGCTCTCTCTCTCTCTTCCTCTCCATAAGTATATATTAGATAGAAGAGACGATTCAGTAAAGCAAAGTTAATGTTACAATTGGGATTTTTTCATTCAATAAAACGTTTCGTTTGTCCATGCTTTTTTTTCTGGTAGCACGGACTTACGAAACATGTTAAGAAATCTCATTTGTTCTATCAACTACGCCTTTCCAAACTGCCTTTTCAATTCAATACCGTCAGATGAATTATAGTCAGCGTTCATTTATTGGTCATATGAATTTATGTATTCATACACACATCCCCTTTTAAAAATTTACCCCCTTTTATGTAACCTGTTTTTTATCTTTTATGTACTTCAATGAAATATGTTTTGAAGGTTTTGCGACTGTGTAGGAAAATCAGTTGTGCTACAACTAGTTTTCTAGTCGGTTGGTTAGGAGAAAAATGCAACATAACTTGTTATTTTGTAGCTGGGAATCTTCGCTTTATCCAGGCATAAAATGGAGAGAGGAAGAGGGGTTAAACAAAGAATTAGATTTCCTTATTTCAGATTCTCTAACCACTTCTAACAGTGTGGGTTGCAGTGCCTTGGTGCTTCAAAGTGCTGAGCATTTGAAAGGCAAAAAAATGGGTCACCTCACGAATACACTCAAAGTATGAATGCTACTAAATGCTTACCAATCACTTTATGTATTTGTTCAATAGACAAAGCCACATCAGCCTGATGTGTACTTAGTTGGTCACATCATTCTGTAACATGTGCTGTCTCCATTTAATCACGTCATGTTACTGAATATATATCATGTCCTTTGATCATACTATCCATGACCTTCTTTGGTCAAAATACTTGCTGAATAAATTACAATACTCTATTATACCCTTTCAGTACTTGTAGCCTATAGCTCTAATATACCTACCACATTTTTACCTTTAGCTTTTTTTTTTTTTTTTTTTTTTTCCTTTCAGGGCTTAAAAATAACGTATGTATATTCTCATTGCACTTCATGTACCTTTTGCCCCACTCAGTCTCCTACCCTGGCCCACATTCCCTCTCTTTTCTACCTGATGTGTCCAGATTTTCTTTTAACAATCTATCATGTACCTATCATTATTAGCACCATTGCAACAGTCGCAAAAGGCCTTGAAAAGAAATTGGAAGAATTGCTAATCCAAGGAAGAATTGAAACTTCATCTTCAGCCTACTTTGATTTGAGAATTTAGCTCAACACTTGAATTCATATAAAAATATTGAATGTCAGTATCAAGAGAAATAGTTATTAAAATCATCTCACTTTGACTATCGGGTGAATTTTTGAAGAAAAATTTTCCTTGTTCGCAGAAGCATTCCATTATTTTTATACTATTCAGTTCATGAATTTAAGAGTTAAATCCAAAAAGAAGCAAGCAAACGCACTGAAATATACAGACAAATGCCAATTGTTTGAGTCCGTTTCTTCATGTTCATCTCTGTGTATGACTGTTTTTACTTTGTCCTTTATTTTGCTGTTCAGTCTCCTTTTCATTTTGGTTTATATTCATTTCAATTTTTCGCAATCCAGCCCCCTCTAAACTACAATGTTCTTTCTCATCTTATGTGAAAAATCTGGCCAAAAATATTTGCTTTCCCAAACATATTGTAAATAGCTAGGAAACTATCTATACTTCTTTTAAATGTAACATTGTTGCTGGTTGTATATTTGTCAATGTAAAAAGAAATACTACTGTACACTGTTTGACCGAAATAGTTGTCAGTATGCCAAAAACATACGTGCATACCTGTAAACATCAATTACGCCTAGTTTGTCTCTAAAACTAAATTACTTCTGTGCTGAAGATTCTTGTTCTTTATAAACTTCTTGCACTCTTAGCCAGTCATAGCAGTAATGCGATGTTAGTGGCTTATAACTGGAGTTGGGGCTGTCTGAAAGTTTTTTTTTTCTTTCTGGATGTTGTACTAAGCTACACTGTCGGCATTGATTATATCGTAAAAGTGTGGGGATGGAATAAGTTAATGTCTAATATTAATGAAAGGATGGTGTTTAGTCAAAACCATGTTGGCGTCACTGGGCATTTAAAGTTTGTTTTTGGATATAGACCTTCCCAAAGATCTGCCAGTTTTTGTTTTTTTTAGTTTTTGGGTGTCATGGTGCAAAAACATTCTCTATTCGTCTGGATCATCACCTCATCTTACTTTTTGCTGATCACAATTTCGCTCAGGGTCTCAAGGGATCAATGTCCAAAAGGTGTCTGACATCTTTACAATGTTGTCTTCCCAGCGAACTAAGCAAATGTTTAGTATCTTGTGGCTACCAGAAGGATAAGAAACCCCTGAATCAAATTCTGCTCCAGACCCCATAAAGCCTTTGGCCAGCCTTTAAGCCAGCATATGAGTTTGACAATGGTCTTTAAGGATAACTCGTACTCCTGTTTCACTTGAAAATTTTCTTTCTGCCCAAGAAATCAATTATAGCCTGGCTATCAGGGATCCATTTTCCTGCCAGTACTTCCCCACTGCACTCAGAAATATAGGGTCAGGAAGTACACCCTGCTGACAAAGGCTGAGGGATGCAGGCAATTTCTGGATGGCCCACCATAGAAATTGAACTTGGCGCCTTATTCAGTATCATGAATTCTTCAGCCTGAACACTTACCTTATTGCATATTGCCATTGTTGCATGAAAATGAATCCTGGAATTGTGAGTAAGGATATTTGGTGAACTCAATCCGATTTAACACTGGGGAATATTGGGAACATGAGCAATTACTGTAAATATTGGTGTATAAGTCTGCCTTTTAAACATCAGCTAATGGATCCTGTTAGTTTTTTGGGGACTTATGAACTTGATACTCTGCTGGGGATTATACTGCTTATCTGGTGAATATCGGACTGAACTTGAATCAACACTTTAGTTTGAGGGCAACTAAGTTCAAGTGACAGTCACTTATTTTCAAACAGACACACACAGACATATTTATATGCAGTGGATTCCACTAAAGCGGAACTCATTTGGACCTAAAATTTGGTCCCTATAAGCGGTCATTCTTTTCAAATGGATTTGCATAAAAGAGCAAAATCTGTTATGGCACAATCGGTCCAACTAAGTGAATATACTTACTAACCGATATTCCATTTAACCAGAATCCACTGTATATTTAAGATGTTGGTAATTATTCTTAGCTAAAAGTTGTGTTTGCTTTTGTCCAGATTTAAAATATTTGATGTTAAAGAAATACCTTTTTTTTTCTTTTTCAAATAAGGGGTAAAATATCAATCCCGTGTCAATATCATAAATGAACAATTTTTAGTAAATTTTTTTTTGTTTTATTTCTTTTTATTTCATTTGTAACTTTTATTTCCTCTGTTTGCATCTCATTTTACGCTTTTTTTTCTTTTTTTTTTTCCTTTTTTAATGTCATATTTCCAAAATGCCTTTTGATACCAACTATGACATGGGTGTGGAACATGGAGAATAAAAAAAAATCATATAAAGATCAATGGAAAGAGCAATGCTAGAGATAACTCCGAGAGATAGGAACGGATCAAAATGGACCTGAGAGGAGACCAAGGTACAAAAATGTCATAGAAGTGATTAAGCGAAAAAATTGCAGGACCTATGGCAGAGGTTAGCACAGTCATGGTCAGCATGGAAGGAACTGAAGAAGGTCTTTGTCCAGTAGTGGACCTGAAATGACTGATGAGGATGATGTTGACACAAAAGTTTGGGAAAGTTTGGACTGTGAAAAAAAAATATTCCTCTTAGTTTCCACTACATCCCTCAATGTAGTTCTTTGCCTGCTGCTTACACGCAAGATCTCAAAAGGTAGCAGCAAAAGTCTTCATTACATTCAGATTGTGCAACCATTTCAAATTTCCCAAACTATTGTGTAGCAACTTATATGAGTGTAACATTTATCAGCAGGGGCAACAGAATTGACAAACTGAGACCACCTATGTTCATTTAGCATTGATGCTCTTTGGAAAGGCACAAGTCCAATCTTCCCTGTCCTGTCTCCTATTGCCATGCACTTGGATTATCTTATCACTGTCATACCATGATTGTTGATAAGGAGAGTGGATGGGGAACAGTTAGCCTAATCACTTTCCTATAACTTCCTCAGACAGAAGTAACTGGGAAAAGCTGAAACACCCATGGTCAACCTTGATAGAAAATTACAAATGCAGAGATATTATTGAGTGTAGACATAATATTATATTTCTTCAGAGTAATTTTAAGGTATATTGGAAATATGAAATCGGTAAAAAAAAAATTAACATTTTTTTGCTTATTTTATTTATTTCATGTTGAAGACCACTCACTTTTTTATATTCTGTGTTATTAGTGAAATGGTATTCAATACCCGAGCTGCGGCTGTGATTGATGCCGAAAATGTTCCGAAAATACATTCACAGGCACCTTACTTCCCCGACTGTGATCCTGCTGACATAGACTCATCAATTTTCGCGTACCCCTTTGAAAGTGGGATTGATGTGAAATCATACTCCCAGTCTAGCGTCCCTTTAGAAATCGAGTATCTGCAAGGGGGGAAAATCATCATCCCCTTGTTAGATGACGATTCAGTCACTCCCAAAACTACCGATTCCCTCCAAACAAACCAGGTTGTACAGGATGGTATAGTGCTTGAAGAAGCCTCCAAAATAGAGGATATGATTGCTGCGGAGGTAGAGATCTGTGAAAGTGTTAATGATTTGGGAATAGTAGAGACTCCACAAGAAGAAAATACCATAGAAAAAGATTTAGACATCTTTGAAGAAATGGTAGCAGCAGTTTCGACAGAGGATGCAAAATCTAATAATCAAAGTGTTCAAGTCTCGGCTGAGGTTGAAACATCAGTAGAGGAGATTCCAGTTGAAAGTGAAATCGTCAAAAATGAGGCTTCTGTAGTTTCGGGTGAACTGGAATCCACTAAACAAGTGAGTGATATTTTCTCACTTGGGATTCCAAATTACCAAGAACAATGGGTAGCAATTCTGTATGAAGCCAGAAAGGAGGAGATTGCAACGTTTCCGGAAGAATTTCTTCTTGAAGAAAAGAAAGTTAGAGTAGTGACATCTGCTAAAACTCAACTTTCTATCGGTGGTATAGAATCTGAAACCTCCAAAGAGAGTCTAGAAACAGCTGTTTCATCTGAAATTGTAACCTCCAAGGAAGAGGTACCACTTTCAATTGAAGCTGGGCCCTCCAAAGAGAGTGATGTGGCAGATCCTGAACAAGATGAAACCTCTTCAGAAGAGAGTTTTGTGAGTTTAAATGAGGAAGATGTGATAGTTCCAAATGAAGTTGGAACTTCTGGAGATGTTTCTTCACCGGCCCCAGTTGAAGTTGATATTCCTATAGCACAAGAAATACGTGTTATAGTTGCAAAAAATGAACTAACATCACAAGGCCCCATTGCAACTGAAGTACAGAATGATGCTTCAATTGGGACCTCTCCCCTTATGGAAGTTGAAACTCCTGAACCTGAGACTCCACAGGCTGAAGTTGATATTCCTATAGCAAAAGAAATACGTGTTATAGTCGCAAAAAATGAAGCAACATCACAAGGCATCACTGCAACTGAAGTCCAAAATGATACTTCAATTAGGGAAGAGGTCCCAATTGAAGTTGAACCTTCTGAACCTGAGACTTCACAGGCTGAAGTTGAAATTCCTATAGCACAAGAAATTCAAGTTGTAGTAGCAAAGAATGAAAAGACATCTCAAGACATCATTGAACCTGAAGTACAAGATGATGCTTTCGTTGAGGAAGAGGTGCCACTTCCAATCAAAGAGGAGATTTCGAAGGAAGAAGGTGCAATAGTTCCAGTCGATGTTAAAACCTCGGAACCTGAGGCTCCGCCAGTCGAAGTTGATATTCCTATAGCGCAAGAAATTCGCGTTATGTTAGCAAGTCAAGAACTAACTCAACAAAGCACCATCAAACCTGAAATACAAAATGATGTTTTCGCTGTGGAAGAGGTGCCACTTTCAATTGAAATGCCACCCTCCAAAGAGAGTGGGGAGACTCCACCAGTCCCAGTTGAAGTTGATATTCCTATAGCACAAGAAATACGTGTTATAGTAGCAACAAAAGAACAAACATCACGAAGCACCATTGAACCTGGGGTACAAAATGATGCTTCAATGGCAGTCCTTGCTATTGCACAAAAAAGGTTAGCTCTGTGGCGCTTTCTAGGTTTTCCAGAGTGTTGTGATTGTTTGGAATCACTACCCTCATTGTTGCCTCACGTCTCTCCATCTTGACACTAAAACCACCTGCACCCAACTCCTTCCTTTTCAATCTCCATAATGGTTCTTATTTGTGTATTCTGTTTGGTCATAACTTGGTAATTTATTTCAGACTAATATCTTTGTTAGTTGCCATTATCATAATTCTTAACTGGTGTCACCTTGAGTTCATGAACAGTTTCTTTGTGTATTTAACAATATAGAAAGCTGTGCTACCAGGTACACTTTCATGGATGTGTACCATTAAACCATTCATGTATTCAATTGGCATGTTTATTGATGGCTGTTAGAATTCACACATAAAATAATGGCAAATCAACAAAGATATGAATGTTGGTCTGAATAAATTACTGAGTAATTATTTTAATGTTTTCTTTCTAGTACTAGTTTCTCTTTTGAATTGTTCTCTGCCCTCTCCAGTATACTATTGTCTTGTTCCTATTGGTGCCATTTGTTATTATCCTACCTTGCTTAGCATGTTTTGATCCTGCTTTCCAAATGATATTGTATAAACATGCTGTCTGGAAGGATCAAATTGAATCTGAGAGATTGAGATTTAGGTATCAATGTGTTGTTTGAACCTCTTATTTTCCATTGAGTTACCACTGAAGGTCTTGCTTGATTATGGCTCAAACCTTTGATCTTCTCAACTCAAATAGTATCAAATATGTTTGTAACTTTTGTTTACAGCTTGTTATTTGCACTGAATGAGTAATGGATAGTAGCACTAATTTGATTTTGCTGCAGACTGGCTGGAACGTGTTTAAAATCCAGGTTTTGAAGTCAATTTTACTATTGCATCAACAGTCTCACTAATATACAGCCATGTTTCAACTTGCCTCCAGGTTAGGTTCTTGTATTATAGACGCCACTCTATCTGGACGTAAATCAATCATTATAGATTGAAGTGGAATATATGTACTGCACAACAGAAGATATCGTGACGCAATCATATTTATCTAAACCTCTATATTGCACTTAAATCTTTCTTGCCTTTTGAAAATTGAAAGGAACAAGTGTCATCCATTACTTTTTTTACACCAAGACATTCGCTAAGCCCAGCAAGGTGTCTGCTCTTTTACCTTCTTTTTTTTTGTCTTCCTTATCTTGAGAACTTGAAATGAATGTGACCTATAATTTAAGTTCTCTCTTACAAGTTATCAATAACATGATGGAAATTTTCGTCATTCGCAGCTGCAATGACTGGGTTTTAAGCACTTGTGGGTATATATCTGCAATCAGACATGAGTGGGTCCGGATATCATGATGTATGACTGTACTTAATTTGTCGCTGTAGATTTTGCTCAAGGTTGGCCAAAAACATCACTAAAATTTTGTTTGAAATTTAGCTGGTTTCCAAGTCTATCACCCTATTGCGTCAACAGTCTCACTAATACGTTTATAACTTTTGCTATCGTGAATTTTACAACGTCCTAAAAAGTAAGTCTGAAACAGAAGATGACCCTCAACTTGTCAACTTTTGGAATCATTTAGATCAGTGATTCTGAAATGGGAGGCACTTGGCTTCCAGGGGAGAAATTTCTTGAGGGGAAAAATTTTAGCCAAGGCTGGATATTCAGTCAAGATAGATGATAGATAGTATAATAGTGGAAAAATTACCAGATGATCATTCAAAATTGGGGAAGGAATTCAGAAAACCTGGGGTCCTTAGGGATGGAATTTGACACGGGACTCTGCTAACTACTGGTATAGATAACAAATTGGTTAGTCTCCCCGTAAATATGTTTAAAGGCTCAAAATAGAAATGAAGTTCCTTTTGATATGGTGTAATTGTCACTCCATTTTGCTGCTTAACATCCTGAATATCTAGTTGCTATTGAGTGTTACAGCTAATAAGCTACTTACAACCTACCTTTCATCTTTGTATATCTCGGTTAAAGTTAGGAGTTTGGCGAATCGTTTCACTTATGCATTTGGGGGATTCAGAAACTCACAGATTTGTAAATGGGTAGACCAATAAGCCAGAGAGAAAATTTGCAGAAAGAAAGCACTCTTTAATTATATCATAAGCTATATGTTTACACACTTCCGTCTGTCACACTTTAAAAATGAAAATTTTCATGTCAAAAGGGGGTGGATTTTCTGTGAATGGAATCACAACATAATGACTGAGAAGAGGGTCGGTAGAAGGAGGAAGAAGTAGAGTAGGGTTATGCAAAACGGCAGGGAGTGAAATGTAAAGACATTCGCAAAAGCTATATGTATAGCCAAACTGTTGTGTTAACAACAGAAGTAAAACAGAATGAGTTCAATAGTCTGAACAAATTTTGGAATAATGATTCTGCTCTAAATTATAGAGAGGATGATAATCTGTTGTAAGATTATAATTTTTGGTTAAACCATGATTTTCAATTATAAATACAGATTTATTAATAGAGATATAAATACTGATGCATAATTGAAATTTATAAATTACCATATTCATTCGCTTTCAATGAGATCTCATGTTCACCAAAATACAGGAGTTTGTAGTCATTTCTTCACTGCTAGAGTTCTCAGACTAAAATAGACTATCGGTGTCTACAATATCAGCTGAAACAGTTACTAAGTTCTAGAAAAGATTGCAGAAAGACTTGGGAGGTGAATCAAAGGAATCTATGCCTATAGATTCTCTTACTAAAAAAACAGCCCCTATCTTTAGCTTTTGGCATAATCTAGAGGGTAATTCACAAATGACCAATACTGGAGCCAGACATTAGCCGGTCTCAATACTCCGAGAGTAATAACTGGCCTGAATAGGTGAAATAATGCGACCCTACTTTTTGTAGCTAAAAATCAATAGTATCGATAGTTTATTTTAAAAAATTTACTCACAAGTATAATACTCCTCCCCAATTTTGACTAATTTTTTTTAATATTAAATTTATCGCATTATACACATATAAATATGGTATGTTGTATTGTATGCCTTGATAGTTACAGTTAATTGTAATTTTAAGCGTGTGTATGTGTATACCCCACATTTTTGTGTTTGTGTGTATATTTTTTGTATACGTCTCTAGTGTTACAGACACTTCATCTAGTATTATCAGTTTTCAATTACATCTTTTTGTGAACTCAACAAGTTTCGAAATAATTGTTTCTTTAAGAATACAGTGACGCCTTCATAATACAAAAATTTACTCTCCCCTGTCTTCTATGAGCATGTAATTTCCATCTTTAAATAAAAGCTTATTTGTGTCATATAGAAACCTTTTTTTAACCTTTTATATGAAACTCCTTTCTAACTTATATATAATATATTTTTGAAGTGAAGAGGGCACTTACATTAATTTCATTCAGCCATTTTTATTCTTTTTTAGTTTACTTGAATAATTCATCATGATCCCCTTCTGGCTTGCAAGGCCTGTTGGAGCTTCATGAAGCTAAATGAGGGTATTGGCTTTCCCTGTTTGGAGCATGTCTCTTAGACTTGTTGCTGACAGAGGCAGAAGAGTTCAGTCTGTCACTGCTATTTACATATAGCTGGAGATAGAAGAGATGAAATCCTGCCTTCCCTAAGGGTACTAGTGTGAAGTGAATGCCTATTGTCACAGCCAGAGTTTTGATTCCATCTTCAGTGCTGTTTAACCATTAGGCTAGCTGCACCTCTTTCTTAGGTTTGGTGAGACAAAACGTTTGAAGGATTCTCGCCCACCACCTCACCCAAGTTCAAAAAGCCAACAAAAGTTGTACAAATGTGCTGTAATGTGAACCTGTTATCCTTTTACTGTACAAATTGCATGCAGAAGTTGTTTTTGTTTAAGGTTAATGGATTGAAAATTTTCGTATTAATTGCACCGAAAATGTGCTTTGTGCACCAATTACTAACTTGTTCTGTTCATGAATGCGTTTATAAAACAATTGTTGAACTTTGTTTTTAAAGCATTTATAAATATACACACAGAGCTTTTTGGTTCGTTTTTCTCTTGACCCTTTCATGACCAACATGGAGGTATAAACTAGCAAGAGATGATGGCAGCTGCTCCCCAAATTTGGGCAAAACTGTGTTGAATTTTGGGCATATCAAACCTTAATGAAAGAGTTCCTGTATGCTCATGATGATCAAATTTTTTGAATAAACCATTTAAAGAAATGAAATTTTGGAACTCATGTTTTAATTGAAGTCAAGTTTTGTCTAAATTAGTGGTGAAATTAGTGACTTGGCCATACAGTCTCTATGGGAATTCAAGGCTGTGTTGAAAAAAAGCAAGCTGCAAGGAAAAATTGAAACTCTGGGCCATGTGGGTCATGGAAAGGTTAAGAAGACAAAAAAAGGGGTTGTAAGGATTTTTTTTAGTCTTTCTTTAGATAATGTCATATTGCTGAAAACGCTTTTTCCATAGAAGAATTTCCTTCTGATCTTGGTATATATTTTGGTAAAAGCAACAAAACAACACCAGGCTGTTATAAATTTAAAATGAATTCTTCATTAAAAATATAATTATTTTTCATTTTTACCATTTTATATATATATATATATATATATATATATATATATATATATATATATATATATATATATATACACACACAATGCCAGATAGAGGCATGGGCTTTAGGGGCTGCAGCATAATGGCCTCCATCAGTTGGAGAGCCTCCAGAGATTGAGTGAAAAGCTATTCCATTTGTGAGTGCTGAATCAAGGTACTCTAAATTATTTATTTTGAATTTTTATACATATATATATATAATGTGTGTGTGTGTGTTTGTGTATATAATGCATATAATACAGATCAACAATGGTACAAGATCGGCTAAACAAGGGTGTTAAGAAATTTTAATTCACTGATGTTATGGAGCAATTTATTCCAAAAAATTACAGAAATCAAATGTTTAAATTTTATTTGTTTTTACCCTTGTGTGAAAATATATATATGTATATCTTTTTCAAATATTACGAGGGTTTTTTACTGTATTTGTAGCCTCAGGGCCTAAAAAACCTTAATTCAGCACTGCATATATATAGGTTCTTGCATACAGGTAACCTGTGGATTATTTCAAAGCTTTGTGTAAATTTTTGTCTTGAGTTTACTGCATTCCCATGCTTTTTATGCTGGCATATAAGTTGACTTTTTATCATCAATTATATTCCCTGATAGATCATATCACTCTGTTTAGACCCTATGAATTTGACTGTCTAATGGATGCAATATGGCTTCATGTTGGAGAGTGGATTTGTCCTATAAATATTGGACTCCATTTGAATTTACACCTTAGTTTTGTGGTTGATCTATATGCCGGGATATAGAGTAGTAAATGATTTGTAATGAATGTTTATAGTAAACAGTTTTACAATGTTTTTCATGGAAAGTCCTTGCTAATACATTTTCATTGACAAATAAATATAAAAAATATAAAATCAAGAGGAAAAAAGCTTTTCTACAATGTGATATCATCTGAAGAGGTCCTAATATGAGTATGTATGATTAAAATAAGCTTTATTTTATCTTGAGAGCAATTTCCATGTAACTAATTTTTATATTCAATGGAGAAATTTTGTATTGTTCATTACAGAACAATTTCTAGGGTTCATATTGCATACAAATTGCATATCAGTCCTCTATATATCAAGTTTTAGAATTATATTTTTATGCATATACAGAGTGTCCCAAAAGTAACGCCCTATTTGTCCCCAAATAGTTTTATCAATGCAATCAACAAATCATAGGTTTGATAGAGATAGACATATTCAATGTATTACATGTAAGGTTCAATTTAACTCCCATTCCATTTCGATATAGCACATTGTATATGTCTATTTATTTGATCTATAATTGCATCGATAGAATCATTTTTGGACAAATCTGGCATTACCTCTGAGACACCCAGTATATAATGTTATATATATAAAAATATTATTTGATAGATATGTTAAACTGATTGCTGTGTGTCTTGCTTAGATAAAAAGTTTTATTCATGATGAAATAGAATTAAGTTTTATGCAGGGTAGTACTTTTTATCTCTGCCATTTTCTAATAGTTTGTTTGAGAACTAGTACTAACTCCATGCCATTCCCTGCCACTCCTAATGCTACTAGTTCACAAAGATAAACAAACTCCCTGTGAAACATTTCATTAATGTTTGAAAAAGGAATGGCAGGCATAGTTATTGCATCAAAATATTTCATTAACTCCATAACCGAATAGGAAAATTACTTGGATCCATTTTGATTTTTCACAATTATAAATTTCATTTCATTTTCTCTATTTTTCATAATTTTTATGACTTCAATTTTAAAGTTTATTTTATTTTATTTTCTTTCATTTATTGTTTTGCTTATTTGTATTTTATGTATCTTTTTAATTTGATTTCTTTTCTTTCTTTTATCACATGGGAACATATTTGTTTTATTTTTACGTAATTATATATTTGTTGTACATAGTCATTGATAACTTGGTTGATATTTCATGAAAAATACTACCGTATTTCAAGTGTATGACACAAAAAATTTTTTATCCAAATCCGAGCAAAAAAAATTGGGGAGGGCAAAATCATGCTATATTTTCTGTACGCTGAAAATCTTTTTGTACATTAGTAAAATCAATGGTTCTAATTGTAGTTTCAACCATATCAACCCCAAAAGCTTAATATTACAGACTTGGAGTTATTGTACTATACGATGAGCCTATTCAATGACAGTTTATACCCCAACCTCCGCTAACAAATATCTTGGACTTACTGGCAAAACAACTTCAAAAAATGAAATGAATTAGACAAAAGCATTTCAGTAATCAATGAATTAACTTTGATAAAAAAAAATGATACACGAATTTGAAACATTGAAGCAGAAAAATGTGTTGGACTGCTGAACTGTAGAGCCAAATCACGTACCTTTGTTATATTAGAGGTTACCATTTTTTTTACTTATTTTTCACCTAGGAATCTAGTACTTATATTGTACAAGAACCATGTAATACATAAAGAAATACGGTAAATTTTGACTGGAAAAGTATTCTCTTCAAGATTTGTACTTCATTTTTCTAATAATTTCCATTATTGTAAAAGTAAAAAGTAACTAAATCTTTTCTTTTCTCTTGCTTATTCAATTTCTTCTATCCTTAAGTTCCAATATCATAAAATGGTAAAGTAACTGAAAATCTCTTTATTCTGCCAGTTGTGTATCAACTTACCTAATCTTTAACTGAAATTCAACTTGAGTTAAGTGTGGGGTTTTGCCAATTGTCTTTACAAGGTGAAATTTATAAATCTGAAGTTCACTCAACAATCTTTTCACTGTCATCTCAACAAATACTTCTTGACCTTTTATGCATGATCAAAATATAGTAACAGTATGCATATAATATTTTCCACATCAAAATGCAAATTTCCCTCCAGTCGAGTCAAGGTATTGATTTAAAGCAACACAATAACAATGGCCTTTTCGTAACATTACTCAGACATGCATCCTAAATGAAAAGATATTCAATCAAGTATAATAGTGATTAAGCAACATACACCATGTCACCTGGTGATGGTGAGAGAAAATGCTGAACAAAATACAACTGCTTGAGTACCCCTCATCTGAAATGCCTGAGACTAGAAGTGTTTCGGACTTCAGATTTTTCTTTTGATTTGGAATACTTACCTATACACAAGGAGATGAACGTAAATGCTTCCTCTTTTTCTTATTCGGGTATTTATGATTGCCTTTTTGATGTTTCCGATAATTGCTTTGTGCAGATGAGAGAATAAGCAAAAAGATGAAGTGATTGATGTGTGTAGATCTGATGTTGACAATAATTTGTTTCAATTAGGACTAGTTACATCTTTCACTGTTTGTGATGTAAATGCAGTTGTCTCTAAAGATTTAAACCAAGCTTTTACAGTAGTTGGACTGAGTTAAATGCCTTGGAAATCGGTTTTGCCTTTTGTCTTTAAATTCTACTTCAGTGAGGTCAGATATGGAATTTTTCATTTGTGACGTCATAGGCTTTTAAAAAATTTCTGATTTTCAAACCTTTTGGTTTTCAGAGTTTTGGATAAGGGGTGCTTAACCTGTATGATGATAAAAATGAAAACTAGGCTGGTAATTTCTGTTTGGAAAGCTCAATGCCAGGGCCTCCAAGAGGAATTTTATGAGGCGGTGCAAAGCTGTTCTTGGGCCCTTCTAAATGCATATTGTTCAAACACCTTTGTCCTTTAGTCATCCTCTTTCCATCTGCTATAAGCCTTTTAGCACGCCATACTATATCCTCTCGCTGGTAAACGATAGTTAACCTATTTCATTAACGAACACATCGTTTTGACATCAGAGTTGAGCTCCAGGTGACAGTGTGATGTAATGGCTGCTGCACCCATCCTCTTAGAGGCCATGTTTATAGCTCTCGTGACGTTTGAATTTACAGTTGTTACGTTGGATGGATTTCAGCCATCGTCTGTTTATTGATGTTAACATTTAATATAGATACCTTGTACGACTATTCTTATACAATTCTTATTTGTTTATTTTTGTTTTTTTTCTGTAGACTCCTTGCGGAGCATAGGGCCACAACCACACCTCACATGTTGCTGCTGCGGTTTTAGTAGGAAGTAGGTTTTACAAGATGAAGTTGCTAGCCACACACCCATAGTTTTTTTCTTTTTTTTTGTTAGACTAACCTTCTCTTAGATGGACTGCATTACAGGGCTAAAGAGCTCTAACTACTATTTACTCAAAGCTGGGTAGAAAAATGGATTCATGCCTCTCCCTAAGTCATTTGTGCAAAGAGAATGCAAGTACCCTATGTTGGAACCCTAACTAAATTTTCCAATGACCTCTTCATCTCTCTGTACCCTGTATTCTTATGTATTAAAGAACATTTAATATAAGTTTCATTGTACAGTTTTTGCCGTCATCTGTTGACTGGTGTGAACATAGTTGTTTCCTCCCAGATTTTTTTTCTTGACCTTTTCGTTGCGGGTGGGTATTATTTCCACACCTGGGTTTGTGTTTGGAGATGTGATGTAAGGAATGGAATGACTATGTAGGCTGCTCTCACCTGATGTTTTTTCTCAAGAAGCCTCACCAACCCCTACCGCAGTTAGCTCCCTAACACATGCCAAGCAAATACAATTACTGTAAACAACTAAACCCTACTTGTTAGGTAGGGAACATGGCTCATTCAGTCAAGCTTAATCCTTTTAAATTGATATGAACATATCAAGTTCTAGATTCAAGATTCTTGGAAAGTTTTTTTCAAATTCCATGCCTTTTGCAGAGAGTTTATCGATGTAAAATCTGACATCTATAATATTAATCTTTGTTTTTACCTGTGTTTGAATAGTACCCCCTAGTAATACCATAAGGGAAAAGTTAGGTAGTTTAATGATAGGTCAGGAAGAGAGAAAAGGCTGAAAAGAAAGTTAGGTAGTTTAATAACAAGGTTGGAACAGGGAGGGCAGAGAAGGGAGATGGTTTATTGAGGGGGTAGGAAGATTTCTGTATATAAAACAAATCCATGTTTTCCAATTTTTTGATATTTTCAGACGAAATGTTGTAATTAGTCAAAATTGATAATAATTCATTTTGGTGTAGCATTTAGGTAAAACATGGTTGAGCAATGAAGAATTGGAAGGGATGAGGGAGAGAATGAGAAAATATTAGCAAAGGGTGAGAGAAGAGCAGAGGCATAAGATAATGGACAATCTTGGTTGTCAACAACCATGGAATTTCCACAGATTCAACTGGTCTAAAAGTTTTAACATCCTGTAACATCATCTCTTGGAATTTTTTTGTTAATATCTTGGGAACTCTACATTATAGACTTGCATTCATCATTCTCCAAGACGGTGGTTCCTAAACCGTTTCAGCTGATAGCTCCCTCAGTGTTTGAGGAGTTCTTCATGGCACCCTTATGTTCATGAGTACAGGTTAGTCAAGTAGAAAATAATAATGAATTTCGTAATGTAAATTCCTAAAATGATTATTAAAATGGAAAAAAAAAATGTCTAATCATAATTACTGGTGGGAAGAGTGAGCCCGCTGTTCACCTTACAGTTTTCTAAATTTTAGATGTCGTTTCCTCTCAAGGTGACTAAGCATCAACACATTGATTCATGATAACCTTGAATTAATAAAATTTGTCAAGTATCCCATGATGCCCCTGAGAGCCAACTACAGTGTCCTGGGATGCTAGGCTGGGCAGACATCTGGCTTTTGAGCACTGGGTCATCCTTTGGCTGAATGTTAAATTGTCTTCCTTTTTAAGGTTCATCTAAAAAAAAAAAAAAAAACCTATATAAAATTTACTTGTGATATACCTTGAATAAGTGGGAACTGAGAATGGCCTTTAATGTATTTTTATTGTATGTAGTTGCTGTTGTCAAATAAATATTTCCATTATGACTTCTGTGTCCTTTCTCCTCCGACCTTTAAAAACCACTGCTCCAAGACAAATTCTTACTTATTGTGTACTTTTTAAAAGTTACTGCTAACCAAGTCTTATTTTGTAACACTCTGAGACATTTCTGATCCTTTATAATCGGCCACCCTCCAGGCGCCTATATACCTACTTACCTTTCTTTTAACATTATGTCCCAACTCATGCTTATGATGAAACCAACCCTTTTTATACTATACCAGGGCCACTCTCTCTTCTACCTGAGACTCTACTAATCAATCATTCTCGAGACACCTACCTACCTACTTTCTGTTCTTGCATATTCCCTAAGGTGTGCTCATCATGCAAATACCTGAATCTCTTTTATGTTTGTATTATAAAGGCTTTTATACCTAGGTGCTTCTACTCCCACACCTGAGCCCCTCTTGTTGAGGCTTTCCCTCACCTGACAATCAACCATCTCTTAGACACCTACCGTCTGCCTACTAGTTATTTTCATACCTACGTACCCTTACGTATCTGCTATACCCCCTTGATGCCAACTTACCAATGTGGTGACGAAATCGTCGCATTGCTTATTGGCATCAACCGTCTCCATGAGAGTTAGCAGAACGGTAGGGTGGTATATACCATCAGACAGGCGGGCAGAGAGGCTGGTTGGTTCATTACTTGGCTAGTGGACAAAATCTTCACAAGAGAATGAAATAGGAATACTGCTGGTTATGTATCATACCATGTGCCTTTGGGGAGTTGAGGTTTTTCAGGGATTCACTTTGATGCCAAAAAGTATGCAAGACAATACAATGATTGGAAAAAATCTATCCAAACTAAATGGTTGGTACCCTTTTTTATAGATGTGTGTGTTTTTTGAGCTTTTAAAAAGTTTATTCCAAAGTCTTCAGTTTGATTATTCAATAATTTCTATCATTAAAGAACTTGCTAGAACCTTCTTCACATTCTGCCATTTTTTTATGTGAAGAAAGTTGAAGATATACCTTGTTAATTTTTTTCAATTGATCTTTATTTGATGAAATTTTATAAATCTTTATTATTAATCTTTATGACTATTTTTTTTACCTTCATCTTAATTTTTTAGTTGATATATTAATAGATGATGAAGCAACTAAAGAATTAAGATTGTTGAAAAAGAAGTCATAAAGATTAATAATGATTCCTTGATTTGTTGAATTTTAGTATTTTAATCATTTGTATTATTTATGTGATTCTATGAACATATATATTTTAATAAAACAAAAGAAAGAAAAATCAATTAAATCCCCTCCCGACCTCCATATTTTGACTTGTAAGACTTATGCAATTATTATTATTCATTTCTATTAGATGAAGTATTATGAATCATTATTATCAATTTTTGAGTGTTATTTACCTTCATTTTAATTGATTGATGGCCTGAGTAAAGTTGCAATAAAAAGCAACTGAAAAATTAAGAAGGTGATAAAGAGTTGTCAAAAATTAATTATAATGCAAGACTAATGTTTTTATCTATTTTATCTTTTATCATTTTCTCTTTCTATCTAAAACATATTATTTTCTCTCTTCTTCAATGGTTTGGATTCCTCTATCAACTTGAAGCTGTTTCAAACTAAATATCCTCAACTATTTTGTATCACAATTTGTATTAATCTTTTACTCTTTACTAGTTCAAAGTAGTCTATGCGTGAAAGAAAGTTATGGCTTAGTCTCTTACAGATGTACTTACTGTATTTCCTGGCGCCACTGATGTTACTTTTTTCCGAAATAAGTCTCGAAAATTTATCCTGTGTCCTACAGATCAAAGATTACTTTTTTCTTCTTTTTTTTCCAAAATTTTTCAAGTCAAAATTGTAATGATCCTTGAGACTGAAGCTTTCTTGACTCCTAGAAATACAGTATATATTTTGTCTTAATAATATGATAAACCACTTGTGGCTATTTTGGTCCAATATCTTCAATATAAGGCTCATGGACCAGCAAGTTTTTTTAGTTTTTTTCTGTGTGTCAGGACAGGTAGCATATCTGTGCCAGATTGTTATTATTTATTTTTCAACATAATCTCTGTTCTTGTCAATGGACTTAATGCGTAGAATAATGATTGAAAATTTTATTGTAACGTAAATTTTTATCAGAAAAATAAGGAAACCGTATCATTTAGACTTTATAGGAGCTTTATTTAGCTTCTCTCTTGTAAAATAATGCCTGAACGTGACCAAGAACATCAGCTAGTAGTATATACTTAGAACGTCATTGAAGATGTGGGAATGAGCTATGTACTGGCAGCCTGCAATTTGCACACTGCTGTCATGTGTGCCACACTCGAAGTTGCACAGCTCTATGCCATCAAATATGGTATTGTCTGGGTTTTTTTTAAATTTTTCAATTTGACATATGGAATTCATTTTTGACTAGTTATTCTTTCATCTTATTTTTGTTTCTTTTCATCATAATGTTCAAGTAATTTCCACAGTTCTAGGAAAATAGCATAGTTGAAGCTAGTGAAAATGAAATAGTTGACCATGTAAATGATCACGTGAGGAAATTGTTTAGGGTGCAATTGTTGAGAGTCATTTATTCAGGGGGTGTCCGGGTAGTTATCCAGACCCTCATTTTCACATTCTACTCTGGATATATGCTACCTGCTCAATGATCACCGAATGTAAAAAAAATTTGAGGGTCACAATAAAAAATTAAAAAAATAGAAGCCAGTCAAAGATTAATAATGACTTCTTCATCCTAAAAAAATCAGACAAATTAAGATTATTAGTTTAGCACTTGTGAATGAATATAAGACAGTTACCATATTCAATGTGAGAAACTTTTTCTTTTTTTTCCAATAAGACATAAAATGTGTGGTTCAGATAGTATTTATATTACTATAAAATAATGTCAACTCTTGAGACTTTTCTATGATTACTATAGCAATTCAATTTTATTTTTTAAAGGATTTACAGAAGACATTACTTTCCACTCAAAATTCCTCTCTCACTCAAGTTGAAGTTACATTTTTTTAAAAATCTTTTCTAATGTGAGGATAGATTTGGTATCTAAAAAAGATGTTCTTATACATTTTGTTAAAGTGTATTAAATATAATTAGCTTTTTTTAAACTTGAGTTTCTATTACATATGACCTTAATGACCTCCCGTATCATCTCTCTTTTTTATTGCTTAGTAATCCAACTTTTTCTCTCTATTTTCACCTTAACCATGAATATTAGGCGGCATCTTGATTAAATTACATCCCCGATTTTATGATTCTATCCAATCCAGAAGTCTGAAAAATTCCAAGAATTTTGCAGTCGAGAACTAAAATCAAACTCTTCTCAAATTTGTTTTCAAATAGAGAATTCTCATGAATCTTCAAGTGTAACATTTCATCCTAATCTATAAAGGTAATAAATACCTCTACATAAGTAGTAATAGGTATGTGTTAATAATATGATAGATATACACCCAATCATACCCAAGGTGGATGCTACCTACTTGATAATGTGACCTTTATGTTGATTATTAAATTAACATCGGTTTCCCAAATGCATAAATTGGAGCTTCTCAAACATTTTTCACTCATTCTTATAAAAGCTATAAGTATTAAGACCATATATTAGTCTTTAGTCATTACTTAGTGCAATTTTTTTTAAAAACTTTTTGTTCCTGAGTAATAAGTGTTATTTTCTAATTGATAAAAATTATAGAAAAATGTCAGTTACTCTTTTCAAGCTTTCTTTTTGTAACCAGGGCAGTGATAATTTGAAATTTATTTATTTTCAATTGGACAACGGACTAATTTACACGTTTTTAATCATATAGAGTAAGAAAAACATTTATGTATGGACATCACTGTCTTGACCACAAAAGCAATGCTTGAAGGGGATAATTGATATTTTGTTTACTTTTTACAAGTAAGCAATCAGAAAATAACACTCACTACCCAGGAATAAAAATTGCATTGCACGGTGTGATCTAAGAGTGATTAAACATAAAAACAATTAAAAACCCTGAAATTGTCAAAAATTGCAATTTACTCATAATCTATAAGTTTACAGTGTTTATTATGAAAAAATATTTACTTTTTAAAAGTAAATTACTTGAACAAAACTTATTCATTTGATGGGTATTGAATAGCATTGAACCATTTTATAATGAGCATCAGAAAGAGTATATTTTTGTATTGAGATAAAGAAAAAATTGCATTGTTACAGAATTATTCTTGAAAATGTTTTTTTTTTCAAGTATTTCTGTGAACTTCAATAATCTTTTCAAGACCTGCTGGAGGGGTTCACACCGCTAATTCAAGAAGCCCTGGTATAGATAAGCTTTTAAAAAGAAAAAGAAGCAAAATCTTTGTATAACAGGGACGGATGGTGTACCCTGAATTGAATTTCATCGCAGCTCAGTTGTAACCTGGTCGTGTTTCTCGTACCCTAACACCCGCATTATAACAGGGTAGGGCTGCAAGTAGTGAACTTGAACTCATCCTATTTATAACAATAGTACCTATTAAAGTACTTACGTCCTTACCACATGAGCTGTGATACCAGGTTGTAACATATCTCCTTACAGAATTTACCTGTAAAAGCTATGCAATATATCTCCAGAACAGAATTTACCTGAGATGGTGTCAAATGTTACCAGTAGTGATATACATTTTTTTTTCTTTCATTACATATATTCAGTAGACCATAAAAATAATGTAATTCCTACCTGAAGTTATGTATATGTATATACATAGGTATATCAATGAGTTGTCACCCAATGATGAAAAAAGCATTTATTTTACACAGCGAATATCCATGTATCAACATAATTTCCTTCGTTGTCAATGCACTTGATTCATTTATAATCAGATTGAACAAACAATCAAATTTCTGATGAAAATTGAACTTATAACTATAGACATACTGATTGCTCAATTTATTTTATATAAATATAGCTTTAAACACTGAACACTCTTTCAAAATTGTTTGTGTCACTTCGGTCACCCACCCACCTTCACATATCCGTCAATCCAATCAATGTGACTTTTCTGTGCCCCTATCTCTATTCCACACGTTTTGTTACCACAGTACAATGTGTAAACCTTCCCCTATGATATATATATATACATATATATATCAAATAGCAATTGAAAATTTTTTCAAAAATCAATTTTTCCAATTTATATGTTTGTTGGATATCATATCCACATACTTATATCCACACACACACACACACACACACAAACACAAAGGAAGCCACTTATTGTGATGACTTTGGGACAGGATCATATATTAAGCATAGGATATTCAAATAGGTATAATTTGCATTAATTTTTTATAAATTCATTATTATAAATCGATATTGATATGAATTTTTTTCACCCACTGATTTTGATAACTATAACCATTTTATAACATAATCTGTTGAAATGTATAAATACAGAAGTAGGCTTATATATATATATATATATATATATATATATATATATATATATATATATACACACTTTTTGTAAGTAGATTTAGGTGTACTTGTGCAAGCCCATATGAATATGGGCACGCATACCAGTTGCACGTTCATGTAAAGCATTTGAAAGGTAGACACTTGATCTTTTGGGATGAAAAGAAAAAAAAAAAAAAACGTAGGTTTGCTGAAGAACAATAACCAAAGATAGAAGAAGTGTGGTTGCATTGCAACTGACATTCAGCTGATAGCAGCGCCATGCCTACCATTCTTCCTTCTGTCTTTGAGACACTGCTCTTTTTCTCTCTCACCGTAAGAATAATCACTTTGGAAATTTGTATAGGGTTCATGTTAGCTTTTTATATTTTTATATTAAGTTATAAAAGTATATATACATATTATATATATTACATACTTTTATATCTATTTATTGTAAGTAAATATATGTTGCTTACTGACCGTCCTGTTCCATGTAGGGCAGGAGTAAAATGTCTGCCTCTGGGTCTGAAGCGAAGGTTTTGATCTTACCAGGTACTGGATGTTGGATAGTCTATAGCCACACTGGAGAGTTGTAATACAACAAAACAGCTGTCTGTGGATGACACAATTATCGATCATTTTATATATATATATATATATATATATATATATATATATATATATATATATATATATATATATATATAGTTACATGTTTAAGCAGATTCATTTATGTTTATACTAGTTAGAAAAAAATAAAAACATTTGAAATGTGAATAAAAAAAATTATACTAATTACTATTTGAATACCATTATCACACTTTCCGAATAATGACCAATGATGGTCAAAAGACTTTGAATCACCTACTTTGGAACTTTTTTTTTCTTTCTTTGATAACATTAATAAAAGGTTTGTATGCAAACTATAAGAATTAACAAAAAATCAAGTAGACAGTTTATCTGTTATTTTCAACTATGTATGTTATAGTAAAGGACAAAAAGAAAAAAAAAAGCGATTTAGTATTTCAATGCATATCTAACACATCTCATCAGGGGAATGGATTAGTTTGTCCCTGACCATGGACAGATTGCAAGTTTTTTGTCTTACATTTCGTCAGGGAAAACAGTATCATAGTAACTCAGTTTTTACTATAAAAAGTTGAGCATTATCACTTTCAGGAGAAAATTATCTCTACCAAGATTTAAGATTTAATGGTTAATTATTCCAATATATATATATATATATATATATATATATATATATATATAATATATATATATATATATATATGTGTGTGTATATTATAATAGTAATAATGTCATCTACACAGCTGTTTTGTTGTATCACAACTCTTCAGTGTTGTTATAGACGATACCCACCCAGTATCGCCAGGTGTGATTGAAATCTTAGCTCTGGTTCTGGAATCTGGGTATCCTACCCCTACCCTAAACAGAACTGGGCAGTTGATAGAACAGAATTTAGTGATATTTTTTACACATAATTTGCCATCTACCAAAGTGCTCAATTCAGTAGTTAGAAGAGTGTTGCAAATTTGCTTATGCAGACTGGTGCCATACCTAAGAGTGCTCAACCCTAAAATAAGGGAGCATTAGTTAATGATATTAAGGTCACATAATAATTTATATATATATACATTTATATATCCATTACTTATCATAAGTATTTGAATAAAGGCATTATGTTTGTAATCACTTGGTTTTGAAAGTTGAAAACAGGAATATTACTCTAGAATCAAATTTTATTGCAATCAATATAAGACATGCATTTAGTCATGTTTCATGGTTCTGAACATTTAATCACTGGAAAAATGTTTTTTTAAGAGAATTAAATCGGTAAATGTATAAAAAAAATCTCGTTCAAATTAAGGAGATTGAAAAGGCAAACTAGTAATCTAGTTTGGGTCCCCCGTCTACTCAAAATCCTTAACAGTCCCTGCAATCTTGGGTAATAAAAAACAGATCTTATGCTTGTGCAAATACTTATGAGCTGTACTCTTTATATAAACAAACCATTGTTTATAGTGCAATACTCTGGGTCGACATGCTCTTTGAGAAGTGTATGACCCAGAGTGCTTTGGTGAAAAGCCACAATGAGATGGAGTAAAACAAGAGATGAAATACTAGTAATAATGAAGAAAATACCGAAGAAGCCTTTTCACTATTATTCTGTTAATAGTTTTACTCTAATGATGGTTGCTTCTATCATAATACCCTGGTTTGATGAACTCTTCAACTGGAAGAACAAAATGTGAAGCTACAAATGTAAAAGTAGTTTTCATTTAAGCATGCAGACCACACCTTCATGGAGTAAAATGTTATAAAACTAAAGCACTCTGCGTACCTCTGGCAACGCTCTTCTCACTACAAACTTGATAAAGGAGATTTCTGGGATGGGGAGGAAAAATTACACAAGGGAAATAAAATGTATAAAATTTTTTTTATTGAGTTAACTCCCTTATATTTAAAGCAAATTTTTCTCACTGCTCTATTTTTCCATGGTTTTGTGCTGCAGGATAATAAAGAATTATTGGAAAAAAATTGGTTGGCATTGGTAAATAATAATTGAAAATACTTCTTCTAAAAGAATTTTGAAATAAAAATACCAACAAGTATGTTCTTCAGGTTTGCTTTCATTCTTTCGATCACATTGTTCATTGTCTATATATTAATACTGTAGTATCTACCTTCCTCTGTAAGAAGGTGTATCGAAGGGCGTATGACATTTTGATTTTTAATTTTAATTTAAAATTTCTACACGTTCTACTTTGTTCTCCCTCCTTAGCCGGTCACCTTTGTACTGTGCCCCCTCCATCAGCACAGCAAAACCTCAAACCATCCCATTCGGAGAGTGGAATGAGGATAAGTAAGACAATATTTTGTTGAAAAGGAAATCATAAATCACTTTGAATTTATAAAACAAATGACAGATAAATCGAAAGCATACAATTGGCTACAACTATGAAATATTTATTAATTTAGAATATAATTTCCTTAATTCAGCATTTATCAATAATTTGAGATTTGATTTTAATTATTCAACATTTGAATTCATGGATCACTTTGAACCGTTTTGAACACAGAATTCTTCAGGGAATACAATTTCTCTGAAATGGAACTTTTTGTGAATTGAATTGAAAAAATTTTGAAAATGAAAAAATCACAATGAATTGCAACGGAAGTAATTCTGATCAGAAGTTGTTCCTCTCAATTTGAGATTTAAATATTTTTGTATGTATTCAAGAGTGAATATTCAAGCTGTCATTTTTGACAGCTTGAATGATAGTTAGAAATGAAAACAAGAGTGGCAGCTCAAGTCATTTTGAACACCAAACCAACTTAGGCACAAAGCCAAATTGATTGAATGTCTGATGGGAGAAGGTAGAAATGTGAGTCTGGTGTGTTAACAGTTGCTTTACGTTTGATTCTCCATGGAGTAAATTTTATTTTACTTTGTTACGGCTTATTTGCCTTTTTTGAAAAATATATTGTTTACCTAAAATTCTTCAAGCAAATATGGCAACATTCAGAGGCTATATTTATTTAGTAACATTTTTTCTTTTTTTTTTATTTTTGCTTAAGTATAACGGAAAGTTTTTTTTCAAATCACTTGTATAAAATGCAGTGTTCATCCATTTTGCGTGTGTGTAACACATTTCAATGAACGTACAATACTAGCTTCTGATCCCAGGCAGAATACACAGAAACGAAATTCTGATCCAAGGCAGTGCCAATCCATATGTAAATAATCCTGTCATTTTAGACAAGTACCATACCAAGATCTTATAGATGAAATTTGAAAACCAATACAACAAAAACCAAATGAACATCAATTTGAGTTATAAACAGTATTTTGGTTCAGTAGTTTTGCTTCCCGACTGAAGACACCACAGCTGTTCTTAGTTCTCTTACCATACATCTCCCAATCCAAATATTGAATTTAATACTTGAAAAGTCAAAACTTATGCAAAATTTCTGTAATTACTCTACAAGGATATCACTGTTTTGCTACAGTATCAAATTATGTAAGGCCTCAACTCTTACTTTTTAGAACTCATGCAAAATGTTATCCCTGGGAAACTCCAGCTGCTGCTACCCTGGGGCCTTGCCACCTCCTGATTCATTTACCCTCATTATCATGTGTCCACTCCTTTGTCCTACTTGTTTTATTTTGATAAGCATTCTTTTAGTGAAGAAACATCCCCTCCTCTCAATCCATCAATATATATGTCAGTTAATGTGTGTGTGTGCGCATATATATATACATATATATATATAATGTCAATGTGTGTTTTTTTTTTTCAAATGTGTGTGTGTGTGTGTGTGTGTGTTTTTATATATATAATGTGAATGTGTTTTTACATTTGTGATTTACATATATATATATATATATGTATAATTAATGATAGCGTCAAACACAGCTGTTTCATTGTATTATGACTATACAGTGTGGCTATAGCTTCAATCAGTGCTGCTAGGTGGGATTGAAACCTTTGCTCCAGACCCAGGGTCCGATGCTCTACTCCTGCCAAACTGGACAATCAGTTGAACTGGATTAAGTGATTTATTTATTTACACACAATTCACCACCTACCAGAGTGCTCAATTCCAGATTTAGAAGAGCATTGCATGGTTGCTTATAGCAGATGGGTACCCTACATAAGAGTGCTCAACCCTGAAGAAGGGAGCATTAATTATGATTAATAATTGTCTCATCCATAGACAGCTGATTTGTATTACGACTCTTTTTGTTTTTAAACAAATATTTGGAATTTTTTTTCTTTCTGGCAAAAACAAGAAAATCTTGATGAAATATTTTTGAAAAATTTTCTGAAAAGTCCATGAGGGTAGCTTCCCTTTTTTTGGTGAATAAAAGGTGTGAATAATCAAGTCTGCAAATTTCAAGTTAGTGAAAAATGCAGAGATTACAGTATATATCTCAGTCAGCTTATATCAATCTATATTTATATATCTTTGTATATATCTATATCCGTCTATATGTATCCTGGCTGCTTCTAACTGTCTATGTTTATATCTTTCTCTTTTTCTCTTCTATCTCAGTTAGTTAGTATGTTTCTCTCTTTCTATCTTTCCACTTTCCACTGTCATTCACTCTTTTTGTATTCTCCCATTATCTTTTACTCAGTTGTCTCCCTTTATAAGTCTTATCAAGCTAATTTTATTATCTCATCCCCTTTTCTCTTTCTTTGTTTTTTTTTTCTTATGTTTCTTTATTTTATTCCCCCACCCACACACACACGCCTTCTCTCTCAATCAGCCCCTCTCTCTTTCTCTTAAACTCTTCTTGTATGAAACTTCTTAATTACTATAATTTTCCATCGTTTGATGAACACTCCCTCAAACATAAAAGGCACACACACACACACACACATATATATATATATATATATATATATATATATATATATATATATATTCACACAAAGATGCATCCTTACTTGTACCATGTCATCTGCACATTTTTAAATACCTAGTAACATAGATTAATATCACCGGAAGTTTGATGCACTTTGACGCACACACAGATATGTATGTGCACACAAACACACTCTTTGGTATTCATATCCATGAATACACAGCTTTTTACGAGTACACACACATTATCACACAAAAGTAAATATGTGCCCACCGGGATACACCCTTGCATATGAAAAAAGGATGGTCTTTGGCCCATACAGAGGAATGCACTCATTAAATACACAATTATACATCGTACCAGAATATAACTTAATGTGTCGGTCAGCGGGGGTCTATCATTCTCACATAGATAACTTCATGAGATACACGTACATCCATGCTGAATGCAATTTGTAGCCACTTGTTAGTTCTACACTATTTTCAATGGATGAAATGTCAACAGCCATGAGATATCTGTCAGCATCGGTGGGTTATATTCTTTGCGCTAAAATGTTGAAAAGACTTGTTTAAGATGGAAGGGTTGCACCCTGTTTGCATTACATGAAAAGCACATGAATTCGTAAGGTGGCTGAATCTCATACTTCATGGATATTATTTTTTTGACCAACATTATGGCTAGGTAAGTTATATTTCTTTATTTTACCATACAAGGATGTATTTGAAACATACACAAAATTATTTGATCACATAGTCATTATTTCAAGAACAGTGTTCATTTTACTAACTAAATGTTAATATACCATATTTTCCAGTATTTATGATACATCTCTTCCCTTTCAAAATCTAACCCTGAAAATGACTTTTTTTCTACACAGTTAAGTTTGGGCCTAGGGACAAGTTTGGGATTTATAAATCTTCACAGACTCCTAGGCAGACACTGAAAAATTTTATTTTTCTACTATATTTTATGCTAAATTTTGAATATATCCTACCTGTCTTAGAATACAGTAGGCGCTCATATCAACATACACAGTCTTATTTGCCTAAAGCTTCATCATTTAGTGTATAACATTCGTACACACCGCACTAGAGGGCTGAAAATTTTTATATTTACTCCTTATTTTATCATGAAAATTTTTTCCATATATCCTCTTTCCCACAAGTTTTTAGTGGGGGTTCAACTAAAAGATATAAGAAGAATGAATAATAATCAGAAAGTGTTAAGGTTGTACATGCAAGCATGCCAAATAACAGTATAATTTCAAGTTACTTGTGTACATGACTTTGATTTCTTGTGATTGATCAAATTCTAACTAAATTTTTATATTCATGATATAAAGACCATTTTTTGAGCTACTATTTACTCTGCTTTCTTTTAGAGGCTTTCAAATTGGTTTTTGGTTTGGATTTGATTAAAAGCATTGTTCTGATAAAATCTACTGCTCATTCTTTATAGATGAAACTCAGGAGATTTTGGGGAGTATCTGTAATTTCTAAATATCATCATCATTATTCTAAGAATTGTTCAGTTGATCTCAATATTGGATGACTCTAGTGATCAAAGATGGTTCAAAGTTCTTTTTTTGGGGCGTGTATTCATGTGTTCCAGCGCTCCTGACCATTCTGTGGAAATAGGAGCCAGCTCTCCTCTGGACCCCTTTAGAAAATTTTTTTTTTTTTTTTTTTCATTTTCAGAAAAGAAAGCTTTTATTAGGGCCTTATTTTGACTAGATTCTCCTGTTTCTTTACTTTATTCCTGATGTTCTCCAGTGGAAAATGCCAGTGATGTACTAAATAGAATTCAATCTGACCATATTTAATTTTTGATGAAATTTTTTTTTTTCACTTGACTTCAAATTTTGATGCCACCGTTGTTCAATCATTGACAGTGGTAATAAGCTTTTGTTGCTTTTAACTCTTTGGAACATCCTGGGTTGAATTTCATCTCCATTTTGAAGTGTTAGTATCTGCATGGTGCGTCATTTTTGGTACCAATATTTTTATCCCAAAATATCTAAGAACACAGGTTTATATTCTGTCCTTCCATTTTGTTTAGTACCTTGGCTGATCAACGGATGTCAGAATAGTTCAAATTGGAAGGGAGAAAAATGCATTTAAGAATTGCATACATTTGCATTTCAGATGAATGCATGTCAGGCCAATATGGATCTCACCACTTCGTGGATTTCTTTGCTTAGCAAACAAAGGATTAAAGAGCAACCTTTGAGTATAAAACATGGAAATGCCTGTATTATGTTGCTTTAAGGTTTGGCCTAATTGGTTCATCCAATCAGTATATTCCCCTCCATTTCTTTCTGCTTGGAGTATCAAGAATAAAAGACTCCCTTTATTTCCTCCCAGAATATACACACTAAGAAGGCCATATAATGAAGTGGCTGAAATGTGGTGGTAACAAAAAGGCAGAAAAAAGAATTCATCAGACAAGAAAATTCGCAAAGTTTTTTGCAAGGGGTTTAATTTATAGAATTAGTATAATGCTAAACTGGACCCTTACTTTGTGTCTATCAGGTCAGCTAGACCAAATCTTTTTGTTTAGCCATTCAGAATAGATGCCTTCATGAAATCCCATCTGCAGGGCAGGTTTTCATTTATTTGGCCCCCTGAGGAGGACCATAAGATGGATTGGCCAAAACATTGTAATGAAATTTAGAAAGAAAATGAGTTCAGTAGTCTGGAGAATCGTTGGAATTTATTTGGGAATGTTCTTTCTTATCATTGTACTTGATGGTATGTAAGATGCTAGGACATAAGAATTTTTACCTGTTGGCAAAGAATGTTCAAGATGAAAAAAAATTTATCTCTACTTGACCTACTGCTGAACTCAACTACAGGATGTATGTTGAAAATGCAAAATTCAAAGGGGAAGTAACACTTCAAAATGAACTTGGTGGAGTTGCCGCCATCAAATTTACAGTCTTACATTAAGCTAAGAATACAGCAAAATCTATCAGGCAATCAGCAGTAAATTTAAAGGAGGTAACTCCTAAGTTTTTCAGAGTTATTTCCCTTTGGAATGTTGTATTTTTCAATATACACCCTGTACTTATTCTATGATGATCTGATTTCGGTTTGTTGCTTAGTATGTGTGTGTGCAACACAGCAACAACAGCACATCATAGCAAGGTCTTTGTTGATCTAACTAAATTCTTTCTTGAAAACAAAATAATTTCTAATCCAATCAGGTCACTTGTTTTTGAGCAATTGAATTTTTTATAAATTGATCAAAAAAAATCTCGAGAAGGTTTGTTCATTTCTGATTACTGCTCTTCCTTTTTTTTTATCAAAAAAATAAGAGAGATGAGCAAATTATCAATTAATATAAATTGTAAGAATGGGATGTGGCTTGACATTGAGGTTAATTTGATACAGAAGGTTGCTTTTAAGTGATTGTATATAAAATACAGTTCTATCTATGAGTCATTTGTGAAGTATTCCATCTATGCCCTCCAATAGATCATTTTTCGCTTTGTCTTTAGGGCACATTTACTTCTGCCCTCTGCATTCATTATCTTTAGGGTTTGTCCCTCAATGGCCAAATCCATATACATTCTATCAATCCTTTCTGACTAAGATCCTCATTTTTCACCATCCAAATCTTCTCAGTATTGTAAAAACTTGCATCATTACTATTTTCCCTTAATCGAAAAGAATGTAAGCCAGCTCAGCTGAAACTTGTACTTGGTTTGCTGTTTTCCAAGCCAGTAAGCGTTACGCCACCCTGCACCTCTACTCATTAGTGCTTCTTGGTAATTAACCGCAACGTTCTCAATTAGTTTACTCAAGCGAATAAAGTAAAATGATTGGTTCTGACTAATTCATACATACCTTGGCAACAGCTGGGTAATTTAGAAATTAAAAGAAAAAAAAAGAATTACAAGTAAGAGATTTTTAAAACAAAAAGTAAACTTACGTGTTTTTGCGAAATGGGTAAAAGTAATCAAGCAATTGTTTACTGCTATCTACACTATTACAAATTACTGTATTTACCAACGTCAAAAATGCCATTTTTTTCCCCATAAATAAATCTAAAAAACTTACCCCGCAGCCTACAAGCCAAAGGTTACTTTTTTCATTGGCCCATTTTTTTTTCTTCTCTCAAAAATTTGCAAGTCCCTTGCAAGAGGGACAGATTTTTCTGCAGCAGGTGCAGAAGAAAATCTGGTTACCTAAGGGGAGTTCTGGTTTTACACTTCTGCCTCTTCTACTCTGCTCTTACTCTGCTCTTGCACTGCTGTTAGCTCTGGAAGACTTTGTTACTATGTATCCCTGTCTGCAACATCTGTTGTCTACAAGCAGATGTTGACTCAGTTAGAGATTGGGTTCCTTTTTTAAGGAGTACGTGTATCTCATCTCTGCTTCCTCCACTCCGCCAACCTGTAACTAGTTTGTCAAACAGAAGGGTCTTTGGAGAGACAATAGTCTTCCATTTTTGACCATGGCAGATGAGTGTTTTGCAGCATAGCTTCAATGGTTGGTATTTGTCTGAGATATATATATATATATATATATATATATATATATATATATCATTGTGTCATCCACATCCAGCTGTTTCATTGTATTACAACTCTTCGGTGTGGCTATATAGACTATCTGTTATTCCATCCAGTACCACGAGGCAGGATTGAAACCTTTGCTTCAGAACCGCAGGCCGATATCCTACCTCTGTGCTAGACAGTCAGTAAGGCTGAATTTATGCGACATATTTATTTAGCTTAAATTCCCCATCCACTAGAGTGCTCTATTCCTATGGAAGAGCATTTCATATGTATACTTTAGTTTTTATGCATTTACAATTCTGACTAGAATTGGAGTATGCCTAATATCAGAGTGTAGTATCTCTGTGCTGATTGAAAAGTGCTACATACACATAGGCACACAATATATTCATGTATGGTTACACATTGCGTTTATATATATATATATATATATATATATATATATATATATATATATATATATATGTGTATCCCTGACAACACAACTTACCCACAATGCATAGCTTCTGGCAGTAGACTCTGGTTCCACATAGGACATTATAATACACACAGCACACACCACTGATGATGGGAAGAATCCCGAAACATGTATGGACATTTTACTTATAAGGATTAATAAACCTTTCCTCCAAACACCTCACTCCTGAGTCTATCTCACTCTCTACAGTACACATTATATATATATATATATATATATATATATATATATATATATATATATATATATATATATATATACACCAAATGCAAATTCCAGTGTGTGATGGGTCTATTTCATGAAGTGTTTGATACATTAAACATCAATTCGAGTTAGAGTAGAGCCTATGATGAATTGAAGGATTCATTACACAAACCCATTTGTTTCTGCCCTGTTTAGGCCTCTTCACTTGAAGGAGCCCAAACAGGGTAGAAACATAAATGTGTAGTGAATGTAGTGAATTCATAATACATGTATATACATGCACGTGTGTGCATGTATAGTTATTAAATTTTGAGTGCTTTTTATTAATCAGCCTATAATTTATGACTTGCAGACTCCTTGAAGAAAGGAGAAACCTAATCATTATGATTCAATAGTCACATGTAATCTGTAAAGACTTTAACAGCTGTCTCTCGTGCAGTGGTATTTGTTTGTGTATTGCTGCTTTTACTGCAGCAGTTAACACTTGCCTCCGCAAATGTTATCAGAACAAATGAAAACTGACTCTAGTAAGTAGAATATTTTCTGAATTAGTTCTTATTTAAATTCTAATCTTTACAGTAATGCTTCGGAGATTGAGAGAGAGAGAGAAATCTTAGTGCTATAAGGAAAGACTTTTTTTTTACAAAATGGCAACTTTCATAACTTGAGTAAAACTGCACACATACACATATACATATGTATATTTACATTCATACATATGGCGAAAAAATTTCTATCAACAAGGAGAAAAACACAGATTCAATGAATAGGTATTTATTTACAGACATTTTGTAGGGAATGACCCCACATCATGATGATGTAGGGTCATCCTTTATGACACACCCACAAATAAATACGTAATGAAAATTTTCACCATTATGTCGGATATAACCTATCTATTCAACAATCATTTATATATAATCTGTATGCATGTGTGTAAATATATATATATATATATATATATATATATATATATATATATACACACACACACACACACATGCATGCAGAGATATATATGATTATAAATTGCGGTATGTTATATAGAATCTCTTATTTGAAATGAACACCCGTTATTTCATGATGAATATACCATTTGGCCTGAACAATATAAACTGAATAAACAATTACTGAAAATGGGGTTACTGCGGGAAATCATAATCATTCCATTTCATATTAACATATATATATATACTCTCACACACACACACACACATAAACAAATATACTATGCATATATTTACTTTTACCTTCGTCTAAGCATTAATGTATTGCCAACATTTGATTTTTATCACATTGCAATGTATTTTGTATATTACAAAAATTTCATACATTTTTTACATTTATACCCAAATAGATATCTGTACATACACACACACACACTTGGAAGATGTTTTCATGTCTGTTGAGTTAGTTTTATCTTTTCCCTAAGTTGTTTTTTTTTCTGCCTCTCCTCCTCATCCTGTCATAGATGGATTGGTAGGGAAATTGTCTGGTTCTTTACAGAAATAAAAAATCAAATGAAAACATTAAACTCAGATGAAAAAAAATTGAGTTGAAAAAAGAGAAGTTGGTAACAATTCAGAGGCTTAGGGCAACCAGTAAATTGGTAACTTGCTCAAATTCATAAATGATATGTTATCTCAATCATCTTGGCCTTCCCAATCATCTTCCATCTTTTTTTTTACAATCACTCTTCCTATCTGTCTTCCCACTTTTCTCTTTCCTTTTTTTTCACTTTTTTTTTTCTCATTCCCGCCTAACTAATTTACTTCACTGATATCTATATCTTTCATATACATACATATATATATATATATATATATATATATATATATATATATATATATATATATATAAGTTTAGAAAGCTTTACAACTCTAAAGAATTTTTCAAATTTTTGCCATGTCAATCAATTATTTCTGAATATGTGCTAAGAATTAGATACTATGGTTCTATGTGGGATTTTTTGGTCCTGTTAGGATCATCCATTGTTTACCATGTTACTGTATCAGTGATTTGAAAACAAAGCAGTTATATTAACATGGCCAATATATATTATAAATTTGGTTATATTTTTAGTTAATTTCATCTTTTTAGTTTTATTTGCTGTCTCTCACTTTCACTCCCTTATTCATTTGTCTGGTTATCTTTTCCTCTCTTATCTACCATTTTGTTTTTTCATCAATCCTCTCTTTTCTTCCCCTTCTCTCTTTTCCATCAGCACAGTACAAGGCTGTGATAGTGGGCCCCCCAGTGAGGATCGAACTCGCTACCCTAGTGAGATTAACATTCCTTCACTGCGAGGTGCCTAGAATTTTGTGGCTACGTGTACTTAGATTTTCTTTTTTTCTTGTTTCCTCTCTAAAATTGATATCTTTGAACATCAGTGAGAGAAAGGAATTTTATTATAGCAAGTAGACAGGAAATAAATAATGAGATGGAATTCAGAAATATGTAGGTATAGTCTTCAAGGGATAAAGCTTAACATCAATAAACACTTGTAACCCCAAAGCAATTCATCTCTCTGACAGAATTACCATATTTGATGACCCTATATCAGGGCCGAATTTAACATTCATGGGGCTCCAGGGTGTAAGATTTCTTTAGGGCCCCCCTGTTTTTGTATGTAGTTATTTACAAACAAATCAAAACAAAGAATGAAATATTCATAAAATTATGATGTTCAATTTTATATACAGTTCCTTATGGATCAATAATCTATTTCTATCTAACACAGTAAATCTTCAAACAAATTCAAACACTGAAAAACATTAAAAATAAAGAAATGTATTCAATGATGGATGGGGGGGGGGCTAAAATCTTAGTGGGGGTCTGTACGGCCATACTGTTTGCACTGCCTCAAGTATGAGACCATGTCCCGTGTAATTTTCCAAATAAGATGGGTACCCGTCAACAGTAGGGAAAATGGAGGAGTACAGTGTACATTACTACTTCACAACTTATATATTCTTAGAATGGCCCTGAAATTGTCTATATTTTTTTTTTAAATACCCTAGGGGAACTTCCAGTCCCCTGGAGCACCCAGCTACACTGTTCACTTCCCTCATCCCTGATGGACACCCTGGGCTAAATCCCAGATATAATTTTACTATATGCTTATTTCCCAAAACCCACTTCCATCTCTGTCTGTTGAGTTTTGAAACCCAAACCCTGAACTGAAAAAGTTAAAAAGAAACAAGATAACTTTTCACTACCAATTAGATTCGCCTTAAACCTGGTTCTCATTTTTAGTTAAACTGCAAAAATCTTGGCTGAATGCCACAACCAATATTTTTCTTGAGTCTCTTCACCTTCTGTTTTCTCGTCGGTAAAGTTATCTTTTACTTACTTTTGCGTACGAAGAGCCGGCTGCATGCTCACCCACACTGCCAAAGAGCATGTGATGCAACTTTACTACAGGCGTGTATGTTTTTCTGAGGGTGCTGTGGCATCAGTTTGTCGAGTTTGGGAGGGGTTGACTGACTGACTAACGCCAACGGGCTGGCTGGTTTGGTTCGTCGATGGGTGTTCGTGTGCTAACTACAAGCTAAAACAAGTGAACAACCATCCGACTCACCACTTCAGGTGGTACTAAAAATGATAGCCACGGTAAGGTAGTAGTAGCAGTCAACAAGAACTAGTTTTATTTTTATTTTTTTATCATCATCATCATCATCATCATCATCATCATATTCTTTTTCTTCATCTTTTCTTCTTCTTCTTCTTCCTCCTTTGCAACTGTTGCTTCATATTTTCCTGTCAGTCTGGGAAAGGGCATATCACGGGACGGGTTGGGTTTTGCAGGTAGAAGAATTTTGGAATGTCGGGTTTTTCTGATTTTGTTGGGAAAATGGAATTTTTTGGTTTGTCCTTACCTCTTGAATTGTTCCAAACTTCTTTTGGATTTCACTGCGAGGGGTCAGAATTAGGAGTGTACCCTGGACAGGTATTTGAAAAAAAATTTTTTTCTTTTTGTACGATTCCCTGTTGAACTTTTTAAAAGAAAACTCCCATCATTACAGTATGATTTAAAAAAAACCCATTTCTTCTCTAATATTGAAAACAAAGATGATTCTCTTTAGTTACTCCTTGAAAATATTTTTTAATCGTCTTAGGTAATATGCGTTCATATTTCTGTCTCTCAATCTCCATTTTCTGTCTCTGTCACTCTTTTTTGCTTCTCTCTCTCTTCGCTTCTTTTTCTCCTTATTTTCTTTCTGCCTCTTTCTCTACCTATTTTCTCCTTGCTTCTTTCTATCCCTATTTTTTCTATCGTTGTCACTCTTTCCTTCCCTCTGTCTATCCTTCTCCTTTCTTCCATGATATATTATTTACCTGCCTTGTGTATATATCTACCTTATTTTTTTGTACCATTTTTGCTTATCTAAGGTTTGTGCCTATCTCTTTATCCAAGACCTTGTTACATTGAAACTAGAATCCTCACCCCTGGTCTTATTATTCCCAGGGTAGCAAGTTCTTAAGCTGCTTGACTACTGTATATGCTTGGGTAAAGTTTGACTTTATCGGGGAGTCGAACATCACAATCGGTATGCTCTTGAAACAGTAAAAATATTGGGCGTACTATTTCAAAAAAATACTGTAAATAATGTTCGACTCCCTAGTTTTAGGCCAAGAAATTAGTCTCAAAAAGTCTTACTAAGCACAAGTATATACCGTATTCAAATGAAGCAGTAGTCATTTTACTTTGGATGAGGCAGGCACACCTTTTATTGAGTTTTATCAAAGAACTGTTCAGAAAAATATGCAGAGTGACATCTAGTGACAAATTTAATTGCTAATGAATAATATACGGTAAACTCTTGTCTCTATGGCATGCGTTCTAATGGAACTATTTAATGACCTGCATTTTAACGTTTGTTTTTATATTTTTGCTAGACTATTGTTGGAGATTACTTTGTTGTAACAACGCATGAAGATTTCAGTGTATCATTATTTAAAACTAATGTTAGTAAACCTTTAAAGTGATGCTGCCTAAAGTAACATGGGGTATTAGGCCATGAAAGGGTGATAAATTTATTCTTGTCCTTATTTTTTCGTTTCTTATTTGTATGAAATTAACCCATTATAACGGCACCCTTAAATCCCTGAGGGTGCCGTGATAAGTGAAATCTACTGTACTTGAAAATATTCGAGTTAAGATATTCAATACATTATTTCAATACTATTCTGTAAGTGGTATACTTGGAAATTATTGTTTGTTCATTTTACTTTATCCCTAATTTTTGTACATATCGTTCTTTATAAGTTTCTTTTTTTTCAGTATATATGTGTGTATATATATATATATATATATATATATATATATATATATATATATATGTGTGTGTGTGCGTGTATGTTCGGTAGGATGGTTTTACCTTTTCGAAGCCTCAATTTCATTAACCATTTTCCCAAATACTATCTTGAATAGATCTTTTAATGTATTCAAAGAATTTTAAAAAGATGTATTAAAGAAAAAGGGTCATACCGTTTTTATCCAGAATTTGTTCTTGAATTTGATAACAATATGATTTTCAAAAGCGCAGTCTACTGCGGAAATGTGCATAAAATGCTTTCCTTTCTGAAACATGAGAACTCACCATGGTTTCTAATGTTATGTTGGTTTTCATTCATTTTATATTGATAAGATTTTCTAGTAAAACTTTTTGATGATGTAAGTTCATGAAATTTAATTTGATTATTTCACAAAAATTTGAATCAAAAAATTTCAAATTTTTCCTGTCAGTTTTTGATAAGTAATTTTCTTTTGTAAATTATGACATTCTTTTTTCATGTCATTCAGATACTATTTTTGAAATGGTAAGATCATGATTTGTTTCAAATGAAAACGCAACTGCACATTTTAAGGTGAACATTTAACATTTAAAATGTATTTTCATCATTTAATGAAACAGATTTTAACCTTTCAATTATGGATTTAATGAAATTAGACAGTGATTCCTAGTTTGGTGCTCTGCCAACTCAATTTTATTTTGTACTAAAATATATTGCATATACTTTTAAAAGATGGTTGTTATTTGACATTTTTGTTTTTCTAGTATCAAAGAAGAGCCTTTTCTTTGAGATAAGGGTTTGCTTTGAAAAATTCTAGTTTTAGCACATGAAGATAACAGTTTGAGGAATATACAGAGGAGCTTTGTATTATGTGAAGGGTATTAAGATTGGTTTTATTATTTGCAATGTTATTTTTAGGGAGTTGTTTATTTTCAAGTCAAGTGATTATAATAAATGGCTTCCTCTGTGTTTATACTGACCTGTTTTCTCTCATCCATTTTGTTAGTTAGTTAATTCATTCATTGTCTATAAATTCTGAGTTTCTACGATTTACTGTTAGTACAGCCCCATCTCCCACATTATAAAATGAATGTTGGGGTCGAAGAAGGCTGACCAAGTTAAAAATGGAGCCTTGATAACTCAGGGGATGGTGTGTATGGTTGATAATTAAGGGCGGACAATAGTAAATGAAAAACAGTAAACATCGCAGACTGTATAAAAACTAAGATTTGAACAAATAAATGTAGGCATTCTTTAAATTTTGTTTCTTTATTAAATAATGATAAATAACAATATATTACAAAGTATACAAAATTCCAGTATTTAAAAACAAAATATTTACATATTCACGTCAGTGACTTTACCTTTCTAACCCGTAACAAAAACAAAAAATTGATTTTTAAAAGAAAATTTTTTTCATTGACTATTGAAATATTTTTGTCGAATTCATTTCATTTTTGCACTTGGTAAGCTCATATAAGTCTAGTATATATTTTTAATGAGGTTGCAGTTACGGCACATCTGTCATCGAGAAGGCTTACAGCGTAGTAAAATAGCGTTCAGTCTTGAATATCCGGCCTATGGATTCGAAGAGGAATTTTTTTATTCCCAGTTTCGTGGGCTATAATATACATAAAAATGTTGGGGTTCACCAACAACCCACGTTAAATCACGTTGCATTATGATGGTGAATGCCTGTAGCAGCTTTAGAGAAGACTTTCAGGGTGCTAAATTATAGACTATGTCTATTCCTTATTATATCTAGATAAAACTGATTTTGTCATTTGAATGACCACCTCCGACCTGCCCCACCCAACCCTGCCTTGCCCAATTGGTTCTTAGTGGGTGGCTCACTTTGTAATGCAAGTTTATGCCAAATTGGTCCGTACTCTGTGCCCAGCTGTGTTTGTGCTTATTTTTTTGAAAATTCAGATTTTTAAGTGTTCACTGCCAAACAAAAGGCAAGAGAAGTAACTAGTTCATTGATCACTTCTTTTTCCAGTTTGTTAATTATTCACCCCCAATATAGCATGCTGCAAAAAGGTGATGATCTTGTTACAGTTTTTGTTAAGTAACTAACCAGACCTGTATCGACTACTGAGTCATGATCAGAAATTGAAACCCTTGTAGAGTTCAGATGATATGAGATTTATCCCAAATGTATCCAGCCATTTAATATTAACGGGGAAAAAATTGCCTATGTAGGGCAATAGCGCCTCGGTTCGCTTCTAAGTACCCACCTTGAGACCTCACTCACTTATCCCAGTGTCACTTCCACTATCTATAAATAGTCTGTGAAGTCCCCTTTTCGGGATCAGTAGTGTATTTAGCCTTGTTTGGGAGTGCAGCGAGCTAGGTTTCAGCTGACTTTGGGCTGATGACATGGGGTTTGGGGCTGCTGACTGTGGGGTGATGATATGGGGGTTAGGGCTCTTGAATGTTCAGCTTTCATCTGTACAACTTCACTAGAAGAAATAACATGGTTTACCTGAGTTTCTGATTAAGCTGGATGTATCTATAGTCCCTTAGTAGTTACATGAGGGGATCTTAGCTGTGTATCGTAGGATAGAGATATATGGGGACATTTTTTTCATTAAAAACAGTATTTTTCAACACATTGTAATATTTTAAAATGTTGAAATCATTGGTGTATGGTGCCCTGTATCATGGTTGTGCTCTGAGCTACAGATGAACAAAAACGCAAAAATATTTTAGTGTCTGCAAAAAGCAAGGTACAGGAAAAGACTTTTTGATGCAATATGGGGAAGGTGCAATCATTTTCTGGGTGGTCATCCCTAATGAGGGTGAGGGTTGGTTGAAGGAAATTTATAAGGATTTATTTTGAAAATACAAATTCAAAATATTTTTTCTCTTCCTTTTAATATTTTACTATGTATCTGTTAATTTACACCAACTTTAAGATGTTGATTTTTAATTAATTCTCTTATTTCTTTCCATCTGTTCACTCAAACGTCATATGAGCAAGGGTGCGAAACTTTACAATTCAAGTCAGGACCACCTTCCTGCATAGTACCAAAAAAGTTTCTTCTGACATGGCTTCTTATAGACACTAGAATTTTTTTTTTTTTTTTTTTGGTGCATCCATATCTTGGAGCACACCTGCGATAGAGAACAGCATATGCAACTATCAAATTCTTTACCGCACAGTTCCACTTACAAAGAATGGATTACAGACAAATAGTAAGAGATAGTATATCTTATGCTTTGCTATCAAGATTACAGCAACAAATGAACCATTTTTTCTCATCTTTGTCTTTTTTAACTCTTAATCTCATACAAAAAATAGACTGTTAATTCCAAGGGGGATAACTACTATTAAGTTACCTCCCTTGTTT
The DNA here is from genome assembly GCA_963457665.1 of Thysanoteuthis rhombus. NCBI lineage: Eukaryota > Metazoa > Mollusca > Cephalopoda > Oegopsida > Thysanoteuthidae > Thysanoteuthis > Thysanoteuthis major. The sequence goes on along the minus strand of OY735242.1, from coordinate 18,333,889 downwards.
CTTAGGAGCTGGTTGCAGTTTCCAATGGTATGTGACATAATGAGTTAACTGTATTTTGCAGTCATTTTCTCTCTGATACATTGTTTTATGTGTGAAGTTAGTATTAATTTCAAAATTTTGAATAGCTTTTATCGTATCAAACTATTTGATGAACCCCAGATTCTGGGGTCCAAAGTTCAATTCCACATGATATCATCTTGTAAAGACTTTGTGGCAATTAGAGATGAGTTGGGTTTACGGGGATGTAGAGGTTCTTCGTTTCAGGTTTTCTTCAAATATGGTTCTCATGTGAAACATTTTGGTCTTTTTTTTTACCAATTGCAATTTGTATATCACACCAACATGCGGATGCACGCTTACACTCACACACACACACACACAGACACACGCACATATATCAATTATACCAACACGTATCACCAAATGTATACACACATATACCATATATGCCAGTATATAGGACAGATATTTCATTTTTCTAAAACTACACAAATTTAACACTGCATCAAATGTGCTGGTATTATAACAAGAAGGCTGACTACCAAAGCTCGATATGAACAGTTATGGAGATTGGATGAGTTGCTGTGAGCAGCAGTTCACCAAATATCCTTGTAAACTATTTGTTTTATTGTCCAGTATAAATGGTATATGTGTGTATTTGTTTTGTGTATTCATAAGTTATTCCAACATGTATTTACGTATACTTAAAAGATCACCTTTTGTACTATCAACAGTGGAAGCAACCTCCCCACTGAAATTCCCACCGCCACAACAGAGTCTGTTGTCTCTTCCTCCTTCTCTTCCTCTTCTTCTTACTCCTCTGCAACAAACAGTTCTGTTGCACACACCAACATCAAGGCGGCTCCAGTTCCAGCCCCACCGGCAGTGAGGCCCCAGGCACTGCCTATAGAACATCCAATATTTGTTGATGTCTCTCACTCTGTCTCTGCCATCTCGAGGTTAGGCCTTCAGATTATCTCTGCTGCCTGTTTGCCTCAGTGTTTCAAACACTGCGTTATTTTCTCAAAAAAATGTTCATTTGTTAATATTTTGTTTCCCTCCTTCCTTTGTATTATTTTTATAACACCTACTCCTTTACTAATCCTGTCTACAAATGTGATCGGACATAAATTCAAAAACCATTGATTTGAAGGATCCATCTCATCAGGATTCGTCCTGTGGTTACAAAAAAAGTATATAATGCCCTTTCGTGGGGTCCATGGCTACACCTTTCATTGCATTCAAAAGGTAGGTTTGGATGGACATTTCTGAAGCCTGCATGACACTAGTTGCGAATACTGGGCAATTTTCATCTTTGTCCACTTGTATCTATTCTCCTATTAAACTGACTTTGCATCAAATTCATCTTCCTGGGGAGGTAAATAGATTCCTCATCTTTTGCTCTTGAACTATATTCTGTTGAACGTAAGCAAACTTGGTCTTTATAGAAGGATCTCCCGTACACAATATGAACTATTTTCCCATTTAATTGTCTCATTTAATGGCATATAAGATCCCACCCCTTTTTTTCCCCTCAAAATGGCTCTAAATGTAAGCGTGATCTTTGTTGTCCAGTTCCAAATTGACCAGAACTTGAAGATTCATTCCATATTTAAATTCATACTGTAGGCAAGCTTTCACTATCAACTTTTAGGTTGCCATGTTGATTCCGCTCATTACTATTGTAGGTATACACTTCTGGAGGTTATCTGGTAGTAAATGATTTGTATTGATTTCATGTTATTGGAATGGGATTGGGATATTCTTATATCATATTATATCGGTAAAATATCCTATCAGGACAATCGTTGTTTTCTCTACTTTCGTCAGCATCTATAAATACAGGGTGTCTCAAAAGTCACTGTACACTTATTTTTCAATTTTTTTTTTCAACACAAACAGGACAAATCTCTTGAAAATCAATAAGTATAAACTAAAATGTTTGAGAATTTTTTAAATCATAATTTTTACCAAGCTCAATTCAGAATTACTTTACTGGTAGACTTTTACATTTGAGCCACCTTTCCTCATAGCACTTCAGCCAAGCCAGCAATCAACATAGGCATCCCTGACATCAGCAAGCATTCCAAGTGAGATATTTTCACAACAATCAGCACTTCAACCATGCTAACCATTGACACAGGCATTCCCAAGATCAGCAAGCATTTTGAGTGGGATTTTTCAACAACAATCTCTGATTCTTGTCTCAAATTCTAAAAAGTTATCTGTAGTTATTACATAAACTTTGCTCTTGATGTTGCCCTACACAAAGAAATCCTAATCCTTACCAGGCTGTAATTTTACACCTCAGTTTAGGAGCATTGCTATAATAAAGTAGATAGAAATAGAGCTTGAGTACAAAAAAAATGCGTAGGAGCATAGAAGATTGATATCAGTTTTATAGAGATTTGACTGAAATCTGAAAAGAAAAATGAAATATAAAATGTCAAGTCATTTTTGAGACACCTTGGAACTCCTATCTGATTCATTGCCTGAGTTATAAAACTCAGGACATTTCTTGCACGATATATCATTAGCCACTCCTTGGTGGTTAACCGATTTTCCTAATCCCTGACAAGTCTATCAATTGATATTTTAATATACCTTGAATGCGGATATGAAACAAATTCCTTCATTCAAAATCTATTTCTGTAAATACAGAAAATGTTACAAAAAGCCTAATAAGGGAAGGGATGGTGATGGTCAGTACTATCGTGTTTTTCACATCATCATCATCATCAGTCTTTCAACGTCCGTCGTTGGACATAGACCTTCCCCAGGATTCGCCACACTTCTCTATTGTGGGCGTAGTCACATTTATTGACCCAACTGTCCTTCATTGCTCCTTTCATCATAATATAGCTTTTATTCTGAAAACCTATGTGCCACAATCACCATTCAGCGAGCAACTAAAAAAAATAAGATGGAGCAAAAAAAGTAAACTCCTTCATATTAGTGTCTCTCAATTACTTATTTCAATCACCTTTCCCACTTTTTTTTTTTATTGAAATTATGAGAGGAAGTATTTCTATCATTCGATGAAAACCTCCATATTTTGTCTTTAAACATAGAAAGTTTCCAGTACTATTAGTCAATATGTCCTGTCACATTTGAGGATGGTTCTAAGTTCATACTAACCTTGAGAGCCCAGTCGGGATATTCAATAAGTTTTTCAGACAATCCAACTCATTCTTGTCATTACTTTGGCTGAACAGCTTATCCATTCTACAGCCTTCTTCAGGTGTAAAGAAGAGGACTCTTTTTTTCCGGTATTGTCTAGTAGTGGTAGCTGACAGATTTTTTTATTTTTTGTTGATTTTTTTAGAAAAATATAAGCAGCAGTGCTAGGTTGTGGATGCTTTTAAAGCATTTCTTTATTAGGCGAGGACTGCCATACCTTGTCTCTGTTGAGCAGCAAAAGCTACAACAAGTTGAATTCCATACTGGTCTGACTTGTCTTTGAGTTTTCACACTCTCCAACAGCATTCCATGTTTTCAACAAGAAGAATGAGTTCAATTGTCAGGAAAACTCTTTGAATATTAATGGCTCTTCTCAGAATCATAGATGATATCTCAACACAGGGTTCTTCAAACTTCTCCAATCGTGTGTCAGTTTAATTTTATGCAATATTCACACAATCAACTGATACAATTCATTCACAAATGCATAGTTCTGGCACCCTCATCTCAGTGTATGAGTCGTATCTTGCCAACCACGTCTCTCTTTCCCTCATCCAATGAATGTACATTGTTGTTTTTCAACCGTACCAAGGCTACTATGTATTACTGTTGAGATTTTATAGTACAACAAATTAATGACAAGGTCATAAAATTAGATATATTCATGTTTCAAATTTTGATTATCCCATTTTCACAAATCTTTTTTGCTCTTACTCTCTGTTTATTCATTTATTCATTGTGAACCTGCAACCCAGTCTGCAGGACTTTGACTCAGTAATGTGTCAGGACCTGTACTTTGAAGAACCCTGTCTTAACAGTCTCAATATGTTGTTGTTGTTTTTTTTTTTCTTCTTTTTTTTTGTTCCAATTGTAGTTGTATTGTTATTGGTATTCTCATCTCTTTCCTTCGTTTATATGGATTGTGGGCATAAAATGGGGGATCATTATTGGTATCATTTGATAACTGAACTGATCACCTATTTTATATCCTATTGAAACTTGCTGGTAATTTTTGTGATTTGATGTTTACATGCTACTTCACTGACATTCATTTATGTGATCTATTTATTTCTATATATTTTGATATGATTCTGATGAGCATAAAAATATGAAAATCTTTGGTAAAATATAACCTGTTATTTCTGACTATGTGTATATGTGTGTCTAAAAATATACCAACACCTATACATATGTGTTTGTGTGTGTGTGTGTATATATATATATATATATATATATATATATATATATATATATGTGTTTGTGTGTGTATGTATATACATGTTTGTGTGTGTGTATACATATATATGTGTGTGTCTGGATGTGAGATGATCCGACAGAATGTGGGTGAAAGTGACAATTGAAAGGTTTTTTTCTTTTCACCTGGACAGATATCTGAAAAGAAGAATGAAATATAAAATGTAATGTCACTTTTCAGATATAATTTAGTTCTCAAAACTGTTTTTTTTTTTTTTTTGTTTTTTTTTTTATTCACATGTATAAATATATGTAAATTAAGATTGTCAACGGTATTATCTGTATATTTTGCAGGGGAATATTTTGTGATGCTCAATAGGATTTTAACATACTGTTAATTAATTCATAGTGATAATTCCTCACTGAAGGAATTCAAACAAAACTTGGAGAGCGCCACTATGTATACAAAATAGTAGCAATATAAATACAGAAATCATTTAAGAGGGTAGGGAAAAAGGCTTAGTTTTGCTGATTTCAATTACTTTGTTGATTAGTATGCTACTTCAAAGAATCTATATTTTTGATGGAATCAGTAGGTGTTATTATTACTTACTCCTCTTGTAATGGTTCCAGCAGACAATACTGTTCACCTCAGCAAGAATTTTTCCTAATTATTATTGTTTTTGCTAGAGGCAGGCATGTGCTCGTATTACTGCAGCTATAATTATCTTCATCATCTTTGCCACTGAAACTGGAGAAGTTTATTATTACCTCCTGTCTTTCCTTCCGTCTTTCCACCTGATATATCAATAAGTTCTCGATGAATTTCTGTGTTACTTTGTGGAAGGATTGGCCTTAGGTTAAGGATGAAGTAATTGAATTTTGGGGCTGATCTAGAAATTTGTTTCCAATCGATTATATTTTCCTATTTTTCCCATACGTTTATGTATTTGCTCATGTCCGTATTCTCCAAAAGTTCTGAATTAATTTCAATAAAATTCTGTGGAAAGGACTGATTGAATCTCTAGCAGATCAAGGAATTTTCATTTTCAATTAGGTACATGACAGCTTTGGCAGAGGTTTGGGTTCTCAGAGTACTTTCTAGTTGCTATTGTTATTTTTATCACAGTCGGTGTATTGTTACTCAGATTTCACCCTTCTCGTTATTCTTTTTCTCTTTCACTTTTCATCTGCATTGCATTTTTGGTACAAAGTAGGTTTTATGGGGTGGAGTTGCTCGCCCCATACCCAAGATGGACTGCCATACAGGACTAGAGAGCTCCAACTGCCCTACTATTTACTCATAGCTGGCGGGGGGAGAGGTTGATTCAGGCCTTTCTGAAGAATATTAGTACTGAGTGAATGTTAGCCGCTTTGACTGAAATTTGAACTTGGTTTGTAGATTGTTTTTCATGCCAGTTACCATTATGCCACTCTGTACTTCCACCCATGATTGTATATAGGCCTCCCCTGTTATAACATGGTTCATTATAGTGCGAGTGGATGGCCGCTAGATGAAAATCTAGCTACAAAATAGCTGAATTGTTTTAGAACAATCACTTTTATTTTTCTTGGACCCCAACATCAATGTTAGAATAGGGAATGCCTGTAGTAATTTGAAATGAATGTTTCCATCTTTGTGTGCCACTTATTCCAGAGTGACCTCTGTCAAAGTCAATTAGCCAGTCTAAATTACACATAAATAACTAGCTTTAATTAATTCTCAGGCATCTAATTCTCTCCTTATCTCCTAAAATATCTAAGTGGATGGGAGTAGTTTTATTGACTCTATTCTCAAATTGAAATATTTCACTTTGCATAACTCAGTGTATTGGACAGGGTATAGAAACCCTCCCCCCAATGCTTAATTGGCATATATTTATCCAATCCCACATCAACCAGAATTGGACCAGTTTTTTTTAATACAATGTTTTGGCTGTTTTATATGGTCTTTAAAATGATGTTTTTGGGGTCCTCCATCCACCCGCATTATAATGCAGGAGGTCTGTAATAATCTTGGTGTCATCAACTGCTCTAAGGTGACCTTAAGATGTCAATTGTTAAGTCTTCTGCTATTCTAGATCAGTTAATACTATTGTTACTTTTCTTCCAATTACCTATTTAGAAGAACTAGAACAAGTAGTTTTGGGAGAGCTATTGCAAATTTTCACTTATTTAATTGGCAGCCCTCTCCACAATTGTTTTGAGATTATCAAATTAACAGCCATGATGATAAATTGATTATATTGTGAAATTGTTCTACTCATCATCTAAGCAAGAATTCCAGGTCCAGACATTTGCCTGATATCTAAGTAACCTTTATTCTGAATTTGTCTGAACTAGTTAATTTTCATCATCAGCTATTTAAGGTCTTTTGATTGATATAAGCCTTTCTTATAGTTTGTTTTTTTTTTTACTTTCGAGCATTTCAGTGTTGAAACATTCTGAATCTGTCCACATGATGTCATCTAATATTGACCACAGTATTGTATATGATCTCCGTGATCCATGTTGTAAGTTGTGATGTCCAGCGGTTGTCTGACATCCTTGCAAATGCCAACCGCCATTTAAGTTTGCTAATAGCCTTTAGGATATCTCTGACATCTGTTTTATATTGTGCTGATCTTTCTATGTGATATTTACAATGACTTTCCAACCAAATCCAATAGATATTTTCTATTTTTTTCTATCTCCATATCTTAAAGCAAAGATAATTTTTTTTCATTGTCCACTACCCATGAGCCTTTAGTATCATCTGATGCTAACATAAAGATAAGAAGGGTGTATATACACAGCTGATGGAAATCCAGCCCACACTTTCTTGTGTGGATGAAGATTAGAGAAGGAAGAAACCTATTGAATAGGTTCCGTTGTTGACATAAGGAAATCTTACTCTCAGATTATCTATAGATTAAATCCAAGTTGATGAGTGAAGGTATTACCTGAAAATTTTCCAAGTTAAAGATTCTCTTCTGGGTTAGTTATGATCATTATAGTAAAGTTGGATTATTGAAAGAAATTCTAACCAAAGCAAATAGCTATTTTCCATTTGTCGTCATTGCTATAAATCATATTTTCTCTTCCTAAAATAATTAAGCGAAGAGCCTGTGTTGAAACCATTCTTCTCTAGTACAGTTTGGGATTTTGAATGTATCTGATTCTCTTGAGTACTATATATGGTTCTAATATCTAAGGGAAAAAGTAATTTTCAATGGTCAGGAATTGAAGAAAGCATTACTCATGGAATAAGGTTTATTATAGGTATAATATGAATTTTTCTTTTGTTCCTAAATTCCAAAGATGAAACGCAAATTTCCCAGAATTCCTCCTAATTCTTACTAGCTTTCCCCATGAAAATTCCACTTACATTGACAAATAAAATATCATCATTACTTGTGCATATATATTTCTGCAATTGAAGTATATAATTTTGTTAAAGCAATTTATTACATATGGAACCTATCTATATTAACAATAACAACATGCAAAGGTAACTGAAACTGATATATCTGTTAATATCATTAATATTATTGATTACTTTTGCTATTGGTCTATTTGTGTGGTCTACTACTATTATAAATTTTTGGTTTTAGACTTACGAGGAGAGGAGTAAAAATGATCGACACTCATATTGTTTTGTTTTGTTTGCTCCCATTAAATGAGCATAAGCATTGTCTTCATTTTTAAGCTTGTTCATTATATTGCAAGGGTAGATGAGTGGGGAGAGAATAAGGATAAAAGATACGAGTGGAATGAATAATAATCAAAAGGTGCCATGGTTGTACCTACAAGCAGAATCATTTGTAAGTGAAATATTGTATGTACATGAAGTATGTTAATCTGTTTATGTAGTTATGTCTGTAATAACAATATTTGTAATTTTTGGCTGGATTCATAACAGAAGGCAAAATAAAGGTGAACATCTTATGCTGAACATCTTTGATTTTTTTGTTGTTGTTTTCTCCTGGCACATTGAGTACATTTCAAAAACCATCTGATGGTAACTGGAGAAAAACTTGCTTACAAATCTCTAGGGTTATAGTATAAACCTAGCTATGAAAATAACTATATTATGATAATCATAACAACACCTACATTTACCTACTACTAGATGAATCTGCCACCAGAAAGGGAGGGGGGGATCCAGCTAGTTATAAGAAAAAAAGAGAGATAAGCTGAATTCATTTCTCCAGGGATTTATCTATAAATCTTTCCTTATCTTCGTTCTTCTTAATGGCACAAAAAATTTGACAATAGAATTATCTTTTAGCTCTATCTAGTATGAATACTGTGTTTATATCAAATCAATGCTTGTAGACCGTAAACTAAAACAAGTCGTAGTGGCTTTGTTTCTGTTACATATCCTTATGTTAGTGTCCTTTTTAATAAAAAGGATATAGGTAGTATTTTCTATTTACCTGTGTATTGTGCTAAAAGCTAAGGTAATTTTTCACAAAATTATACACACTGGGGGGATTGGATTAATTTCTTTTCTCATTTTCTGAATGAGTTTTAAAGTTTAAGAAAAGCTTTATCTATTTGAAGTTGCCTGGATTTCTTTAATGAAGCATTGCCAGTAGGTTTTTGAGTAGAGGGTTCAATTTGTAATGTAAGTTTATGCCGAATTGATCCCTTAGTTTGTGGTCACCAACATTTGTGTTTGTTTTTTGAGAATTCAGACTTATATTTCCACTACTTCGATGATCCAACGCCTGCAAGGTTGTTTTTTTTCCTTTCTATTCTTATCCATCACTTTCTGTTTCACTCAAGTTTTCTATATCTACTTCCGGCTTGCTGTGCCCATCGAAACTTCGCCAGCTGTTTGTTTGTTGACTGTAAATTCATTGTCTATTTGAAACGGTCACTTCCTTTTTTTTTTCTTTTTTCATTTTTTTTTCTCAAACAATGTCGCTCATTATTTTTTTTTCAAAGTTTGAAAAATGTCAATTCTCCATGATTCTTTATAATCAACTAGATACTTGAATAAACGAAGAGTCACTTATCAATGGTTATGGTACGATAGTGTTTAACTTTGCATTCTAGAAATTTAAAAAAGTGATCCAAGGGAAGTAACTGCTCATTAAAATACCTCCCTTGCACATTTTGGTAATTTTTATTTCATTCTTTTTTCCATTCAATTCATATGAGATTTTTTCTTCTGAAAATGCTATTCATTGAAGATTTCAACAGCGATTACAAGTGGTTGATGAATGTAAGAGTTAAAATTCCTAATTTTCTTGTCAATTCTTATTTCACAAGAATTTCATTTTACAATCATTCAATCATTACTTTTATGTTAATTTTTCTTATCTACAGTTGTACAACTTGACACTTATTTTCTTATTTATATATCTTCTTCCTGTTTTTTTCCCTTGTTCATATAGCAATGCCGCCAAGGTTACATATCGCCCATCACCACCCTTACCGCATACCCCTTTAGTCTCTGATGTATCCCGGCTGCTGTCCCGTTCAGAGGGTACCCAACCCTCCTGCTCGGGGACTATAGACATATATGCTGCCGCCATGATTGAGGACCAGAGGTTAGCGATTCAGTACAAAACTGCATGGTCGTTTGTATAAGTGCTATCTGCTTTATGGGCCTTATATATACTGTTCATATAATTATGCATCATCTAAAAAAAGAAATAACTCTCTAAAAGAAACTTATCTGTTGTGGCCCTCAAATTTACAGTCACCTGATTGACTAATATGTTTTGCTGAATTCTCAGGGAAGCCTATTAGCCAATCAGCCAACTGTAAATTTCACGGATGCAACTTACAAGTTTCTCCTGAAGAGTTATTCTCCTTTGCAAATGTCGCATTATTTTATGAACACCCTGTATATATATATGAAAGTAAGTGGAAGTGAGTTTTGTAAGGTCCCAGTTCATTGTTGTCCATTTATCTTTCTTTCTCTCTCTCTATTTTTTGATGTTGTCATTGTGGTCATTGGTGTACTTTGTTACATATTTAAAACCGTCGTGTAAAAAAAATGGTCAATTTCACATGTATCAATAATGGTTCCATTTGTTGTCTTATTCTTACTATTTTCTAAGGTTTTTTTAAAGTCTACTGCCTTTATCCTATTGCTATAAGACTATACGCTATCGTGTTTGTTATTTTGGGTCTTGTCTGCCTCGTGCTTGTGATATATCATCAGTATTTGATGGATAACTGGTATTTAATATTCTCCAGGTATTGTTTTGTCCTTTTCTTATTGTAAATTGTGTCATTTGTTGTATACATATGAAAATATTTTTAAAAAATCTTTTACTTGTACTTGTGGTATTGTGGGTAGGTGGAAACAGTGGACATGTTATTTCATCCATCCGTTTTATTTGTTTTTTTTTTTGTTTTTTTTTTCTATTTAATGTTAAACAGAGCTTCTCAAACTACTTTTCTTTATCCATTTGTCCTATCTGTCAGTATTAGTGTACCTCTTGTGAAGAGTATGGTATAAAACGGGGGGGGGGGTCACCAAAGTCGTTTATGTAGACCCCTGGTGATCGATTGGACCACCTAAGGGTCTATAAGTGTCTGGGAGCCAGAAGGAGGTCAGTGAATACTAAGGAGGGTCGATTGAACTTTAGAAGTCAAAAGCTTACATCCGTATATAAAATGAAAATGAAAAAAACTCTCCAACATAGTCAATAAATGATCGAATGTAGCATCAAAATTTGAAGTTTTAAGAAATTTCATCAAAGAATACATACAGTCAGAATAATTCTATCTATGATATCACTAGCGTTTTCGACAGGAAAATGTCTAAAATAGAGTAATAAAAAAATAAACTAGATGCTATTGATAAACCCATCAAAATAAGGCCCCCAAAAGTTTTTTTGCAAGAAACAAAGCAAAATTTTAGAAAGGGTCTAGTGAGGTACTGATGCCAATTTTCAACTGTGTAAACAGTATGGCCAGGAGTTCTAGAACAAACAAACAAACAAACAAGAAGTGTTGGAATAGACTCATACGCAAACACAAGCACGTATTGAAAAAAAAAAGGATAGTACCCTTCACCACCTTTGGTACTACAGTTATATTTGATGACCTCTGGTGTAAAATTCTGTCAGCCTCAATTCCACATCGCCAACAGAATAGAAAATGGAGAGATGAACTAGAAAAATTTAGAAAATACTGGCTCAGTGACACCCACAAAAGTCTCATCTGCTGGGTAACTGATCCAAGATGGTCATATTTGATGACCTCTGGTGTAAAATTCTGTCGGCCTTGGTTTCGCATTGCCAACAGTATACAAGATAGGGAGATGAACTAAATTTAGAAAATACTGGCTTCGTGACACCCACAATAAAGAATTTTGGCAAATCCTGGGGAAGGTCTATGTCCAACGACAGACGCTAAAAGACTGATGATGATGGTGTAAAATTTATAGATATCATTGAACAGACAAACATTCAATTTAATGCTGCTTTTTTTAATGAGATAGACATAATTAACTATTCCCAATATTTACCTCAATTCTAGGTACAATTACAAAGAGACACGCTTACCTATCATTTTAATTCAGTCTTGTATAAAATTTTTCTCAGTCATGTTCAGTTAATTTTTGATGTTTGTAATTACTTCAAAATTACAGTGTTTTTACAAAACTTGAGCACCCCTGTATTTTTCTTGCATACCCCCAGGGGTACATGCACTTGTGCTATAGAAGAGTACAAAACTCTGCCTAACAAATAAATAATTCCTGTTGTTCATTAAATAACTGGGCTAACATGAAAACTCACTCTATCTGAGGGGTTTGCAAAATTTACTGAATGATTAACGGTTTTGTGTTGAGCTCCAAGCATACTTGTCAAGAATCTTTTTGTGTAATGGATCCAATACAGTGTTTTATCACACTTACGCAACTTGGGATCATACTTTAAAAGGTTGTTTTCATTGTAACCGGCAATGGGTCCTCCACAAGCAATGGAAGAATGACAGCTTGGAACGTGTTGTCAGCCATGGCTTCTCCCTTTCTTAGTTTTGTCAATTAAGCATCCTTACCCCTAAACTGTATGTGTGTTGATGATCTGACCTTCTAAGTGGATGTTTTTGTGTATGCCTTGTAATATAACCCTGTGCCCCCTCTTAAAACATCTCTGCCATCAACAGTCTCATCTACTGGGTAACTGATCCAAGATGGTAAGGTTTATAATCAGTGTGTGTGTGTATATATATATATATATATATATATATATATATATATATATATATGCAAAAGTAAGTAGGGGTTTCTTGCCGCCCTACCCCTTAGCATAAAATACCAGGTGCTGAGTAACCGATCCCTGACTGTAAGCCCTATCATCTTTTGCCCCCTTGTAAAATATTAGGTGGGTACTGAAATAGCAAGGATGGGTTGTATATTATGATTCATGTTGCGATGAAGCTTCTTTATTTGAAAAAATTCTTTAAAAAAGTTGCTTCAGAGAAAAAATTTTTGAAATCTTATAATTCTAAATGTCGTGGCCTTTCAAAAATATGAGTAATCAATAGCCATAGTTAAGCTACCAAGTCGAGTTCTGCAATTTGGAACTCGTAGTAAATTACTGTATCATGATTTGTGCAATACCACGTATATCACAATTATTTTTATATTACTTTTGTGTATGTTACACTGAAAAAAAATTGCCATATAAATCTATATATTTACTTATTTTTTGGTTATACAAACTCTTGATCATAAAAAAGTTATCCTTGTTTCGATTAATTAAACTTTTGATCAGATTGAAAATATATATTCATTCATATTTTGTATAAAAAGTTGAAACTGTTTTTCGTTTTTTTTACGAATAATTAATACATAATTCAATTTAATTAGAGGCTTATATAATCAAAACAAGGATAAACGTGACTATTTTTTCACAATTTAAAGTTTATATAATTAAAATATGAGTAATACAGTTTTATTCACTGATTAGGCAATTTCGATGATTAGTCGTAACATATAATGTGGTCGCTACTCAGCCAAAAGAATTTTTTTTTCATATCTGATCGGTAGCTCTTCAGAATGCAGATATTATTAATTCCTTTCTTTGTTAGGCAAGGGCTCTCATACCTTATTCCTGTTCAGTAGCGAAAGCCACATAGAGTTGAATTCCACCAACCATAGTCAAATTCTATTAGTTGTCATTACATAACACTACCAGGGGGTGAAAAAGTGTCCCCCCCCCCTCTCTTAACATGTAGATACTACTCTTGAGCAAGGCCGTAGAATGATTTCAGCCGAAAGTATGCTAACAGATGTTGATGATGATCTCTTTGAGAATTGAATCTAATTGAATCCAGTTTGTACTAATTGACACTCGCTTTTAGTATTTCTTCATCATCCTCAGTCTTTTAGCGTCCGTCGTTGGACATAGACCTTCCCCAGGATTTGCCACACGTCCCTATCATGGGTGGCACGCAGCCAGTACTTCCTGAACTTGTCTAGCTCGTCTCTCCATCTAACATTTTGCTAGCCTCGGTTGCGCATGTGGTCGCTGGGGATCCATGTTGTGAGTTGTGATGTCCATCGATTGTCTACCATTCTTGCAACATGGCCAGCCCACCGCCATTTGAGATTTTTAATGGATTCTATGATGTCCCTAACTCTTGTCTTTTCTTGGGTGTACTGTGCTGTCTTGTGGTCTCTCCATGTGAGGCCCAGCATTATTCTTTCATTACACTGAGCTACTAATCTGGAGCACCCAGTCAGGATCAAATTCACCACGGTGAAAGTATCTTTCTAAGGCAGGTGTTGGGGTCTAAGAGTGTTGACTGTGTTATAACTGAGTCATGATAAAATTTGGTTATTTTGGTACTACTTTGATATCTAGGGTTCTTCCATCAGTTCAGTTAATAACGCGAACTGTGTTATAATAGAGGAAGCTTTTGATTAAGTACTGTAGTGAAGTTCACAAAATTCAGTGTTCGGTGAACATATGAAATTATTTTTCAATTTGTTTGGAGTCTTTCCTTTTTATCTTGTATCTGTTATCACTGTTATACTACTTCCATTCCCAGAAGTGCTAATCTTTGTAAATTCCTGACACACTTCTACAAATAGTACCCCACCCCCTCACTAATTCTGTGGTCTGCATACCTCATAGGGTGTGGGCTCTATTATCCCCAAAGCTGACTTCTTCTTGATAATTGTGATATATTCTCCTCACTCAAGACAATTTCCTTCAGATGGCTATAATTTCACAGTCTACTTCTGTTCTGTTAACAGTCGATAATACAATTCAGTTGTGTGTTATCCACGGGAAATATTTATATTACTTGACTACTGGTCTTCAGAACCTCTGTTATCTGAAAGTTGAGCATTCCTTCCTGAACCATTCATAAACTTGAATGGTGTAAAGCAGAAAAGCAATTGCCGTTCATTTATTATTTTTTAGCATTCTGAGACACCCTACACCAAATGGATTTAGAGATATTTATTTTTGAGTTTGTGACTTTTTCAGCTTCATTTTCCATAACTCATCTTTTTTTTTTTTTCTCATAATTTTATAGCGGTTTTTTTTTCTTCCTGTAGGCTCTTTGTTGAGCATAGGGCCACATTGTGGTTTCTGTTGCATGTAGATTTTACAGAGTGGAGTTGCTAGCCCACAACAAAGATGGATCGCCATAGGGCTCCAACTGCTTTACTATTCATCTATAACAGGGAGTAGATTCTAAGATTTTCCAAGGATATTAGTACAAAGTGAACGTAAGCAGTCTCAACTGGAACTCAGAATCGGTTTGCCGATTCTGTGTTCTGTGCTGGTGACCGCAGTACCGTTCTGCACCTCTTTACTGTATTTACTTTACTGTAAATATTTTTATGTACATTCCGAAACCAAATCACTTGAAAGAAAATGTCACCTCTGCAAATTTTTCTCAACAGCTTTTTGGTTGAAAAGTTTTTTTAATTGATTTTTCTTTCTAAATTTCGAAAATAAGAAAATAAGTATAAAAAAAAAATAACCCTACAAAAAACCCCAAAACGTTGATTTTTGCTTGTTTCTTAATTTGTTAAGTATATTTAAATTATCAATTTTTGACTAGCTTTTCTTTTTATCTTGATTTTGTGTTTTAATGCAACACTCAGGTTTTTTCTCTTTTTTTTTTTTTTTCTAATTCATTTCAATAGTGTAATGGTTGCCTTACAAAATATCAAATTTCACTATGGATTCAGCAGTTAATTGAATATACTCCAAGCCATGTGACTAGGATGGCACTACCCCTGCAGTGGACTTGAATCCTGCCAAGGGTGTGGTCATAAAAACTTGTGAGAAAGAAGTTCTGGTCTGAATCAGACTTGAAAATTGCAAGGATAAGAAAGCTAATGTGTACATAAGAAACTGGGTCTTCGTCACCAGCCATGTCTTCCTTTGGAAGTTGTCTCTAGAGAGACGGACACAGGTTCATTTTACTTTTAAGCATCTCCCCATGAAGGCGGAACGTAGCACAAGGTTAGTTTGATGTGGGGACCTACACGTGTACATACTTGTAAAGATATATTACCCAGTCCCTGTAATCAGTGTGACAAAAGCATCAGAATTCTTCCTAACTTTCCCCTTCTAGTGCAATGGGGAGGTGCTTTCCTGAGATCAAAATCCTGAGGATTTGGCTCACTTTGCTTATGCCATCTTCCACCAAAAGACAAAAATACGGCCAAGCAACAGATACTACACTAGTATCCATGCTCAAAAGCCAGATTGCTCCATTCTGATCGTAGCATGGGTCATGTTGTATATAATGTGTAAGTTTGGAAACAAGACACTGGCAGCACAGGCAGTATACTGCTGTTAAGTTGATCTTCATTCTGAGTTAATTGATAATTGAAGTCATATGCCATAGTTGTTTAAATCATATCATTGTTAATATTGGTTAACTCACTCCAGAATCGGAAGCTATACTTCAGAACTGATCTCAGGTAAGATCTTGAACTGATCTTTTCAGATTCAATGTCAGATGATCTAATCCCTAGTAACTGTCTATCAGCCTATATATATATATATATATATATATATATATATATATATATATAATTGACCATTCCATTCACAATAGTGAAAGGATGAATATGTTAAGTATCCATTATATATAATAGTTCAGGTATGAAGAATTAGTTACTTACCAGTTGTAGAATGTAAAAATGACCTTGAGTGTTGTATCAAAAAGCAACAAAATTTTTTATCACATGAAAATGATTAAATGTATTGTATTCATTTATATTTTCTTTTATCTATATTGTTTTCCAAAAGAATCTAAATTGTTTGTCATTTTTATTTCCCAATTTTTTTAAGACATTTTAAAATATTTTGAAAAGCTTTTCTCAAATTTCTGTCTTTACTACAATTTTTTTTTTTTTTTTTTTTTTTTTCTCCCCCAATTCTCTCTTTACCATATTTGCTGGTATATAAGACGAGCTTTTAATTGAATTAAAAAAAAACTTTACAAATATTACACTGCATCCAATGTGCTGGTATTGTCACTAGAAGGCTGGTACCATCTTGGGTGGCAAAAGACACCTGGCAACTCTTCTCTAAATCCCTTTGTAAAACATTTGTCTTATAGACCGGCATATATATGGTATTCCTTTTTCTCTTGTGAGGTTTTATAAATTTATCAAAATAGTATTTGTTTCTCTGTTGCTTTTTCTTATCAGGATTAATGGGGCGGTAACAGTGGTGCCACCTCAAATATCCAATCCAGCACTACTCTACAGCTACTCAAAGAGAGCCAATTCCCCAGTGAGCCCAAAACATAATCGAAAAAAAATAATCAAAGAATCCCATTTTTTCTTCACAATATTCCACTAGTTCACTAGCCAATAATAGTAATTACTAACTGTAGCGCCCCCTGCCAAGAACAAAAACATGTCTGATAAACAAAGGGGAGATTATGGACAGTGCCGAGCTGCTGCCGCATCTGCAACTCTCTCACACTTATTGCCGAGCGCAAGACTTGCAGATCATTCTCAAAGTGGGGATCTTTCGCAAGTTGGCCGTGGCCAGTCAGCCAACCCACACACCACTTTACACGGGGTCCAAAAACATGATAGCAGCACACACTCTGTCCCACCGAAAGGACAAAGCTCGGTGCCTAGACATTCCAATATGCAGTCTGAATTAGAAATGGCTTTTCAAAAGAGATTGAGGCAGCCCAAGAAAAAGTTTCCAAAAGAAGCACCCAGTTCTTCGCCCGCAAATGTTTCCAAATCACCAGCCCCACAAGTACAGAATTCTAAATCAGATTCCAGTACATTAAGTGCGAGCATCCCGTCTCCGTCCCACCCACAACCCCAACTCCAAAAACACGACCATTTTTCAGTATCATCACCGCCCCCACAAGCGCAGTATGCTAGATCAGTCTCCAGTACAGGTAGTGCGAGCATCCAGTCTCCGTTCCAACCCCAACTCCAAAAACACGATCATTTTTCAGTATCATCACCGCTCCCTCCAGCACAGTACGCTAAATCAGTCTCCAGCACAGGTAGTGCCAGTATCCAGTCTCTGTCTCAGCCCCAACCTCAAAAACACAGCCATTTTTCAGTATCATCACAATCCCCGCA
The DNA here is from genome assembly GCA_963457665.1 of Thysanoteuthis rhombus. Classification (NCBI taxonomy): domain Eukaryota; kingdom Metazoa; phylum Mollusca; class Cephalopoda; order Oegopsida; family Thysanoteuthidae; genus Thysanoteuthis; species Thysanoteuthis major. Next base: position 18,315,972 of record OY735242.1, on the reverse strand, counting down.
AGTACAGAATGCTAGATCAGCCTTCAGTGCTGTTAGTTCCAGTATTCAGTCTCCATCTCAAGCCCAACCACAAAAGCACAGCCATCTTTCAGTATCATCACCGTCCCCACAAGTACAAGTTCAAAATGCTAGATCAGCTTTCAGTGCAGTCAGTTCCAGTATTCAGTCTCCGTCTCCGTCTCAACCCCAGCCCCAAAAGCACAGCAATTTTTCAATATCATCACCGATCCCGCAAGTGCAGAGTGCTAAATTAGGATCCAGTACTGTTAGTGCCCGCATACAATCTCCGTTCCAACCCCAACCCCAACCCCAATCCCAGCCCCACTACCATTCTTCAGTATCATCACCACCTCCACCACCTCGTAGCTCATCACTCCAGAGGATCCAACATAAACCCACAACAAATGGCCAGGTACAAAATGTAGGCATAGCTGGGTACCGTAAAGTAAATCCAAGAGGGCTCCGTTCCCCTCATAGCTTCAATCAAGATTACTCAGATTTTACAGATTCTGAAGATTGTCGGACACCTGATCCAAGTCTATTTGGTATGTCAGATGGGCACCGTACCCTTTTAGAGTCTGAAGATGAGGCTGAAACCGCTTCAAAACATTCCTATGCGGCCAGCTCCACTAGGTTCCCTTTTAAGTCTGAAATTGTCAAACAATTTGAAAAACCTGTTCCTGTATTTCTCAAATGTCAGAATTGGTGCAATCAGATCCCAGACGCTCAAGCTCGTCAAGAAGTCAATGATCCTAATTTGAGGAAAGAGCTCAAAAACATCGAATCCTTTGAATCAGCCATGTTGGACTGGTTCCAAACTCTCACCAAGGCTAATGATGATGATGATCTCCGGTCAGAGACTTCTGTAAGTTCAATGGGCTCCTGCAAGTCTGAGTACAAGCTTCGATCACTTATCAATAACCGTTTCCAGAATTCAGACCAGATAGAAAATGTTCTTACAGACCTGCTTAAAATTTCTGATCAGTACACACAAGTGACAGACACTGAGTCAGTTGTATCAGAATCACAAAAGCAAGAAAAACCTGAGAATTACCAGACTCTCAACCTTGAGAAAAAATCTTTTCCAAGAAGAGGTCGGGCAACCATCATTCGACGGTCTTCAATTCCCGGGGATGTTTCGGGGAGTGAATCTGAATCAGAACACCCTAGGAAACCTAGTAGTTATAAGACAGTTATATCAGAGTTGCAGGATGTTCTTCGGCAACGGCGACAGGTCCCAGAGCCACCTGAATCAGAGGAATCAGGTCTTGGATCCTCTGAACATTCAAACCCACCAACCAGTCCTCTGTCACCGAATTCCGTACCTCCTATCATGCCTAAACCGCACTTTCCTAAAGTTCATGAACCAAGGCCAGTGAAAACTGCACAGGCAAAAGTGACACGTAAACCCTTGGTAAATGCTGGTGATTTTAAAATGCTTCTCGGTGAGCTCAGCACCGCCTGGTCTAAAAGGTTGCGGAGAATCAGGAAGGCGCAGCTGGTTTCTCAAAGAGGCATGCAGAGTTCTTTGTATGCAAATTTTCAAGGATTCCGAATACCTGAGGCATTGCTTGAAGATAAATCAAGTAAGTATGCCAATTTTGAAGGTAAACGTGAGCCAGCCGAGGTCCTCAACCCAGAGCCAGAGGCAATACCTCAAAAGTCCACTCCTAATTTGGAAACTGATTCTGAAGCCGAATCTGTCTCAAAAGCAATGTATTGCAAGGCCCAGGAACAGCACAAGGAGAGGGGGGTGCGGCCCTCTGAAATTGCCAAGAAAGAACGATTGTCTAAACCTCAGATACAGATGGAAACTCCATCTGCACCATCAAATGAAATGACTGGACATGAACTTCTTGAGTCAGTGCAACAGCCAGGACTGAAGAAAATAGATTTCAAAATGAACAAGTACATCAGGAGTGTAGCATCTGGGGGTGCCCTACCTGAAATTACTGAGGAGAGTTGTATTCAATCCCCAAGTCAACGTAAATTAGCTGCTCGCTTCAGCAAAAATGTGGAACCTGTTCTGACTTCAGCCCATAGTGAGGCTATAACGATATTGCCCCAATCCATCAAGGATCAGATAACGTCTCCAACACCCAATCAATTGGAATCACCGTCTCAAACATCCCAAATCAAATCACCCTCTCCTGCACACTCTCTCCATGCCAGATCACCGTCTTCAGGTCAGATGCAGTCGTCACCAACCCAGATCAAATCACCACCCCCGCCCCCACTCTCCCAAGTGAAATCTCCAGCTCTAAGCTCTCCCCAAGAGGCCCCTGTCCTCTTGCCTTCCTCCTCCCAGCTTCCCCATATGATATCCCCTCCTCCTCCTCCTCCACCACCACAAGTGATGTCACCTGCACCACCTCCCCAAGTGATGTCACCTGCACCACCCCCCCAAGTGATGTCACCTGCACCACCTCCCCAAGTGATGTCACCTGCACCACCTCCCCAAGTGATGTCACCTGCACCACCTCCCCAAGTGATGTCACCTGCACCACCTCCCCAAGTGAAGTCACCTGCACCACCTCCCCAAGTGAAGTCACCTGCACCACCTCCCCAGATAAGCCCAGCCTCAGCACAAGTATGGTCACCACCTTCTGTCTCACAAGCTTCAGTATGGTCCCCACCATCTCATACAAGATCACCTTTACCAGCACATATATATGGGCCTGTTCCTTTCCAAAAAACCGTGGTAAAATCCTCACTTCTCCCTTCACTGGATGAGGCACCTGCACAAGTAGATACCCTCCCTCCATGTGCTCAGGTAAGTTCTCCTCCTCCTCCTCCTCCACCTGCACAGGAAGGGTCTCCTGCTCCTCCACCTGTACAAGTAAGATCCCTACCTCCACAGCCTACTCAGATGCCAGTGCCACCTCCACCTCCACCTATAATTTCTAGTGAAGATTTACAGGTGAGAGCTGAATATTCAAAAGCCCCACCACTCCACAATCCGCTAGAATCAGCCTTCACTGCTGTCCCAGGGAAGGGCCAATACCCTTCAGATCACACAGATAAAATAAAAGCAGATGTCCATGCTTCACCTGATCCAGCCGTTCAGAAAACCCCAACGGATGGAAGCACTGACCTTCCTGCGCAGCTGAAGTTGACCATCACAGAGGTTGTGAAAAAGACAGAGGAAACGCCTGTTGACTCTCCAACCATGTCCAGTCCGAGTATTCCGAGCAATGAAAATGTCACCATGACCAATAAAATGTTACACAAGTTCAAACCCGTAGCATCCAGCCCCGTCAATTTTCGCAGCTTTACTCCAACTACTGCGGCTGCAATGATGGATCCAAAGACTGAGGAAGAAAAGAAGGAGATCCTTGAACGTCTTAACAAAATTACAGGGAGAAACGTGATAGTTAAAGAGGAACTGCCGGAACTGCCAATGGATATTGTAAGAGCAAGTGCTATTAAAATTCAACCTCTTCACCTTGATAAGTTAGTCCGCACTGCCAAAGAGGGAAGTAGCGAGAGATCTCCTCTTGCTGAAGAGCTGCCTCATTTGAAAAAATCAGAAGTAGTTCTGGATTTGGCATCTGAAGAACCAAAAGCTGATGAAAACAAAGAACCTCTTGGGGGTTCTGAAATTTCATCAGTGCTAAGCCAAGTTGAAGTCTCTGAGACTATCACATTATCAGAAAAATCTTCAGTTTCTCATAATAAATTAGACATGGCCTTTACAACTTCTGAAACTGAAATCAGCACCCTTGCCACAGATCATCAGGCAGAAATTACTTATGATATAAATCTTGAAAATACTGTTGTATCTCAAAATAACCAGTCCATTGCTGATGAGAATAATTCTGGAAATCTCGTTACTACTACTGAATTAAATTCAGTGAGGGAGACTGTGCTCCAAAATGTGGAAAGTACGGGCATTTTGATACAAGACGGAGAAGCCAGAGTTGGAGAAACCTTGGCTGCATCTGAGATAGAGGCTTGCATATCTGTCTCCCCTGTTCTCTCGCCAGAGGATGCAACTCAATCTGTGTTAGTTAATACTAATGGGGAAGATTTTACCAAAGCTCGTGAGGTTTCTGTCACGGAAAATGAACCCTGCGTTGGTGATGTTCCCTTATCAATAGTCTTTGAAGATTCTATAGGCACAGACACTATCACTCCAGCAGAAGAAGAACTTAAAAATCTGTTGATTGATCCAAGTGTTAGGGCAACTGAAGAATCCAATAGCGAGTTTAAAATTGTAGTAGAAAAAGATGCTGTACTCGAAGAGGATACGCACCCTGATATCCAATCAGAAAGTTCAGAACTTCTCCCAGTGACACCTCAGATAGAAGCAGAGCTTGACCTAGAACTTGTTACTGATATTGAACCAACATCATATCCAGAAGTAACACCAGATTGGTTGACTGTTCCAGATACTGATACAGATACACTCCTTCCTTGTCCTGATGACATTTCTGCTGTCGGTTTCCAGGAAGCTGAAGCACCTCTTTTTGAGGAAGTTTCCAAATATGTAGTTACTACAGAGAATCCTCTGGATGGTGTAATCATTCCAGACATTGCTACTGAGTTCCTTCAACTGGAACCTTTCATTTCAATCTTATCTCCTATAGAACCAGAGATGCCAACCTTTGAAAACCCGCCTGAAGCTTTCCATTTCTCCATGCAAGATATAGTTCCCACAATAACAGATGCTGGAGCATTTGTTAAAATATCAGAGAGAGAAGAAACTTTACTTGCACCTTCTGAAGAGCAGGAAATATCCTTAAACCAACTGAAACAGGCTATAAAAGAAGAAATGCTCAAGTCTGAGGATATCAGCAAGGTGCTTGTTTTAGAGAGCTTGAAAAGTTTTGGACCAAATGGATCACCTGATGACTATGAATATGAAGATGCTCTCTGTTACAGCTCTGACGATTCCTTAACATATGAGGACACCCTCACTTCTCCATTGATGCCACGACGCGTTTATAAAGAAGTTGTTCGTGCTGAAATAGGATCTCGAATAGAGACACTTCAGTCTTGGGGGCAACCAGAACCCCTGAAATCCTGGCCTAACCAAGAAAATTTGCAGTTATGTTCAGAAGAAATGGTTGCAGATCAGGTTGAAGATCTGAGTCAGGAAGAATTCCACGAAGTTGAGGAAGGTATTGCAATCAAAGAGGGTGATGTTCCTTTCAATCCTGATCAGCAACAGTTGGTATATACACTACCAACTATTTATGAAGCAACTGAAGAATCTCTTGAAGAAGAACGAAGAATTCTTCGTGAGATTGACCATGTTGACCAGCTTATTGGTGAATGCGTAGAAACATTGGAAATGTCACCTGTGGAGCTGGCACAGGTCCAGGAGCAAGATCCAATTCTTCGAAGTACTGACATACCAGACTTTATCTCAGAGATTAAATTTGAGAGAGAGGTCCAAATAGGTTCGAATCTCGAAAGAGAGGTCCAAATAAGTTCAGTTCTCTCCAGCCTTGCCAATCTCAAGAACGGCGCTGCTCTTCCTGCAGGTTCTAGTTCTAATGAATCTACCACTCACTTTGGGGAGCTCAAAAGATCTCAGGGTTTAACAGCTTTGGATCAGATCTGTGCTGATCAGTCTCCGGAAAGTCAAGTTCAGGATGGAAGTCCCAAAGAAAAGGTTTCTGATCACGTCAGTCCAGAGACCTTTTCTGATGAAGAAATACTTGATTCAATACCATATAATGTAACTATAGAAAAACCAGTACTATTTGATGAGGAAATCCTACCTGCAATGTCAAGAAAGACCATTTTTGACAAAATGGGTGTTGGAAAGATTCTGGTGGAAGAGAAGTTCGAGGAAACAGAAGATGAAATTTCTCCTGCTCAGACTCGATCAGAAAAGACATCTGATGAGGAAGAGAGTGCCGACACCTGGATGGAAGAAGCTGATAAGATTGACCTTGACTTACCAAAGGTGATACCAATCCAGCAGCCACTGGCTGACAAATTTGAAAACCTGATTGAATATTTAGAATCAGACGCTGCTAAAGAATTGCAGGAATTTGAAAGGATTGAATCTGTCTGTGAAAGATTGTCTCAAGATCGCAAAGATAGTGTTGTTAGTGACTTCTCAGTCAGTAATATTGAGAAATCAGAAGACTTTGAGTTGTTGATAAAATCTCTGGATTCTGAATTTGAAGAGGACGTGACTCAAAATGTCCTTCCCAACTCCAAGGAAGATCTCATTCCAGGAGTGGTCATGACTCCAATTTCTGAAGATGGCCAAAAAATGGAAACTTCTGATTTGAAGAGTGATGCTGAAGATCATGGGATTCCTACAAGAGATTTTGCGACATCATCATCCAAAGATGATTTTTTCGATGCCTATTCGGAAGCTGAGTACTCAGAATATATGCTCTCAAGAGATCCTGAAGATTCCGTTTATATTGATGTTGTGCCTACCAAGGACACTGCTACGGTTGAGTTAGAAGAGCAGGTGATGCTTAAAAGATCAAAGGTTCAGGATGATACACAAAATACATCACCACAGGCAGATGAGGAAGTTGAAGATGCTCAGAATGGCATTGATAACGATTACCTTGATTATATGAGGGACAGAGATATGGAAACCTATGAAATGATGGCATCGAAAACACCTGTGATGTCACGTAAAGCAACTAACGTACAAAATGCACTTTCATCTGTCAATGGAAAATCCACCCCTACTTCAGAATTGGTTGTAACTTCTCCTGAATCGGAAGAACAGGAATTTGGAACCATCTCTGAAGAGATTTCTCTGATGCCAGATTCTGCTATTGAAACGAAAGAAATGCCTCTGGTTATTAGTGATGAAATTGATGAAGAATATTTCACTATAAAAGGTACTGAAAACACTGTGGAGAAAGCTTTTGAGTATCTTTTATCGGCCAAAACAGTATCATTGAAAGAAGACAATGAAACTTCTCCAGAGCCGAAGTCAGACCAGTCATTAGGCCCCATAAAAAATTCAGGTTCAACATCCGAAGACCCATTATCCCCTGCGGAAGAAATTGTTTTACTTCCAATTGGTGATTCACCTGAAAGTGAAGCAACCAAACCTAGTAAATCGACCAAAAAGCATGGACGTAAAAATAAGAAGGGCAAAGTCTCGAAAGACAACAGTGTTCCTATCTCTGAGGCAGAATCTAAGATTAATACTGAGATCTCTAAGGAGCAGGAAACCATTATTTCCTTCTGTACATCCCTTGTAGAGAAAACTGTTATTGAAAGTCTTTCTGAAGCCAAAAGGATGAAGACTGAAAAACCTTTGGAGGTTCTCTCAATCAGTTCTTTGTCACCTGGAGTAGAAGAGTTGTCAACTCTCCCAACCGAGTCTGATAATAAACCCTCAGCAACAAGCTCCAAGACAATTACCGTGGGGAGGTCGACATCTTCATCTTCATCTTCAAATGAACGAAGTAGTGTCTCATGTGAACCTACACTTGTGTCACCAGGAAGTCTGCCGTTATCTGAAGACTCTAAAGAGACAGCTGCTGGCAAGAAGAAACGAAAGAAGAGAAAGAAGAAGGGCAAAGACAAGGATGAATCAATGCAAGCATCAACAGATGTCAAAGAACCTCTCCAAGATACTGAGGAACCATATTCTGACCAGATAGAATGTAATGTCGATGTGGCTACCGAATCCAAGATCGTCATTGAAAAATCTGAAAAAGTAACAGTGGATGAAATCAAAGAATGTTCGAAATCTTCTTCTTTAGATTCTGGAAGAGTAGATTCGTCTGGAGTACCCCAAACAGAGGATCAAACTTTAGACATACAAATGCCAGCCTTGTCTGCTTCTGTGCCGGATATGTCTCCTGAAGAGATTGCCACTAATCTAACAACTGATTCATCTGTATCAATGACTGTTGAAGAAGCTCCTATTGGGGAAGCAGCAATTCAACCAGCACTTGTACCTGAAGTTTCTGCACCAACACCTTCTCTTCAGGAAACAACAGTCATTCTTGCAGAATCTGCAGAAGTGTCTTCCACCTCGATCTCATCAGAGTTTATAGTGAAATCTGAAAAACAGGATTCTATGGTTGGTGAAGTTTTGGAGGTATCTGAATCATTGACGGCACCATCAGAATCTATATCAGTGACTGTGAAAGAAGCTCCTGCTGAGGAAGGAGTAGTCCCACCGGTATTCGTACCCGAAGATACTGTATCACCTTCTCTTCAGGACAAAGCAGCTATTTCTTTAGAATCTGCAGAAGTGTCCACCACCTCAGTCTCATCAGAGTTTATAGTGAAATCTGAAAAACAGGATTCTGTGGCTGGTGAAGTTTTGGTGGTATCTGAATCATTGACTTCTCCATCGGAATCTATATCAGTGACTGTGAAAGAAGCTCCTGCTGAGGAAGGAGTAGTCCCACCGGTATTTGTACCCGAAGCTACTGTATCACCTTCTCTTCAGGACACAACAGCTATTTCTTTAGAATCTGCAGAAGTGTCCACCACCTCAGTCTCATCAGAGTTTATAGTGAAATCTGAAAAACAGGATTCTGTGGCTGGTGAAGTTTTGGTGGTATCTGAATCATTGACTTCACCATCGGAATCTATATCAGTGACTGTGAAAGAAGCTCCTGCTGAGGAAGCAGCAGTCTCACCAGTATTTGTACCCAAAGCTTCAGTAACACCGCCTCTTCAGGACACAACAGCTATTTCTTTAGAATCTGCAGAAGTGTCTACCACTTCGGTCTCATCAGAATTCTTAGTGGAATCTGATGAACAGGAATCAGTGGCTAATGAATTTTTGGCGTTATCATCATTAATGTCTTCTACATTGGAATCATTAGAATCCCTCCAGGTACTTCAAGTTCAGGATTCTGATTCTACTGCTGCTAAGGTGGCTTTGTCATCAGATGTATCATCCAAAGAATTGGATTCTGCTTCAGAAATATCCACAGCCGACATTAAAGATTCTGAACAATCTCTAGAAGCTGTCGTGATTTCAAAAAATACAATAGACATAACGCCTGAAATATTAACTGAGAAACCTGCACCACTAGCTCCTCATTTAGAATCTGAGCAAACTCCTCCGGTGATCTCACCCCTCTCAAAACATCCAGCTCCTATTGCTCCCCATTTGGAATCCTCTAAGGAATTATCTTCAGTCACTTTCCCTGAGCAAACAACCCCAATTGTTCCTTCACCATCATTCTCTCCAAAGCAACAAGCCCCTGTTGCTCCTCCCTCTTCATCATCACCAAAGCAACCAGCCCCTGTTGCTCCTCCCTCTTCATCATCACCAAAGCAACCAGCTCCTATTGCTCCTCCCCCGTCATCATCACCAAAGCAACCAGCCCCTGTTGCTCCTCCCTCTTCATCACCTCCAAAGCAACCAGCCCCTGTTGCTCCTCCCCCGTCATCATCGCCAAAGCAACCTGCTTATATTACTCATCTTCGGTCTTTATCAACTCCACAGAGTCCATCTTCAGTAGCATTCAATAAGTCTCAAACAAAGATACCCGCTTTTAATGCTATATTATCAGATTCAAAAAGAAAAGCCATGGCTCCTAGTCCCCCAATGAAAATCAGAAGTGGGACAGCATTATCAGAATCCTACCAGAAAAAAGCAGCATTTCTTGCCAGTCTCCCGGATCCAGTTGAGGACTCTTTCTTTCAAAGACGTTCTTCACTCCCAGTTTTGTCTGAATCGAAACATTCGCAACCTCCGCCACTGCCTCGTTCTTTGAGAGACACAGAACCTCCTCAGCCACCAGCTCGAGAACATTCAAAGGATAACATTCCATCTGATTCCTTGGTGTCTAAGAGCACCAATGGGGCACCACTCTGTGTACCTGAAGACTCAAAGATCCCCACTTCTACTCTGGAACGCTCAAAGAACATTGGCAGCAATGGTTTGGATGAATCTTCATCTAAGACATACCATAGTCTGGAGCGGAAAAATTCCCCTACGAAACGCTTTCGGGACCTGAAGCATTTCTCTAGAATCAGTAACCTGACATACGATGAAGTCCTTGAATTGGAAGAAGAAGAGCATCGAAGACGCTACGATTTTGGGTATAATCGACGTGTTCGGGAAATGAGATACTTTGGCCGAATATGTCGTGGAGATTCTGAAGAGTCAATGGTGTCCAAGAAATCTGGCAGTTCTGATTCTGGAATTGGTCACCGTGATCTTAAACACTCCAGGATGATGACCACATCATCCACCTCATTACAGGTCCCTGGTGTTTCAGCTGCTGGTGGGCGCAGATCTAAAGGCCTCTCAGACTCAGCTGTCTCTATTGATAACCCTGGAGAATTTGAGCCTATCATGTCCTGTGTGTCATACAATCAGCCTGGAGATATCACTGCAGCTGAAAGGCAGCGGTATTCATCATCGGTTCATGGTCAAGCTAACGCTGTACAGCCATCAGATCGACACCATCAGGATGTTAGCGGATATGGGAGGATCCAAAGAACACATGACGTGACCCGCAGTACGCATAGCTTAGATTATCATGCTGGGCACTCCAAATTTAGGCACTCAGGGGTCGGTCTGAGTGACCAGGAAGTGACCCGTCAGAGTTTTCAGGATTCTGGGTTATGTGCATCCAATTTTTCAGTCAGTGGTCAAGAGTCAGATGATAATAGGTCAATGGTTTCATCAGTTTCTTTCATGAGTCCGGATGATGATAACGAGTCGATTTATGAGGATGTTGCTATGTTCCCAAGTGCAGAGACAATGTCGCTGAGATCCGATGTCGGATCAGTGAAATCACTGAGCAAACTGAAGAAGTTTGGCACTAAATTGAAGAAATTTAGTAAAATCAAATTTAAGAAGTTTTGGAAATAGTCCCTAAATAAAAAGCTAGTATAATGTGTATTGCATTATTTAAAAAAGATATAAATTGCCTACATGGCTAGAGGGGAAAGAAAAAAAAGAAACAGTACAGGCATCCCCCATTATAACGCGAGTGTTGGAGTCCAAGAAAGCCGACCGCATTACGGCCAAGCTGCGATAACTATGGTTGCTAATTTAGTTCTTATGGCACAAAATCTAGCCGTATTGGAGCTAGATTAATATTTCGGGATCCACCATCCCACTACAATATATCATGAATGGTGCTATAACAAACCGCGTTATAACGGGGGAGGCCTGGACAAAGGAGACGAAAGGATTTTAAAAATTGACCGTTAAGGATTATCATTAGGATATCATGAAATATTTCAATGATAATTTTTCAAAGAATGTCAGAGAATGAGTAAGTTTGAAGATTATTTAAACAAAAGATTTGAAAAAAAGACTTTTTTTAATATCCAGAATTTCAGGACCTGGAAACTACTGTTCATTCACCCTCTCTCACACCCAAGAAAACAATACAAATATATATTTACTTATATCAGAAAATGCCCTGACAACTGTGTCTGATCTAATTTTGATTTAGGATTACCTTGACATTTTTACCTTCACATTTCTTTAAGAAAATTGGAAATATCTTATGTAATAGAATAAAGAAAATAATAATCCTACCTATGTCCCATAATAGTTGTTACATTTGTATATATAATTGTATATATAGATGTAACAACTATTATTAGACTGAGGTAGTAATTGTTTCCAATCCATAATGTGCACATATTTTTATTTATCTATTTTAACTTTGAAATTATTTGTACCAGATCAGGCACTAAACTCTCCAGGGCATGTTTCTGTATAATGTTTATCTCCCATCTGCCCCCTCTCATATTCTCGGACATATCCCTTGCACCTGATTGGTTGGTTTTCTGACTTTACCCCCACCCCTTTTTTTTTTTGTCCTTGCACAAATTTGTATGATGATGTGATTGGCTAGTTGGAAAAACTAGAAAAAAAACTAAAAAAAAAACCCCATGTCTTTCACTTTTGTCCGAGAAAATGGAAGTGTATTATGACAGTGAACATTTCAATAACAAAATAGACTGCAATAAATTTTCTTGTTATGGAAAACATCAAGCCTTTATTTATTCTGAAAGTCATAGACCACTTGATACCACTCCCAACTGACTAATAGTCATGACTGTTCTTGGGTGGGATGGTGGAGTGGTTTCCTGTTGCTTTCTCTAGTTTTGAATTCAGAGTTGTCCTTCTCCTAGACTGGTTGCTTCCAAAGGCTTCCAAAGGCTCCCCAGTCTGCACAACTAGTTTGGGGATGGAGAAGAGATGGAATCATGCCTTTCGAAGTGCAAAGTGAACAGTTCCGGCTGATTGCATTGTCCACGCCATCAACTGTTACACCACTTGCACTCCAATGTGTGTATCCACTATTTATTAATACTTCATGAATATGTACTGTATTAACTTGGAATTTGTGATACAAATTTTGAGTTATGATATCTGGCTAGCAAAGACCTAAGAACTTGTAACAAGAAACCTAACCTAAAAGCAGTATTTGAAGAAAATATCAAAACTCTTGGAGTTTGTCATAATCACACAATTGGGATTATTTTCAAGATTTTGGGAGTTGTCTAGACTGTTTGACCCGTAGTTCCAGGAGTATCTCTTTTCTTCTAAGGTTTTGTCATGTATATAAAGAGGTACCCCAGGATTTAGGATATATCTTAGTTTTATTTTCTAATAATATATGTTAATGACTATTTTAGTATCTTACCTTGATGTACTGTGCTTTTTTTATGGGTCTGCACATTAGTATGTGCTTATGCGCATATATATATCATCAATGTAGCTTACGGCAAAGTTCTTGTGGGATGGATATATGCCCTACACTTTGCCTAGTTGATCGGTTCTGATTTTGAGCTTAGTAGCTATTGAGATGTGCTCTGAAACTTGCTGTAGTCGGTATATCAAAATTCACAAACTATGGTCGGCTAACTTAGTGATTTTGATGAATGTGTGATTTTCTGGGATTCAACTTTCAAATTCATAGACTGCTGGTAACTGCTCTTAATTGACAGGAACTCTTCCTTGAATAACATTAAAATCATAGAATATGTGAATATGATAGAAAATATTTTTAAAATTATCCAAAGTTTAAAGGGGAGTGATTTGAATCAAGTTATTTCCCATGATATTGAAATCTATTTTCTTTGATGAATTTAAATGTTGATATTAAAATTTTTAAATGATTTAGGTTGGTGGGGTGGGTGAACAAATCAGTGAGTGATCTCTGTACTATTATTCATTCAAAAAAAAATTATTCTGGGTTTTGCATTTTTTTTCAAGGGGATTTGGCACTATCAATTTTTTTCCCTAATTTTCAAAAGGAAAGTTAAAGAAAAAAGAAAATACCATTCAGAAAATTTTACTCAATTCCTCGTTTGGGATAACCTGTATGTATTCACCATTACTTTCGAACTTGGGCTAGCACTCTGTGTCCCGTGTATTGAGACTCTGATTTTGATCTCTCATTTTCCAAACTCGGATTATAGAAAAGCATCCCCCCCCCCAAAAAAAAACATTAAAAAAATAACTAAATAAATAAAATAAAATCGAAAAAATCAGCTCTGCAATCACTCTTTTTCATTCTTCTGTCCAAAACTGTTTTTCTCTATTAGTTATGTGAGTCTATTGTCCAGGCTGTATTGACTTTGGGCTTGCAATTAATCATTGCACTTCAGAGATGAAACTTCGATCGTTATCAACTAGGAGTGATTCGTGAAACAATGTTTCCAGTAGGTTCCCTATGAAGCATAGGGCCACATCTGCAGTATTTTATCTTCTACTGGGTGGAGTTGGCAGCCACACACCCACATCTCCTCCTTCACTTAAACGTGAGATTCCTGATTTTATCTGACAGAGTAACTTCCTCTTAGTTGCACTGCTTTTACGCAGATAAAGGGCTCTAGTTGTCCTGTTAGTAACTCATAGTTGCAGGGAATGGTGAATTCATGTCTTTCCCAAGGGTTACCATGTAGAATGCAGGCTGTTTGCACCAAAATTCAAACTTGGCTCTGTTTTCCATGCCAATAGCTGTTACACCACTGCACACCTCCAAGGTAGACTGAGGTAACAAAATATATAGGTGATCTCATTCTCTGAATACAGTTGTTTAGTTTTGACAAGCCCCAAATATTTGTTTAGCATTTTTGAGGGGATGGATCAGGGGCTAGGAAGAGGGGAAAATTACCCCAAGTGGGGTGAGAAAAAAAGGGAGGGGAATTAATTCTCAACCTTAAAAGATTTTAAATCTTCATTTTAAAGAGCAATCGGCTTGTTTTAGGGTGTGTTTTTTTTTTGTTTTTTTTTTCAAAGTCTAGTCGGGTATAATGTCATAAAACATAAAATAGATTTTGGGGTAATACCCCCAAAAGTTCCCCATCTCTTGTGGTGAGTGTATGGACCATCTCTCAAGATTTGTCTATGAACAGAAATCTTCATTCTTCAGTCAGTAAATAACCATTACGTCTTCTTCATGCAAGAGCTCTTTGGAACACATTTGGCAAGGCTCCAATGCTCCGCAATCTTTTGGGCCAATTTCCAGATAGTAAATGTGCCAAAGCGTCTGGATCTCTAAACTATTTGGCTTACCCTGATTTGAGTGACAAATTGTGGGAAGGGGGTGATGGAAGACATTGTGAACTTATATGATGAATCAAGGTTATACATGAGTAAATATTTACATAAATAAAAGACATAGTAAGTTGCCATGAATAATCGGGACAAGAATAGAAGAGTAGGGATTCCCTAAAGTTTAAATAGCATCACTGAAAAGCAGGTATTAATCACAGCTGTGTGCGGAGGGCGAAATGAAGACAAGGCACGGATTCAAAAAGGGGATGTTACGTAATTCACTTGCTGATTATGTAAGGAAATTGATCAAGCAGTTTTCATCTTTGATTTAGCCCTTCTTTTTTTTTAAAAACTAGCATAGTACCCGTTAAAAAGGGATGCGATTATTTACAAATGGATCGACACTTCTGCTGAGGATTAAAGTATCTGTGCTTTCTGCTTAGAATTGAAGTATTTGTGCTCTCTGCTTAGAGTCAAAGTATTGCTCCCACAAAATCACAAGGTATGGGACACTCAGTTAAAATCAAGCTTACTACTCATTCGTAATGAATAGCAACACCAGCTTGCAAACCATTACATCATGATGAAGTACCCTATCATTATATAGTTCGTTTTTCCTCTAATGGGAGGGGTGGGGGCACAATTTGTTGCAGATACACTTTGTTAAATCAATCTTACAAATGAAGAATAACTAAAATGACCAATTTTAATTCGATCTACTGTAAATTTACCTTTTTTTTTTTTCCCAAATAAAGGGTTGATATTTTATGAAATTTATAAATTTATATAATACAGGCTGAATTTATATTCGAACCACTTTGGTTGGTATTATTTTAATTCACAAAGGAAAAACTGCCACCATTTTGAATTTTGAGAGCAGTTTTTTCTTCTTGGTCAAATTTTTTTGTATCATTGTCACGAGTCTTTTCCAGCCAAAGATGCAAAATTCACAATTTACTCACATATATGAAAAAGTCAAAGAAGTTTTTAGAGGGGTTTTGAGGGTGAGAGATGTGGATTTTTATCTGGTTTAAAAAAAAATTTGTTTTTATCATCTGCTTTTACATTGCATCGGTGAGAATAAACTATCAACTCTTGAACTTTGTTACCACTAGTGACCGACTGTGGATCTTTTCAATGAATAAAATATAAAATAATGGAACTCTTCTGTGAATTGAAGAGAGGAAAAAATTACCTGATGGTCGAAGAGGGATAATTTCAATCTTAAGTTATTCCCCTCAATAATGATTTTCAATTTTTAAAAATGAGTTCACGAGTTGAAACAAGTTTTTCTCTTTCTCCTTTAGTATGTCCTGTACATATAAGTTATTACCCTGTTCACTGTATATCCTTTGTAGTAAGAGATTTAAATATAGGATCCAAGCCTATGCTGTGAAAAATATTGAAGAAAAAAAAAAAAAAAGGTGGGGTGGGACTAAACATAGAATGAAAGGATGCTTTATAGTCCGAGTTTGTTGAAAATCTTGGAGAAAAATCAAGAGAAAATATAAAGTCTCTGACCATTTTTTTTCCTTTTGAGTGGTGAATGACCCTGACATGGAAATACCCCCCAAAGTCGACTCGTTTCAAATCATGAAATTAAGAGATATTTTATACTTAGACTAGTTTATCCTTGCTGTCCAAGAATGACAGTCATATGCAAGAATTTAAAGGGAGGTGGTATACGGACAAAAAATGAATATACCTATGCACTAAGTATATTATTTTAATAAATGAATCTTTCTCTAACTCTCCAGTCACCCAAATCAAGGAGGTCCTCTCTGAAGAATTTTTATTTCTATAAATTCCTCAAAGAAAATCTTGCAGAATCCAAGAGGCTTATGCCTCAAGGTCATGCATATACTGTAAAGAAAACCACATTCATCAAATCTGAAAAATTCTTTGATATACAGATCTTGGGTGTGGAATATCTTCAAATGATCTGGGGCTTAGCTGAGGGGGGGGGGGAGAATGCTTTATAAATTGAAACTCATCTGCTGCATTTCTGCTGACAAATCTCAGTAAATTTCAGAGTGGGTTCCTCAAAAAGCTAACCCCCTTGGGCTCTCAAATCTCCCCTAATCTCTGGCTATGCCTTTGTGGATGGTAGGAAATTCCCTTTTTCTTTTTGGAAAGAAAGTTTTTCTTAGAAAAAGTGTTTATCCAAAAACTTGACGAGGTTCAGTAGTTTCCAAGTTCTTTCTTTTGAGTTGGTATGAAATTCTGGAACATGGCGTGGCTTGTGGTTTTTCTGTTCCTACAAAAAAAAAAACCAAGAAAAATGAAAATAAAATAAAATATTTAGCCCTGTGTCCTTACCAACCAATATGCTCTTTGTAAATATGATAGTTCTTAGATGGGGGTTTTAACTTATGCTATAAATTAGCAAAATTTAAATACTCTCACTCATTTTTCCCTGTTCTGCTGTATATAAATATAAATGAGAAAAAATTGTTCTGGAAGTGGGGAGGAATTTATTCATTTCAAGTCTATTTGTGGTGACTTTTTACCTAGCCTTATATTGTGAATATTCTTTACAATTTTGACTGTATTATGTATATAGTCATAGAATACTATTATAAGAATAAAAGCCTAAACAAAATTAACTCATGACAAGTGATCAGGACCCACACTGATACTCCAAGAAAAAATATCCTCATTTATAGAGGAAGGAGGTGTGATAGACTGTATGACTATCTTGTCATTGAATAGACTGGCAACTAAAACAATATTGACCTGTTCTTAATCAATTTTCATCAGTTTTTGTAAATATATACTTGGTTTGTATAACCTTATAAGCAGTATTAATGCTGTGAGAATAATTTTCAAGTGTGTATTTGCAGAATACGAGATTAGGTAAAAATATTGCCTTATTTGCTGTCTGCTTTCTCAGGAAAATTCTAGAGAAAAATAAAAATGATAATCTTGTAAAATGCAGTGGTTTTCATGCATATATCTGTAGAACAAAAAATTTCTGACATTTTTTTTTATCTTTCTATTTTCAAGTATTTTCTATCGAAAAATCTAAAATTAAAATTCCAACATTTTTTCTCACTCCCCCTCTCCTTGAAGAATGGCTGTGTCTTTTAGGGCTTTTTCTCCCCCTATATTTCTCATTTTTCCCCCGTTTTCCTCAATTTATCCTGATTTCACTCTTGAAAGATGTGATAATTTTAGTCAGTACTATAATAATGTGTTCATTTCTAGATTTGATTTTGGGCCATTGTTTTTCTCTTTGTTTGCTCTCACTTATACAATGAATACTTTGAATTTTCAAGAATGCCTTTGTGGCATCAAAATGATCTGCAGGAAACATGAGTTTTCTTGATCAGAAACTGGCTGAAATTAGAATGAGATGAAAATTTGCTTCAAAATCCCTCAAGGATTAAAAAAACAAGCAAACAAACAAAAAAGGGGAATGTATTAGTTATTGACCATTTGAAATATGTGGAAAAGAGTAAAGATGAAAAGAGTTGAAGATTCTTGAATCTCAAAAGTAAGAAAAAATGTCTAGACGGTCAATAACAAAAATGGAGGCTGCTTGGAAAATGGAAGAAAACACTTTTTTAAAAATCCCCTCCTCCCAACACTTCTTTAAAGAAATGGGAAAGATGAAGGACCCCGGAATTATTCCTCTTTTAATTTTCCAAAAAATAGATCAGATTGCTGTAATATATACTTGAAAAAAAATGATTAGACCTAGGCATTGGAATGGCTCTCTGGGTTCTCTTCGGATATATTACTCTGGTTGGAAAGGTGTTTAAAAAAATTTGGAACCAACTCACCTTCAAAATGTTCCAGACTATCTGGGATCAAGACTTGGCTTCCACTAATGGTTTTGTATGAGGTTAGCACCATTTCTACTGCATGGTAGTGTGATGTTTATATATGTTATTTCATGACTTCCGTCTTTCTTTCAATTGCTAGCTTTTATATGAAGAAAAAAAATGTCTGCCTCCTCCACTACTTATCTCTATACACCTAAATGATTTTTTTTTTTCTAATGGTGAACTTTTGTTTGAAAGTGCGCACACACTTATACTGACTTTTTCTATTACATACACTTATTTATATATATATATATATATATATATATATATATATATGCACTCACATACTTATTTCATGAATCCTAATACTTGTATATCTGAAAATATTTCAGTATACTAGGAAATATATGCATATTTTATGTATAGCATTGGTACCTAACTATTGATGGAAAAAAGTAGATACAGATTTTGAATTCACATCTGAAATTGAGAAAAAAATAGCACCCTCACTGCCAGGAACTACGGTAATCAATTTTGATTATATATTCGTACTGTGGCCAAAAATTATAGTTTTCAATATTAAAAATGTGTGGTGCTACCTAAAAACAATCCTCCCTCAAGAAGTCCATTCAGTTGGTGCCAATGCACATACATATATATAAACACACATACACACACATATATATATATATATACACACACACGTTACTTAATATTAGTACTCCCCTCTTGTGCGCTCATACAGTCCAGAAATACACTTTCATAACTTGCTTGAATTCCCTCTCAAATAATGTTTTTATTCTAATACTAACCAAAGTAAGTGAGGCTAACCTGTTGGTTCAAGTGAAGAACTGTGATATAATGGTTGCTTTTGTTTGTTGAATCTAATTTCTTGAAGGGCAGTAATGTGAATAACATGATATAGTGAAATATGCAGAGGTGACATTCTATGACTAAAAAAAGAATGTAGATGAAAAAATACAGTTCGTTATGGTTTTTGCAATTTCATAAAGATTTTCCTTTTGTGTTGTGGTTTGTTAAATTGGTTCAATGTTTTGAAAATACTTTTTTTTTGTCTCATTTAATTTTTTCCAAATATATTTTGCTTTACACATTTCTTCAATTTTATTTTTGATTCAAATGTTTTTCTCATTCATTTAGAAACATTTGGAAATGTTTATTCCATTTCATTTTTCTTTTTTTTTTCCACTTAGATGTTTTTGGAATCTATTTGGTCTTTTTATTTTTTTTTAATGAAAAAAATGAAATACCCCAAACGATTTTTATAATTATCCATTTATTTCATTATATTCATTGTATCAATATGTTTTAGGACAACTTTTAAAAGATACATAGTTTGATTTGTAACATGATTATAGTAGAAGACTATTCAGAAATTGATATCCAGTTGCTTGGTGTTAGCAGTTTTAGAATTAGCATGTAAAGCTATGAACTGCTTGTTCCTCAGCTATGCACATCATTTTTTGGATATTGCTATTAGACATAAATGAGGTGTACAAAGTTTACCATTTTTTCTTATTTCTTTTTTTTCACTCAGTAGCGTCCATTTTCCTTATGATACATTCAATTTTCAACCATGATGTTGCTTTATTATTTACATGTATTTACAACTATGACAATGGCTGGAAATATCCGCTTTTCTGAATGTTCAGATTTGGCAATTCTAGTCCGTATCCAACTGAGTGATTTCATCTATAGACATAAGTCTGCAACAATTTTAACGTAAATAAAGAAGCTGCTGACAATATCATTTTATTACTCATCCACATTTTACTTGGTGCATTATTAATAGAATTTGTGCTAAATTGTGGATGTCAGACCAGGCTGACATTCTAGAAAACAAGTAACAAGGCAGATTTGTCACATTCATTTACTGACTTTCTCCTTAAAACTTTCCTACATCATTTTTCTAACATGAGTCAAGAGTATTTCTGTTTTTGATGCTGCTAAAATGCCAACACAGTTCTTGAAAAGCATTCATATCTAGTTGCTATGAGGTTTTCAATAAAATTGCTAGTTTGGTATTTTGGAAATTACGCATATATATTTGTCATCTGTGTATATATGTAAGTAATATATATATATAAATATATATATATATATATATATATATATATATATATATATATACGCATACATATATATATATCTCTTTTGTTATCATTCCGTGTATGTATGTGTGTGTGTAATGTATATATATATATAATGTGTGAGTATATATTATATATATATGGAGAAAGATTACACCCAACACTTTTTTTTATCGAATTTAAGTAGTATTATTGATTATTTTTATATATATATATATATATATATATATATATATATATGTATATATGCTAGAGAGCTTTACAGCTTGTCTAAACATTGGAAAACTTTTTCAGTTTTTTTTCACGTGTCGCTTCAGTCATTTATTTCTCAATATCTGTCAATGCAATATATACCAATTAAATACATAAATTTTGTCTATGACAATGGTATATCGTCGTTTTGCTTTATTCCGCTCCTCAGAACAATATATATGGGTTGTGGCATATATATATATGTATATATATATATATATATAGATATATATATATAGATATATATATATATATATATATATATATATATATATATATATATATATATATATATACATATATATATATATATATAAAACATATAATGGATGTCAGTTTTTGTGTTTGTTACTTCATATTCAGTATATTTTAACTTGAAAATGTGTGGTGTATCTGTTTTGGATTAAGCTAACACACTGTCACAGTGGTTACCTCCCCTTATTCTCCTTCTTTTTAACTTGCAATATAATCTATCTGCTCCTGCACTTTTTCCTTTTCTTTATTTGCCTGTGTAGATTTATGGTTGCTGTTGCAGGGTTTATCTCCTTTGATTGTTTCAGTGAATCGAGCTGTTGATAATTTTTTGTGTCTGTGCTTGTGCACACATATACATATCTGCATGGGATGTCTGAAAAGTAGCTGTTCATTTTTTATTTTTTTTACAATTGATTGACAATTGTTTTGATTCGTTTAAATCTAATCATAAATTTATCATAGATTTTATGTAAAGATTTAGAAGCTACTTTTCAGATTCCATTTATGTGCACACGTGTATCAGTTGATCTCAAATCACTTTTTTTTTTTTTTAAATTTTTTTTTTTTTTACAAGTTTTTGTTTTCTGTACATCACCCATATTGCTTTGTTCTTTCATATTGCCAATGCCAACATCCATCTTGCTTTTCATTTCTTGACTCTTTTTTTACAGGACTGACAGAATTATATCAATTATTCACCATGAAGTTACAATGATACCAATTCAATTAATACATATGTATACATTAGAAGATTTTTTCTATCAAAATAGAAATATAACTAAATTCGATAATTTAGATGAAAATACTAATATATATATATATATATATATATATATATATATACACACTCTCTTCATTTCTCTCTCACTCTCCTCCTTTCATTAGTCTATTTACTTGAAAGGGCAATAACTAAATTCCGAAACAGAAGACATGTGTGGATTTGTCGGAAGCTAAACTTTTTTTCCTTGATATTATCCCCTTTTTACCATAAATAGCAAGAATCCCCAGAAAAAGTTGTAAAAAACGAAACCCCTTATTTATCAGAGGAAACCAAGAGATAACAGGATAGTCTGATGAACAACTGGTGCATATAACACTCCGGCTCAATTACAAATTAAGTACCTTGATTATAGACTTTTATTTTTGACCTTGTAGAGACTTTGTATTCACTACACATTACACAAAATCATCTCTCTCATAAGTTTATAATTCACGTACATGAAAAATAGTGTAGCATCTTACATGAGAAAAATTTGTTGTTTATTCCTCTGTGATTTGTCTCTCTCTGTAACTTACAAGCTTTTTTCCTCCTACTTTGCTGAATGATGCATCCATGCTCCTTCCTAAGTTATAGTAAGCAAGCAAACACCTGATTTTATCTGTGGGAACTTTATGATACTATACTATAAATCTATTCTTAATGAAGTCAATAACAGATAAAACATAGAAACCCCGTACAAAGTGATGAAAACCAGCTGCATTCAACTCATTGGAGTAACCCTGCCAGCAATTTGAATAGATAATAGTTTCCAGCGACATATTCATTAATAGCATAAATAAGCTTTCAGGCAGTTTGAGGATAATGAATAACAGTCTGAGGAGTCAACACACTAAAAGCAGAACGGATGTGGGGATTCGAATATGGAGGATTTAGTTGGAATGAGTGGTGTACAGATAAAGAGGAACCAAATTTTTCATTTTACAAATGAATCTTGTGTGTCTTTTATTGTGTCTGACTTGATTTTGATTTCTTGAAATCCTTGTGTTTTTCTGTTCCGACCAATGGGATTGCTTTCTCCCTAGTTCATTCCATTCTTTCTATGTATTTTGTTTGAAGTTCATTTTTGTTTCATAATTTTCGTTCCACTTATTATGTTGTTTGTTTTGTTTTTTCTCCCATTTTTTGGTCCGTTTTTCTTTTAGTTTCTCTTGTTTTGTATAAGATTTTTATCATCATCTTCAGATTTTCTTAAATAATTTCTATTTTAATTTCTATTTTAATTTCTGTTTTCAAGTTGTTATCTGTTTAATTCCATCTTTTGATATTCATAGTATGTGTCACATCCTTTGTTTAGTTATTGCCACTAAAATTTACAAGGTGTAGCTATTTGATACTGAGACTGGATTTATGTAACTTGAACCACAGCATGCATGTTTGAACCAAGTAGCATACGTATATGTAATTGGTCTGTTCAAAAATTGAGCCATGCATCAATCTAACCTGCAGTTTGCTCACTAAATGATTTGGTAGTCATTTGTTCAATTTCACTGAAAAATCTTAATTGATGTGTTTTGCTCCATTTTCGAGCTGACCACTTTCATGACATATCAGAAAAACCTGTCTACTCCAAGCGATGCATAGCAGCGAACTGAAGACGCTAGCAGATTGCCTTTCAGGGATTGTTTAAGCTTGCCCACTGGTCAATGTTTACCAAATGGTTCATTTTATATAAGCCCATTCTTATTATTTAATAGCCTCACTTCATATATTCATTTTTTATGTTTGTTTTCTAGTGTAATGTTTCTCTTATCCTCATTTGCTTTAATATTCTTTTTAGTTCAAAGATGTGGTCAGTACCAAAATAACTGAACTTGGTTGTGCTCCGAATTTAACATTGATGGGGCCAAGAGCATATTATTTATTGAGGGCTTTTCTATTTTTATTGTTAGCTATTAATTTCCAACAGATCAAAACAGAAATGAAAAATTCATAAAATCATAATGTTTAATTTAACTTGAACCAAAGTCATTTATGGATCAATAATCTATCTCTGTAACTTGATGAATCCTCAAACGAGCTTAGTTGAGACATATTACTTTTTTTCCCCGTAAAAAATAAATGTTTTGATATTTTTAAAAGACATTTCGGTGGGGGCTAAAGTTTTAGAGCCCTGTGTAGCTGCACTGTTTGTGCTGCCTCTAGTAAGGCCCAGAATGTCATTGCTAATTTTGGGATATTTAGAGGCCGTGACTTTTTTCCTCCCCCCAAAAACAAATACCATTCCAAATTTCATCTCACTACAATGGAAGAAATCTCTGTCTTTTTAATGCAATTACTTGACAACTGGCCATGGTACAAAGTTGACATTCATCAGATATATCAGTTGGCACAAAAGGCAGTGCAGTTTGAAGTTGTTTGAATCAGCAGTTATTGGGAAATCTAATAAAAATAAATAGAGAATTACAGATTATAGAAATAGTTTTTGTAAATTTTCCTTGACTTCCGCTCTTCAGAGTTATGCAAATCTAGTTATAAAACATCTAAATTGGCCACACTGGAGAGGAGAAACCGAAATACTTCCAAGCTATAGATTCCCATGACAGATAGAAAATTATTCTGCATGAGAATTATGGCAAACTGTTCCACACAATAAAATCCGGCCCCTTCTTAACATGCACCTTTGGAACGGGCTCTGCCCGACTTATACATAATTATATTATGCATATCATCTATGAAATGAATGGGATATTAGTTCCTTCAAATACGTTGTCTTTCTTGTTTTGTTATTTATTCCTACAGACTCTTTGTGCCGTATAGGGTCACAGCCACTCTGTTATGGTTTTAGAAGCTTGTAGGTTTTTATTGGGTCGAGTTGCTAGCCCCATGCCTAACCTTGAATGGTTTATTGGAGTGTATTGATGACTTGAAAATAAAACTGTATCTTCAAAAACCATATCGAAAATATGTCATATAGAAAAAACAAGAACACCCAACATGCCAGTTTCTGGTAAAGTATTTTATTATCAATCATATTTGTTGATAAAACCCAGAAAGATTTTCTAGAATCTTTAGGTCATCGAACCTCAGAATTAATGGGAAGCAATTGAAATACCAAATCCAGTTATGCTACAATTGACCATAAACTAATTATTATTATGTTTCTTTTTTTTTTTGTATGCAGATTATTATATATTTATTTATTTAATTTGACTTGAATATTTTATTGATGTTGTTTTTTTGGTCTTTTTTTGTTACCTTATATTTTTTTTCCATATCAGGCCACCTCCTCCACCTCCATCTGAAACAATCGCTACTCGTTCACTGGGGGGCTCATCCCCTCCTGTACCCCCCTTCCCTGTATTCCTCAACCTGGATGACCCACTTCTTAAACAAGGTATTCCTAACGCCTCGAGTGATGGCAACTACAGTTACCAGTCGTCAGAATACAAAACAAGTTCTTCAACTTCTTCAACTTTAGATAGAGGGAGCACCCTTGGCAGAGGCAATGGTTTTTCAGTGCATGACGGACACGTGTCAGCCTTCACACCTTTGCAACCTGCAATGGTCATGCCGAACGTAACTGAACAGCAAGAGTCGTCACACAGTTACTCCAAGACGGAGTCCATGGAGTCTAAATCTGAGTCGTTCCAACAAAGCCAGCAGTCAAAGATAGAGCATGCAGAGCAGTATGCAGCATCCTCCTCGTCTTTTTCATCTTCGTCTTATTCATCCCAACAGCAGCACCAGCAGGTATCCCAGCCTCCCCCGCCGTTGATGGTGATGGACCAAAGCCAGATGACCCCCCCACTGGCTGCTTTTCCTTTGCCCCCGAATTATGAGTCTGAGCAGAGTCATATTTATCAGAAGATCGAGCGGAACGAGCCTGTGAAGGGTGTGGACGGAAGTGTGCAGTTGTCGCAACTGGAGAGTCAGATCATCAGTAATGGACAAGAGATTCCAATTATGCAACAATTTGAATCGAGCGTGTCCAAGCAGCAGAGCCAAGCTTTGTCCGAGCAGCAGTCTTCAGTGACATCTGAAGTTACAGAGAGGTTAGAAATCTTAGGGGATAAAAATTAGATAAAAGCAGCTAATTAGTGAAAAGAAATTGCATGGTGGTGTCTGGTTTGACAGTTTTTGGAATTTTTGATAGTATTTTTTTTTTTTTTTTTTTTTTCTTGTGGATTGAGGTGTTTCTGCTATAGATCATTCGATTTTTTTTTTTTTTTTAAACTTTTTTTTCTCACATTTTTTCCTAATCACTAGCTGTTGCTTTTTTTTTTTTTTCATTTATCTATTTATTTTTGTTGGTGTGTTTTTCAATTTTATTTATTTATTTATTTATTTATTTTTACATCATGACCCCTTCCCCTCCAACCAGCCCTCAGTACCTTTTGCTAATATTTTTATCTGCTTTGATCTGTTTTGTTTACTATAACTTGTTTGCTTTGAAGTGTGGAATAACTTATACCTTGTTTTCTCCAACTTACTGTATATGCCGGATATTTAATTGAAAAAACCAAAAAAAAACAAGCTATACAAATGTTTCACAGTGTCCAATATGAGGCTGTGTATCAAAGCTCAATAAGGACAATTAGAGTTTCCACGAGCAGTAGTGTTGCAAATCACCTTGTAAAACGTTTCTCTTATTATCTGGTATGTACAGTACTTATTATGTCAAGTGAGGTGACTGAGATTAGTTCAACCTTAGATTTGTAGATTCATAAATAGCGACATGTTTTTAGGATCAACAGTCATGAAAAGAATTAAAAAGAATAACCCTGTTCTTGCTTCCTGTAAAAAAAACTGAATTTTCTACTGAAGCAGAAGCAGCGTTGCTCCATGAAAATATTATTTTGAAATTGAGTGCTAAAATATCTTCATTAGGGGAATATCCTCTAATAAAATTGATTCGTAGAATAAATAAAATGGAGGTAACTCCTGTTAGCTTTGAAATCAACTTGAGATTACTTCCCTTGTTACAACTGTTCAAGCAGAAACTTTCGGTTGCACGATGTTAAAAATGGAAAACAATTTAACAGTTGAATATGTATTCAGAGTCTAATCCAAATTGATCCGATTTTTTTTTATGGGCGAGAGATTCAGTATTTATTGAAATTTAATTCAATTTCAATTTTTAAAAAAACCCAAAAAACTATGAAATTTCAAGAGCTGGATAACTTGATTAAAATCAAGTATTGTGAAAGGTTTATGTAAATATATTTGATACTTAGGCAGACAGGTGTCATGAATTAAAAGAAAAAAAATACTCGAAAGAGTTTTTATAAACAAATTTGGTTGCATTTACAATAACACATATTAATGCATTGATTTGTAGTTCTAACTTTCACAGAAGCAAAATGATAATTCTAGTCTTTTGTAGAATTGATTGTCATTAAAAATGTGCCCCGTGTCACCCCACTTGATCGTGTGCTTCGTCTTTGTATTTTTTAACTAATACAGGTCTCTCCTTTTATAATGCAGTACATTACAGGGCTGTTAACGATATAAAGTGGTGGTTGGTGGACCCAACATTTTTACATATCATCGGCCACTCATCCAGAAAACAGCCAATGAAAACATCTTTTTCTTTATAATCTGTTGAGATATTTTGGGCTGAGCACTATTCTACTTCAGTATAAACCTTTTTGATGACATACGTAACACAACTCTCACTAAGAAATATGTTTGACTTGTGCTCACAAACTAACTATGAAAGTGAAATGAATTAGACAAAAACGTTTCAGTAGTCAATGAACAAAACTTCTTAATAACACTTTAGATGCTACTCTTTTTTTAGTTACACTCTCTATTGTGTTATTCGTTTCCTTGAGATCACCAATGAGATGGGGGAAACTGGAGGTCATATAGTTATATAAGGGAAATAAAAGTATGCTAGAACAACGAAGATTTGTGCTCACCAACTGTGACCTATATCTGAATATCTTTGCTCATCTTTGAATATCGACCATACGCCTGGCAGTTATTGCAACTCATTTATAACCAGTTTAGCTTTCTTTGACGTCAACACTTGAATTATAATAGGGGTGCCTGTACTTGTTTTTTTCTTTTTTTCCTTTCTTTTTTATCTTTCTTTTTTTTATCTTTTTCTTTTTTTATGATGGTTTTCATTTTTGTATAATTAATATAATTCTTTATATATATATATTTTAACTGCATTAGTTTATACAGTATCCACCCCTTTATCAGCAGGGGATATGATACAGTGCCTGAAACAGCATAGTACTTATATATACAGCATTCCCCTTATCTGCAGGTCTTATGTTTCAAGACCTTAAGTGGATGTCTGAAAATGCAGATAGTACCAAACCATATATATATATATATATACATATATATATATATATGTATATATTTACTGTGATATAGACAAAATCGATGTATGTAGTTCGAGTTTTGACCAAGGCTATTTATATTCCTTTAATACTGATACCCCTGGGAAAGTCATAAATCTACTTCTCCCCTCGGTACATTTAAATCATTGATAGTTTATCTAGTTTGTATTGGTCTTTTTTTTTTTTTCTTTTTCAATGAAAAAAGGTCCAAGGTCAGTTTTTAAAAAATGATAAATTAATGTGTCTGGGGATGTTTATTTGGCAACTGGAAATACTGTTATTTGTATAAGTCCAAGAAGATATTTTCAGTATGCTCTCGCATGATGGCTCTAAGATTCTCAGTTGGACTGGGGTCAATTGAATTCCCTGACCACCTACAAAATGCTTTTCCTCTTTTGAGAAATGGGTTGGCCATTCAGCTCGACAAAAAGAGGCAAATATTTGTTAATGCACAGCTTGCATAGTGTGCTGAACTCACATCATCTGATATGTCTACATATACATCTGCTTACATATTTTTTCTCCATCTGTTTTGAATAATCATCATTTGAAATGTTTTATGGCTTATTTTTTCTCTTTGTGGTTTTCTTTAGTTGCTTTATGCTTGGATTTTGGCATTTGAATGATTTTTGTGCTCATGTATGAGAGTGTGGTTTTTGTTGCTTTTTTTTATTGTGCTCTGATGATTATTTTTGTTTTGTTTTTTTATTAGGTAATATATTGTTTTATTCATAAAGTAGATATTTGAACTTGATACAAAATATAAGAATTTCATCATTTCAAATTTGAGTGACAATACAAATGTTTTGTCTTGAAAGAAGTGAATGGTTTATGCTATAAAACCATTGTAATTGCTATAAAAAGTATGACAACTATTCAGACTCTTAGTAGAATGTTGGATAGATATTTTAATAGCTCCAATAGTATCTTTGAACTGAGTTGCCATTTAGAATTGCAAGAACTCCCCAGTTAATGCTGTGGTTAGGTTCCTGCAAACCACAACTGAAACGGCATTGAGTGAAAATAATTTTACTTTAGACACAGTTATATAAATAGGAATTTCTTTAATTTATTGTAATGTAAGAATTTTTCAATAAATTTATGTTTCAAAAGCCTGTTGGTTGTTCAGAATTTTAAAATCACCATGATTAACAGATACATATTAAACAGAATCAACTACCTATATATATATATATATATATATATATATATATATATATATATATATATATATATATATATATCTTGTCAGAAAAATCACATAATTTGCAATCTATAATATTTCATATTGTTATATATTCATATACTTTTTTCTCAACGTCATTATAACAAAACAGTTTCGAAAAAGGAGACGTTAATCGAATAGTACCTGTAGTAGCGAAAATCTCACCCACAGAGTAGGCCTACGAAAGCTACTCCATAGCTTTGCCTTACAATTAATTTTCTATTATTTATCCAACTATCGACAGTAGAGCGGAGTTATTTCCCTTGGTTATGGTTGTTCAAAGGGGCGTAATTCGAACATTTTTGTTCATAATTCGTATTGGGTTTAATCATTTTTAGTCTATCATTTTCTTATCTATTATTTGTTTTTTGTTTGTTTTTTTTTTTTTTTGCTTGCTATATTCAATATCTAATATTTAGAATTATTTGATACAGATATTTTGTGTGAAAGAGCATTATAGTCGGTCATTAATTGGACCACATTATATCCAATATATTAATGTGATCAAACAAGTTCTCAACTGATTGTACAATGGAACATATTTTTATTTGTTTGTTTATTTTTTCTCTTGTTCCTGGGTAAAAGTTATTTTCTAATTGCTTTTGTCTATAAAGTATAGGAATGGTTTTTTGCCCCAATTTTTCCAATCAGTAACCCAATTCTAGGCACATTTTCAGAGAGTTACATCTATATCATTCTCTATTGACAGTCTGCAGAAAACTTTCTTTTTTTTTTTTTTACTAAAAATAAGAGCAAGAGCAATATTGACTCCATTATAAGATAATATATATGGCACTACAAGGCTAATTAGTTATTTGAGCTTAATTTGTTTTGTTCCTGAGCTTCAAATGTTTCAATCTTGATATTTTGATATAGTTATGATTTTCTATCGTCAGTTTTTAACACTCAAATATTTTTTTTCAAAATTAATTTTTCCGTTTTATCTTTTACTAGTTAAAACATTGTCAACCATTATTAATTTTTGATTAGAATTTTTTTCGTCTTAATTCTAGTTATTTTTGATCGCAACTTCTCAGATAGTCAGTCTTCAGCCATCGGTGAATAGCATCTATTCTCCATTTCTGATCGGCATTGTTCTTTTACAGCTATGGACTGTTGGTCTGAGTACTTGCAATGGAGAGCAACTAAAATCAAGATGAAAGAAATATAAAAAAAAACTGATTTTCTTGTTTCTCATAAAATTATAATGAGCATACCTTTAAAAAAAAAGCAATAATCTGCTAACCTCTGAACTTGTAAAGATATGAATCGCATTTTTCGTTTATAAATATATTAGATTTTTCTTTGTTTTTCTGTTTTCCTTCTTTTAAACTTCTTTTTTTTTCCCTCTTTTAAACTTCTTTTTTCCTTCTTTTAAACTTCTTTTTTCTGTTACTTTCTTGTATTATCAGAACATCCACAACCTCCAATGTGGAAGTGGAAGCATCTTCTGCCTCCACCACCACAACTACTACTTCTGCCACAACAGCAACTATTGAAACTGCTACTTCTACTTCTACAACCACAACTTCCTCTAGATCATTACATTCTCCCCCGTCACCAGCACCGCCTTTCCCCCACATCTTTTCGCAACCACGAAAAGATTCCGGGGAATATGATTCATTGACGGGTAACACTCAATCTGAGTCTAGTCAAGAGACTTCTATCTCTACAACGGCAATTATTGAATCTACTACTAATACTACATCTTCTGCTACGACCGCCACCTCTTCGTTACAATGCCCCCCGTCACCAGCACCGCCTTTCCCCATCTTGCAACAGCGAAAGGATTCTGGGGAATATGATTCGTTGACAAGTAACACTCAATTTGCCTCTAGTCAGGGGAGTGACGATTATGACTTGGCCAATTCTTCTGATTTCCAACCTATTCAAGTCGCTGAAGAATCACAGAATTCTCACGAGTGGCAGAGGTTAGAAGCATGTCAACTTGTGTTTTGTCCTTCAAATTGAATGAAGGATTGGTTTCAAGATACCCCATTCTTGATGAATCCTCAGCTTATTATTTCATAATGAAGAATCACCAAGATCCAGAAAGTTTCATTGTATGAAAAGAAAATAGCAAACCTTGGGCCCTAGTCCACTCAAAGTACTCCTCTTGGGACCTCTCTCATTTATCTCAGCATCCTTTTTACTTTTCAAAATCGATTGTAAAATCCTCTTTTAGGGTTTATCAGTTGTCTTATCACTTTCTCTTCGATCTCGTCCACGGTCTCAAATCTCTTTGGGAGAAGCCAACAGTCAAAGGGAGCCAAATCTGGACTGTTGGGGTTGGAGGGTGTTCTGACAGTCCTGGGTGATGCTGTGTTTTGTTAAAAACTCTGCATCCTATTTATTTGCACTCCCACAAGAGGTAGATGCGACAAGAGGTTATTTGGATCCCAGTTCGGGAGCTGTTCAAAAATTGCTCCAGCTCCCGCAACTAGTGTCCCAAAGGCATCTGAGCATGCCCAACCCATCCCTTTTAGTGTGATAGGACGATATGGCCCTTGGGCATGTTGCTACCCTGAGACTGGACCAAGTAAATTTGTGAGACTGTAGGACGAATCGTAGGCCTCTTGCACTTAACAGCCTCAGTACTTCTCATTGGCAAAGAGAAGATACTACACTTTGATCTCAGCCAAAAAGCTGTATGAGCTTTTGTCAAAAACTCTGCATAAGACATGAAGAATAACTAGCTCAGTAATTGTGAATGTGACAGTCGTACAAGTTCACTCTATTGAGTCTCACTAACAACTGAGTAATCTCAAGGGAGAGTGTCTGTTCATGCATCCGCGGTAGAGTCCTCTCTGGGTGGACACTAAGTGACAGTAAGGAACTGGTAATGTTTATTTCATTGCTAAAAGGAAAATGAGGCAGATCGCCAAATGAATTTTTTTTCTCTTACTGCTGAGACGAGTTGACCTGTCAAAAGAAACTTTTTGGATTTTAAGATTCAGAAATTTTTGCTTTTGCTCCCTTCCATATTTTTTTTTTTTTTTAAATCCCTATAACTATTCTAAATTGCTATTTTATTTTTTTTTTAATAGATTCTTCCTTTTTTTTAAAATACTTCCCAAGTTGCTGGCAAAAATCTGTTTGGTTGTGTTGCTTTCCTTTTTTGTTTACTAGCAAAATGCCCAGCGTTGCTCAGGCTGAAAAGTAGCTTCAAATGGCCAAGAATTGCTGTTAATGAAGGCATATTCAGTATAACAAAATGCTATTGGATTCATTATAAGTTTTTTTCCATATCAGAAAGGAAATGGCTTTCCACTAAAATAACACTCCAGTTTTTAATTCATTTTCTATGTTTACGTATTTTAGGGGTGCCCTAATTCAATAACTCAAGATAGAAATCAGACGATTATTATCAAGACAAGTATGTTTCATCATCAAAGTGCGAATCTCCTGAATATTATTTATTTTTTATTCTTCAATTTAGTGCTTTTTAGAGGTACTTTTATTCAATACCTCTGACACCAAGGCACTGTTTGGGAAGAGAAGATTAATATGCATAAAAACTTTCTCAAGTTCGTATTGGATTTTGTGCATTTATTACCAGCAAGGTGACTAGTAGTCTCTAGGTTATAAAATATAGTGTTTAAGAGAGAGTGCATATACCCTTGAAAAATGTGATCAAGTAAGTGTCCTCCTGTTGAGCTGATAACACACTCCATATATGTTCAGCATCAAAACAGTGGGTCTTATGATCCCAAGTTATTTTTATCCCCTTGTGATTCCAGGTTTCTTTGCTCCTCCATTTTGAATTGTTGTCTGGTAATTTTTTTCAACCATTATACTTTGGACTGAAATTCCTCCCCTTGGAGCCAAGTGCCTCTTGTCTGTGAATCACTGTTCTGAATTATTTGAAAAAATAGGTTCAGGAGACTGGGGTGTATGAGAAAAAGAGGGTATGTGCTGCCTCTTTAATGGTTCATTGCATAACCAACATTAAACGCTTTCTTCTTAAAAGTAAAGAAGTGGTGTAGAACGAACTTTTCATCAAAAAGCAGAGGATACCTATTTTATAACTTTTTATTCAAGAAATGCTGTCATAGATTTCCCATTTGTAGTGTTTCAGCATTCCAATTGAAGTTGTTGATACAAATCAATTATCCCTCCTGCTTGGAGTGTTTGGTTTTTTTGCTTTCTTTGTAATTCCAGGGTGTTTTTTTTTGTTTTTGAATTTGTTGAACATTCCCTTAACTTGTTTCATTCTTTCTCTTCATCTGTTTGTTTGGTTTCAAATATTGTTCTTCCATCTTTCTTCATTACTGTCATTATTCATTTATAAACATTTTTTTTAATAAATACAGGGCGTTCTCAAAGTAATGTCCAATTTGTCTCAACAGTAATGTCTGTTCTAAGGGAAGTAACTATTACCACAATGTTGAGTAAAACAGAAATTACTTGTAAAATTGGAGATTCTTGCTAATTAATCAGATGAGCAAGCAACAAGTAAGAGGAAAAAAACTTCTCATCCAATTAACAAACAAGAGTCCCTAATTTTACTCGTTATTTTTGGTGTACTAATGAGTGACCTGTTGCACGTTCTGTTGGGCAATGATCACTAAAAAGAAGTCAGAATTTTCAAAAACAAATATGAATGTTGCTAGACAAAAAAAAAGGGATTAGTTTGGCATAAACTTACATAGCAGATTGAACCCTCTCCTACCAAAAAACTGGATTTTTAAAAAAACAAAAAAAAAGTTCTTTCTAGACATAGCAAAGTGTAGATGTTGAAAGATTTAATCCTCTTGCTCAATTGGTATGGCTTGTATACACGATACATACATAGCCAGCCAGACCAACTTGAAAACTGGAGAAATCTATGTTGACAGTGTTGGGTTGACCCTTTCTAATAATTACTTCTCTGAGAACAGGCATTGGTATTAATAAGGCATCACTTTTGAGATTCAGATTTTATGATTCCTTTTTAAAACTGTTCCAAAAACATTGGTCAAATGGAGGAACGTGATTTGAATCTGTTCTTGATAGCAGACTAAACATATTCAAATTTTCTGATACAATCAGAAAAAATGTAAGATCAAAAACTAATCTGCCTTATATAAACATGCTCTCTTGTAAGTTAAGTTGAAGTCTGTAGTGCTATTACCTACTTCATATTGATTGGACAATTTCAAAAATTTTATAATCAATATTTTACTCCAATATTCTAGAAATTGTAAATAGTTATAGTCATTATTTAGTCTATATTGTTTACTAGTTACTCAGAAGTATTGAAAATTACAGGTCACTTTACATTACATAGACTTTTGTGGAAACACTAGACCTTTTGAGATACAACTTTTTACTTGGTTTAAAAAATTTTGTTTCCTTTTGATTTAAGCTTTTCAACTGGTAATCCCTATGCCTTATTATATATATAGAAAAGATATGTGTTCATATCTTTTGCATGAACATTTATCTGCATACACAAAATTGATTTTTAACTAGTTTTATTTGGTTATTGATGACATAGTTAGGGAATCAATTCTTTGTAAATAATTGTGCAATGTTGTTGCATTCTTCTTAAAATGATATTTGAGAAGAGGAGATAAGATGTGCTCTATCGATTAAATTCTTAATAACAGCTATTTCATATCAGTGCTGGCATTCACTATTGTAGTTAAGATGCCAGGAATTAAGACTTGTCCATTTTTTGTATCAGGAAGTGGTAGAAATTTGGTTACTAGAATCAACTAGGACATCAAGAAAAGGGACTTTTAATGTTGGGTTCATATTGGTTCTGCAATATGAGTAGGAATTTTCTGTCATATAGTCATTTTTTTCTGGGGAGACAGGACTTAAATTTGTATCTGGAAGGGTTTGTTGATGTTTACCTGAAAATTAAATTTTTTTTTAGCTTAACTATTTTTTATTTTTGAATATGCATTTCAATGTTTATCTTGGAGATATTTTCTATATTGTAAATATCTAACTTCAGTTTATATATATATATATATATATATATATATATATATATATATAACACTTTTTTCTTTTAAAAAACTTTAGCTCATAAAACTCAGCAATAGTAATGTTTTTTCAAAATCATTGCTTATGAAGTTCTCAAATTGTACAGGTCTTTCTCATCAGCCCCCATGACACCAAATAATTATACCTATTACAGCTCACCATATTTTTGCTGAATGAATATGAATCGGAAAAAAGTTGAAAACATTTCAACAACTCTGCTGTTATTATCATATTGAGATGATAACCATGGGTTAGTCAGTCAGTCAGTCAGTCAGTCAGGGCAAAGGTTAGCTTGTGTTTGGGGCTTCTGACTTTTTAAATATGCTGTGCTGTAATAGCTATAATTATTCAGTGTTGTGAGGACAAATGAAAAGGAAATAATTTTACTTCAAAAAAATTCCATGTCAATTTATTTCACCCAAAAAATCTTCTCCAATATTTTTCTGAAAATTTGATTCGTCTTTATTTTATATTTTTATGTTTAAATTATATTTTTCAAGACTTATTTGTCTGAATGATGAGTTTTCATACTCATCACTGAGGATGGGTCAGAAATTCCTTTTTATATAATGTTTTTTCCTGCTGGGGGTGGGACTGGATTTGAATTTGTTTATATAAAAAAAAAATTTTTCCAAGTCAATGTTTCCCTGAAAATTGAAAAATTATTTTAGTTTATTAATTTTTTTACTTTTGGTTTTTAATTTTTAATTTTCAAATATGTATTTAAATATGTTTTTATTTGAGATATTTTTTATGTCAAAATATTTTTCTCTGAAAATTCTTCTGAAATAATTTCTGGAAATTCAATTTTTCTCATATTTTTTATTTGAATGTTTTAATCGATTTCTTTAGGATTTTTTTTTTTTTTGAATGATCAGTTTTCATGTTCACTTAACGTTCATCATTGCATTCATGCTCCTGTCATTACTGAATCCTAACACAAGTTGCGGTCAAGATTTAGTCTTTGATGATGTGCAGTTCTCCTTGAAAGAAATAAAACCCTCAAAACATTTTTTGTAAAAACAAACTCACAAATCTGTGGATGCTCTCTAGGTTTGATGGAGTGAAAGCACTTAAGATTGAAAGGGATTTTTCTTATTGTAGAACTGCATGTCACCAAAAACTGAATCTTTACCCAAGTTGCATGTGATTTACTCACTGATGTTCACAAGTAAACCAATGTTTACTAACTCTGCTTGAATCAACCAGTCTTTATTTGATCCGCATGTTTCTCGGTTAGGGTTGTGAAGCATTTAAAGCCAATTGCTGAGTTCTTCAATTCCATCTTCAATTTTTGATACCCCAAAATTCATATTTTACCCGATCCAACAACATGAAAAAAGAAACTTATAAGAAAAATTGACTGTTTTGTATACAAATGTATACCCAAGTTTACAATTGAAAATTTTATAGAAAAAAAAACAAAACATATATACTTTTATATGTACTCTCACCCTCTGCTTTAACCTGTTCACTGTCATGTACAAGTTCTTAGCAAGTCATCAGTCGAATGCCACTGACTCATCTCACAATAGTGTGCTATTCTTTCATAATATTTGTATTACATTTATTATATATGCTTTTACACATATTAGTTGATTTGTATGCAAAGGAAACCATTTTAAACCTGCAATAAAGACTTTTGTTTTTTGTCAATTTTTTAATGAAAAAAGCAAGGGACAGGAGTTACAATATTAAGGAACAAACTCTATTCAAAATTTGTTACATTGTTTACAGAACTTTTGACAGCATATGGCCGCATTTGTTTCTGTAATGGAGACAATTTTTTTTCTTTTAAAAAAGAGATTATAAAGCTATTGAGATATAATATGAAATATGTTGAAAAATGTCATAGCTCCTTAGATCACGAACATTTCATTTACGTTTTTTATTTTGAGAATTGATCAAAGAAAAAGAATGATGACGTAGTGTGATATAAAAGAGGAAAAGATATTCATTTTTCTTTTCCCACTCACTCTCTCTCTTTTCCTTCCCTTTATGAACACTTTCAACATTTTTCAGTTTGGGTCTGAAAGAAAGTGATTTTGGCATTCATAGTTGGGAGCAAACAGGGTAAGGTGTCTAACCCAGTAAATCTCTTGTGTCAAAGAATATTGAAGAACATTCCAGCTACAATATTCTCCAACTTTTGAGCTGAGGCTTTCACCTGATGACAGTTATATATATATATATATATATATATATATATATACAACGGCAGTGATCAGAAATTTTGCATCAAAATGATAGCAGAGTCTAAACGGAATTCAGTTTACAATATCCCCCCCCCCCCCGCTAAATTGAAGTTATCATAAACATACTGAATGTATGGTTTATATAAAACCATACATCTATAAATTTATAGTAATATATGATATAATTCAATTATAATAAAACCAAGTATAAAATTACCTAATCAAGGCTTTGTTACCAAGCACAGCCTGTTGTTTTTAGATAATATATAAAATTGTTATTGCAAAAGTTACCTCCCTTGCTTCAGAAACCAAATAATTGATTTCATATTCCTCAACCAAATGCTTTCACATATTGATACATCCTCTGAACTAATTTATTCATTTATTTTTTCAGTATTTATAGCTATATATAATTTGTGTGTGTATGTACATATATAATTTGTATGCGGCTTGGAGTGTTTATAGTAGCCATTGCTTGGTTTGACTCATCACTAACTTTTTTTTTTTTTTTACAACCTTGATATTGTTCTTGTTGAAACACTTTTACGAAATTCATCATTTAATATTTTTTCTTCAAATTTTTTGACATTATTTTCTGGCCACTCATATTATTTGAAAAATGTTTCTGATAATTATAAAGTATTTATATATATTCTTGAAGTACATTACGTAAAGTTTTTTGAATTTTCCATCTTAGTTTTCATAACTACGGTTAAGGCTGTAGATGACTTGTTAATGTATTATAGAAGGAGCCACTCATTGTGATCACTTTGGGACAAGATCTTTCAGATAACAATAGTTGATAACACTAAGCAAGAGGTATGAAAATTAGAACAATTTACATTCATTGATATAAATTCCTCGCTCTGAACAACTTAACATTATGAAAAGTTGATGTTGGATTTTTTTTTTTTTAAATTATATATTTTTTGAATTTTTAATTATTTTCAAATGAAGTTTTTGGGACTGAGTGATTTTGATGATGAGCAAGTATCCAAATCCAAAATTTTTAGTTCATTTCAAAAAAAATTTCCATGTTTTTTTTTCATATGATGTTGTTCATAATGATGAATTTGTAACAAATTTAAATTGTTCAAATTTTCATTTCTGCCTAATGTTACAAGCTTGTTTTTGTAATCAATAATAGAGGTCCCCCAATCTTTTTTGGACTGTAGCCTGATTCAATATTGAAAATATTTTTGCAGACCGGCCAGAGAATTGGTGTTAACACAACCATATATCACTAATTAAGAGGCTAACACACTCAATTTCTGAAAGAGTTTATCAACAAATTTTATATCAAGATCCGAGGAAATTAAATTGTTTTCATTTTGCAAAAATAGAATAATATTTACATAATATATTGTTTCTTCGCGGACCAGTACTGGTCCACAGCCCAGTGTTTGGGGACCACTGATTTAAAAGACCCTGTTTCAAAGTGATCGCAATAAGTGGCTTTCTCTGTAATAATAAAGCAATTTCGTTTTTAATGTCCCCCTCCAGATAAACCTACTTGTCATCCATGTATATTAAGTATATATTTTCTCTATCAACAATACATTTTAATGAGACTAATTGTTTTAAATATTCATGCCTGTTGATGGAGTTTTATTTCAAACTCGGAAATAGCGTTTCCTATTTTAAAGCGTGTCCTTTGTTTTGTTACCTCTAGTCGCCAGATGTCAGGGACTTCATCAGCCGTGACGTCCACCCAACTACAACAAGCTCAGCAGATGAACAGTCAGAGCTATGTGCAAAATGCGTATCCCCCGACACAGTCCCACTACCAGGAGATACCAACACATCCTCCCCAGACTGCATCTACTGCTACACGGGAACTGGACGAGCTGATGGCCTCACTTTCAGAGTTCCGGGTAAGTCCACTATAACATATCTTATTTAATTCTCCGGGATGAAGTGCTATGAATCTTGTAATTTTTTTCATTACTTTTTTTTTTACCTATACCTTAATTTTTTTGCTGCCTTCTATTGGAAACCCAAACTACCAACATAGGTTTCTTCAGTTTTCAAGTTGATCTAGCTGAGTGGCTCGATCACACATGCAGGCCGCAGTAATAGTTAGAGAGCTGAAAAAATCAAATTTTTTTTTGTTTGTTGAAATTCCCCCCACCCAAGTAGGTATCCATTGGGGAGGGGGTTCAATTTGCAATATAAGTTCAGTTAATAATACAATTTTGTGTTTGAAAATTTATAGGTATTATAATCTAATACAAACCACAATACACAGGAAAATGGTTTTCTACATTTATTCTTTTAGTCAGAATTGGTATGAATCCATTTCTCCCCCTTGCTATAAGTAAATATTAGGGTAGTTGGAGACTTATAGCCCTTAAGGAAGTCCATCTTGAGCGTTGGGATAGCACCCGGGCCTCTTGAGAACCCATATTGTTACTAACGATGATTGGGTCTCGATGGATTGTTTGAGAAATGAAGACAAAAATCATTGCCTCATGTGTCGTGCAATATTGGAACAACATAGCTGAGTAAAATTTTGACAACCCGTATCCAACCAAGGACAACTGTATTTTGGTTTTTCCAAATCGGGCCGTTACATCCTGTAATATTTGAAGTATTTGTTGAACACAGAATGGTGAGAAGAAAATTTTCCATAAGAAAAATATCAAACTTCTTGAAAATGACTGATAATTAGATGTTTTTATTGTGGTATCTAAATTCATGAATGAAAAAAAGATGAAAAAATACAATTTAAAACTAAATAATCAATGCAAGTATTACTGAACGGATAGGGCTATTATATATATAATAAAAATGCATTGCTAATTTTTGGGGTTATGAAAGTTATTTCAAGGGGTTCCTTCAGTTTAAAAAGGTTAAGAAAGGTTAATGCATCAAAAATTAGGCAGAAAGGGGTTGTCGATTCTCTGGAATCAATGAAAGACACAAAGAATCTTTGAAACATAAAAACTAAGCATGGTATTTTAATATTTTCTTGTGAACTTGTCAAAATCCCTTCAGAGGCTGGATCTTGCCCATAGAATGTAGCATTTGAGTGTATTTCCAGTAACTCTAAGTCATTTCCCTGATACTTTTCAGTAAATTTTTTTTTTTTTCCTTCAATTCAATTCACAAGAGTTCCATTTTTTAAAATCTTATTCATTGAAGAGTTCCACAGCAGTTACAAGAGGTCTATGAATCTAAGAAATGATTTTTATGCATGTCAGACTTCAAAAATATTCAATTCAATCACTGTGAGATGTACAATTTTTTCTTCAGAAAATTTCCCTGCATCCTCTACAAAACTGAGGCTTGGGAGCTATGGATCATCTTAGTTCAACAATCCAGATAACTCTAGAATGAATATATATGGCAGGGGTGTCAGTTACTATTACAATGATTAGCAATATATTCCCATGGTATAGGGATGCCCAAATTTGCTTAAAGTGTGACAGCTGCAAGACATAAACAAAATTCACACATACATTTTGTTAAAAAAAAATGTTGTGTAAATATTAACAGTTACTTGTGCACAACAGTATTTATTCATGTATGTAGTTTTTGAAATGTTAATTTGTATTAGTTTCAGTAATTACGAAGTACACATGTACCCCTACGATTACTTTAGTAATTCCTATTTAACCCTTGCTGACTTGAAATTTTTTCTAATAGTTCTACCATTCTTTCTCTTAACTCTCAAGGGCATTGCCTCACTTAAAGCTAGAATTGAAATCAGGATTAAAATTGCAGTTCATGCCTGGTGAATTTATACAAAACTTGAATTTCCTAATCCCTACCCAAAACAGACCTGTTTAAACTCTGTTGCTGGGGTCAAGTTATTCTTGTTCTATCATTTATATGTATCTATTGGGTCTTTGCTCAGCTCCTACTGTTCATAGTAGGAACTTGAAATTTTGCACTCATCCACTCTTTTCAATGAGTGGGGAATATGGTTTGTGTCTTGTTTTTTTGTTTTATTGGAAGTTCGATAAGCAATGCAAGTTTATGCTAAATTGGTCACTAGTTTTTGCTAGCTTGTTCTTGTTTTTTAAATTCTTTTTTAGTGATTCATCATCAGCCTTTTAGCATCCATCGTTGAACACAAACTTTTTCCAAGAATTGCCAGACATTTCTACCTTTCTATCACGAGCATTGCAGAGCCAATACTTTCTGAACTTGTTTAGTTCATCTGGCTGTCCTTTTTCAGTCAGCCACGCTTCTGCATGTGATCCCTGGGGATCCACGTTGTGAGCTGTGATGTACAGCACTTGTCTGACATTCTTGGAACATGATCAGCCAATTGC
Source organism: Thysanoteuthis rhombus (assembly GCA_963457665.1). NCBI lineage: Eukaryota > Metazoa > Mollusca > Cephalopoda > Oegopsida > Thysanoteuthidae > Thysanoteuthis > Thysanoteuthis major. The sequence goes on along the minus strand of OY735242.1, from coordinate 18,274,391 downwards.
CATCCAATAGTCACCTATGGAGCTGAAATATGGAACCTGATAAAGAGACTAGTGATTAGTCCAACAAAAGGCCAAAGAAGTAAAATTAATCCCCCTTCTTTTTTCTAACTTTTCAATTGATCACCCCCAACACAGCATGTATGGGTGGTGGTGATTCATGATTTCCCTTGGGATGCTAGTTTTCTTCTTTACCTTCCATTCTAACTTTAATGAGAAAATAAGCTCTGCCAACATATTTCCACGAGCCCAACATCAAATGTCAAAAAGTTGCCTGTGGCTTGTGAGCCACAGTTAAGCCACCCCTGGTGTATGCTATGTTATCAATAATGTAACGGTGCATCCTATATGGCAAGAAGTATAGGATATTCATTTTCCTTATTCTAGCATCAGCTAGGAAGTGTTCCAAATAGCCTGTGATAAATCGAAGACCAGCCTGTATATGTTGTAGAAAAGAAATGCCATTGTCACTAAAAACTGACTGAAAATCAATTCACTCATAGTGCAGGAGAGATGATTGTAGAAAAAATTCTGGATTTGCTTCCAAATTTAATCAATGTTTCTCTCGCTTAGCTATCCACAAATTGAAATTCTTTGAGAAATTTTGGAGATATTGTGTGGCTAAATAAGAGTGAATATATGAAGTAAATGAGAATATATCTCTCAATCGTAAGAATTCCTGGGTCTGCCCCAAAAATTCAACCATGGCTTACCCTTCCAGAAAATTTCATTGAAATTCATTGAGAAATTTAGGAGATATTGTGTGGCTAAATAAGAGTGAATATATGAAGTAAATAAGAATATATCTCTCAACCATGAGAATTCCTGGGTCTGCCCAAAAATTCAACCATGGCTTACCCTTCCAGAAAATTTCATTGAACTTCATTGAGAAATTTTGGAGATATTATGTGGACATATAATACGATGCAGGGGAAGTAACTGTAAAAATATTTCTGGATTTGTCCCAAATTCAATCATTTTTTTGCATAGTACACCCTTCTACTAAATATCATTGAAATCCTTTGGGAACATTAAAACAATATCCTCATGGTGTGTGTGGGCGGGGGAGGGGGCTGTACTCTCACACATTGACACCATGTGTGTCAATGAGAACAGCATTGATTAGAATATAAATGTCTATATATAATGCTTATACGTCTAGATGTTTGTATTCATTGGTGTGTGTGTGTGTGTGTGTGTGTGTGTGTGTGTGTATAAACATACATGAATTTGAGTGTGTGCAGGAAGTGCATAAAGTCTCTCCCTGATTCTCAACTTATTACTCAATGCTAGGTACAAACATATGGTTCATCATACCTTAACAAGGAGCTTTCTAAATTCTTTGCCATGGCAACACACTTTTCCAAAAAAAATTTTTTTTTTTTTTTGCAATAGATTACTTGAGTTATGTTAGCCAAACCAAATATATAATGTCATCCCTGCACTTCATCAGACTCACTAAAAGTATCTTGAAAGATATATAAAATCAGTGACACACTTAAGTCTTGCCATCTACTATAAGGAAAGTTTATCCTTAACACAAAGATTTTTTTTGTTATTTGTTAACTGAAAATGTGCCTCATTAACTCCACATGGCAATATATCTGGGAGAAGATGGGAGCCAAGGACATCTTAGAATCCATTGGAAAATGGTAAAGGGCTGACCATGTTGCAAGAATGGCAGACATTCCTCACAGCATGGATCCCCAGAGATCACATGCACAACCGAGGACAGCAGTGTATTAGATGGAGAGACGAGCTAGACAAATTCAGAAAGTACTGGGTCTACAACGCCCATGATAGAAAAGTGTGGCAAATCCTGTGGAAGGTCTGTATCCAACCACAGACATTGAGAGACTGATGATAATAGGTAACCTTTCTGATCTAGTGGGCAACATGAGACCTTTTTCATTTTTATTTAGGCCACAAATTTACTTGAAAAAATGTTGATCATATTACAGAAAGCATATCTAATTTTTATTATAAAATTTTTTTATAGAATTGACTCTCTGAGGAAAGGAGAAAAAGATTTTAAATAAGTTCCCTAGATTGGCTGCTTGCCACAATAAATGGTGTCTATGGTTGGCCATATGTGGTCTTAGTGCTACTCAATTTCACACCATGTGTTCTTCAACATATCTTCAGGCGTCCGTTATGCTTGCAAGTTTCAATAACAGGAACTAGTGAACTAAACGCTTTGCCCTTATTATACCCCCATAAAAAATCAAGAGGGGTACTGTCTGGGGAATGTGGTGGATGGACTTTATACCAACCACATATATGTATATATATATATATATATATATATATAGTAGAATGTGGATTCACTACACAAACTAGCTCATGTTTCTGCCCTCTTCAGGCCTCATCAGGCGAATCCAGTTTATATATATATATATATATATATATAACACAATACAAATCAGGGATGCAGTATGATATAATACAATATTTGTATGTATGAGGGGTTTATTTCATAAAGTGCTCAATACTTTCAGCATTGAACATAAAGTTGATTTAAAGAAGAGCTTGAAATATAATGGAGTAAGGATTCGCTAGATTCCTATTTGAGACATTTTTGAAAAAAAAAATTTTCATTCCAAAATGACCCCCTCCCTCCAATGTCCCAAATAGGAATCTAGAATGAACCGAATGATTTGCCTGAAGGAGCCCGAATGAGGAAGAAACATAAAAGTGTTTGTGTAGCAAATCTCCACTCCATTTTATATATATATATATATAATATATAATATATGTATACACCATTGTGTTTGTTTAGTACAAAGAGTCATAAAGAGTATAAAATCATTAACTAAGATCTGGCTTGATCTGAACCCACACCAAGATGGCCGATAGTCCAATATGGTAATCATTATGTCAAGATAACAGAGTGAACAAATGTTAGAAATAAACCGTAATTGCTAACACTATTTCTATTATTATTTGGACTATCCTCATCTTGGTTTCTTTTCATACAACGTTTCGGCCGTTGTACTCTACGGCTTTCATCTGGTAGGTGTGGGGAAGTAACAAACCGAACTCTTTATTTAACCACATGGACACATAGAGTAGTGGTTACGGAATCAGACAAAATTACTGCAAATAATCTGATGGTTCTAGGTTCAATTTTCAATGTGAGACAATAATAATACTACTAATGCTAAGAGGGGAGTGTGGTCAAAATACCCCCGTTGGTTAAATAAAGGGTTCGGTTCGTTACTTCCCCACACCTACCGGATGATACCTGATGAAGGCCATAGAGTACAACTGCTGAAACGTTGTATGAAAAACAACCAAGATGAGGATGGTCCAAATAATAATAGAAATAATAATAATACCTCATCTCAAAAATTCAGAGATATAATTGCTAACTCGTTACATATTTTACATCACTGAGAATTGTTTCAAAGATTTTGTTTTTTTTTTTTCATCAACTTAGTTGATCTAAAGTTTATAAAGTCCCAGAAACACTCAGCTTTTATCATTTTTACTTGAATAATTTTATAAAAATTTTATACCTAAATATATCTTCTTTTATACTCAGCACAAAGGCTCTTGTTGAAATTTTTTTTTTTTAATTCAAATACTGAACGTATATTGGAAAGTTATTTCATTTTTAACAATCCATACATCTAAATTATCCTTTGATGTATCATTCTATAAACTGCTACTTTTGACACCTGTTTTCAAATCTTCATTTTGAAAACATTGTTATGGAGGCAATTTTATTTTGTTATGGGCTTTGAAGAGAAAATATTCATGGAAAGGTTTCTTTTTAACAAATATTCCACTAAGAAATAAAACATCATCAGATTTTTTGACTGCAGGTTAAAGAAATCATAAGGAAAAGGTAATCATTAAATTTTTCTTCTACCCAAGAACAAAAGCTATGAATCTTGTTCTAAGACTGTTTATCTACTACTGCACATTACCATAAGCAATAACTTTCTTCCGAAGGCTTTTTCCCTTGTCACCGATTCTTACGCTAAGATATGAGAGTTAGAATTCACACATAAAAAGTAATATGTATGACATTTCAATGAGCAGGCAGATGCAACCCTCTAATCCTAGGCAGAGGGCGGGGAAGCAATACTTTGATCTTAAGTACAGCACATCAATACTCTGATCCGAGACAATAGTGTTGATCTATAAGGAAATAATCCTGTCACTTTTTTTCTACAGGTACTACTATGCCAGAGTATTTGATGTGTGTGTTTAAAGTAAAATCTTTGAGCATTTTAGTAATTCCATGAAATCCGTAGTTTCACAATTAGTGTTGTAGTAAGCTTGTGATGCTGACCATTGCAACTGTAATGATTTCAATCCTTACAGGGAACCCCATTACTCTTGCTTTGTGTCAAACTAAGACTGTAAATACTGAAGCAGAATATACTTGATATTTACTAAGCTTAGTTTGACCAACATTATAAAAATAGATAAACATGCCTTGAAAATTTACTCATTTTTTTTTTTTTCTCAATTGTGAATTTTAGAAGCATATATATATATATATCAGTTCTGTGTTTTCACCAAGAAAACACCTGACCTCTTTGAGTCACTTCCTCGAAGTTTTCCATCCTTGACTTCGGGTTCTATTAGTTCCAATTCTTCTTCTTCATCTCTAGAAGATAATTGGTCTAGCATACATTCCAGCATCTTGCTGCTTTAGTCTGTGACTGGGCCTGCAACAGCCTTGGGGTGATGTTAGGGGGTAGTACTGAGAGAGAGAGAGAGAGAAAAAAGTGGTGATCTCAGAGTTGGGAGGATGGTGAGGGGAAGAGTGCGTGAGGCAGGGAGAAAGAGAAGTGGTGGGTACTCTGCCTCTCTTCCTAGCATCCGCTTCTTTTGCCCTAAGTCTGGTGAAAGAATAAGCAAAAGAGAAAAAAATCGGATAAACCGAGTCTTAGATGAAGGATGGATGACGCTTACAACGTCCCCCTTGCATTACTGGTAAGTTTGGTTCTATTGATAGTTTTGTACATATATATATATATATATATATATATATATAATTAATAAGTGAGTCATCCACAGACAGCTGTTTCGTTGTATTACAACTCTTCAGTGTGGCTATTGACCATACAATATCCCATCCGGTACCACAAGGTAAGATCGAAACCTTCGCTTCAGACCCAGAGGCTGGCAATTCACCCCTGCCCTCAGCAGAACTGGACAGTCAGTATATATATATATATATATATATATATATATACATATATAATCAGCTATTATAAGACCACTACAGGCCTTTCCCATCTCCTTCTATGACGAACATGATTGTGCTAAGCCCTGCTATGTCTTACCGGCAAACTATTCTATCTCGTCTCTCGATCTTACATCTGGTCTTTACCTGCTGCGTTCACTGTCCCACAGGCACCAACTGGTTAACTTATTGCTACCTCTGTTGTCACTTTTCACTATGTGCCCTGCCCATCTCTGTTTTTGTTGCTTAATTGTACGATTTCTCTCAGTCCGGTTCCCTCATAGATCCATGTAGATCATTTTTTATTGCTAAGAGTTATTCCTAACATTGCTCTTTCCATCATTCTTAGTTTGTTTCCAAGTGGTTTTGTAAGTTCCCAGGTCCTGCATTGTATATTGATTGTATACTTTGTTTCAAGCCTTGTTATGTGATATCTATCTATCTATCTATCTATCTATCTATCTATCTATATATATATATATATATATATATATATATATATATATATACATACTTACAGATTGCTTGATTTAATGGGATTTTTATGCAGTAAATATTGAGATTGTTTTTCATGTTCATAAAAAAAAAATCATATGTATAATATTCAAATACTTTATATATACATATATACATTTTAATCATGGTTAATTCTATCAAATGTTTATCAGGATCAAAATCATTTGGTCCCAAACACTTCAAAGTAAATTGAAATTATTATTATTCAATATAAATTTTAAAAATTGTCTCTAATTCATAGACAGGAGATGCTGTTGATTATAATCAGTCATCAAACAGTTCTTATCAAAAACAGTTGTCTCCAAACACTTTATTTAAAAAGGATTTGAAATTATCGACCACTCATATTGATTTTTCTTATTAATTCTTCATAATGTGAAATCATTTATAATAATGAATGTAAAACATAACAGAGAATTTAGGACCATGAATGCACATAGTTCCAATTTTTATACCCTTTGCTTCATGTCAGCAGCTGGTTATTGTTATCTAAAAAAAACCCTGTACCAAAGTGATCATGATATATGGCTTCTTCTGTACGTAGTATTCAAGCAGATTGTATATACATACATATGGTGTAAATTTTCAAGTTGTATGAGTATGAACGTATATATGACTGGAGTATCTATATAAATAATGTAACTACATATGCGTACTTTAAATTTACTTACAAGGCTTACAATTTCAGTATTGAAATGTATTTACTGTATGTACATATAAGTATTATTATGAATACCTGTAAAATAAGTATATGTTCATAATTAGGCATTTGTGTAGGTTTCTGCTGTTGTATTTATTTTTTTAAATTGTTTATTCTATTTATGCTGTCTAAATTGAGTGATATAATAACTGTGTAATCATTTCAGATAAGTTTCCAAAAAATATAACGCAATTTATAAATATATATATATATATATATATATATATATATATATATATTCTAGTATTAATGAAAAATGTTGTATAAATACACTCTTCATATGAATCTATCTGAATAGTGTATATATATATATATATATATATATATATATATATATATATATATATATATATATATATATATATATATATATATATATATATACCTACACACATTTATAAATTTGTTCAAAACTGTTACATGTACAGAAAAGGTAAATATACAATTTTCACAATATATATCTTGTTCAGACAAATCTTAATGAACACTTGCTATAACAAATCCCGGCTTTAACATACTTGTGGATCTATCTTAACTGACTCAGGATTTACCGAACGAATTTTGATAAATACTTCCAACACATAGACCATTACAAACTTTTTTCTTTACTGAATGAAGTTTCTTAAATACAATGGACACATGGACCTTATGAATATAGAACATGTTGACTATAACAAACTTTCTTCTTTTCACAAAGTTCGATAGATGCATGAACCGATGAATTTATAAGACGTAACAGTAGCGATTTGCGTAATGAGATAAGGTAAAAAGTTAGACAAGGAGTGACTAAACTGCCTTTGAATTTGCCAAATGTATAACAGGTATAAAAAAAACTTTTGGCTTTAATAACCACCCAATCCCCTCCATTGGATTGTTATAGTGAAGGCTTACTGTTTATATATAAAGTATTTGTTCATATGTATAATATGTATGTATGGTGATTCTATGTATTATAAATGTGTGTGTGTGCTTAGGCTTGATACTATATAGATAAATGATATAGATAATAACATATTTTATGATCGTGTAATAAATCATATACCTCTGTCAACGAAGTTGAAAAGATGGATATGTATTCAGTTGCCTGCTTGTTTGTGTCTCCTCGCAGTATCTCCAAAAGTACTGAATGAATTGCAATGGAATCTGGTTGAAGGTTGGGCCACGGGGTGAGAAAGGAGTGGTGAAATTTTGGGGCAGATCCAAGAATCTTTTCTTACTTACAGATATTTTTCCGTTTTTTGTCCCCCCCTTTCCCTTTCAATTACATCTATGTATACGCATATGACAGTACACACAATATCTCTAAAAGTTCTCAATGAATTTCGATATAATTTTGTGGAAGGGTGGATAATCAGCTATAGTAAAACGGATTAAATTTTTTTGATGAATGCTCAATTACTCCCCCCCCCCCCCCGACAATGGCGCTGACAGAGGTATGCGCTCTCTGAGTGCTTCCTAGTTTATTTTTTTAATCATTTTGATGTCTGATTAAATTGATTTCAGTCACTCCTCCTAACTATATTATACAGATTTTATTTCTTATTCGTCTGTTTCCATTTCTTGATTATCACATATCTTTAAAAATACACACTTTTGCACACATACATACTGTAAACTCTCGTAACAGCATTTGTGATGACACGTGCATTCTAAGAGCACATTAGTTTTTATGTTCTCAGAAGATTATTGTCTATAGGTACATTCATATCATTTGGAGACCTGTTATCTGTATAAGGGGCATTAGATTGTGAAAAGGTAATAAAAAGTCTTTTTTGTCTGTACTTTTTGACTTCTTAGTATTAATATACTTGGTGAAAGCCACCTGTTATGATAGTACTCCTAAATCTCCAAGGGTGTTATAATGGTAGGTGTCTACTATATGATTTAACATTCAAATTTTGTAATTTTCAAATAGAAGTCCAATAAAGAAAAAGAGCTTAGGAGAAATTTAAACCACTGCCCAAATTGGGGTTTGAATAAACAGCCATTATCTCTGTATGTTTGTATTTAGCTCGACTGTTTACCATCCTGTTCATTAGAGATAGTGGGATATTGTTATCGGTATCCATGCATGTGTGTGTATATATATATATATATATATATATATATATATATATATATATATATAATCACTATCCAAAAGTAATTTTACAATTCATAATAAAATCTGGCATGTAGTTTATGTAGTTTAAGTTGAACTTTGGTAGTGCAACCTATCTTTTTTTTTTCTTTTTTTTTTCTTTTTTTTTTTCCTTTTCCCCCCCCTTTCTCTCCATCACCACTACCCACAACAGACCGGTTTAACCGCTGTTGCCAGGTTTAGGTTATTCATGTGTTCTGACATTTATATGTATCTATCCAAACTCTGCCTACCTCTTACTGTTGATAGTAGAAACTTGAAAATTTGTACATACACTCCACTTAATGAATAGGGAAAATGTTTTTTGTTGTGTATCTTTTTTTTTTCAGAAAATCCCCCACCAAATTAGTTTTTCTTGGGGGGGGGTGTTGTAGTAAGCAATGTAAGTTGCCTTCTTTTTTTTTTTTTCAATTCAGACCTTTTTTAATGATCACAGCCCTACAAAATGTGAGAGAAGTAACTTTTCCATTGACCATTCATTGATCTCCCCTACTCTGTATATACAATACTTATTTCTTCTCTTTTTTCTTCTTCTTTTCTCTCCTGTTCGTTCTTCCCTCTTCTCTCCTGTTCGTTCTTCCCTCTTCTCTCCTGTTCGTTCTTCCCTCTTCTCTCCTGTTCGTTCTTCCCTCTTCTCTCCTGTTCGTTCTTCCCTCTTCTCTCCTGTTCGTTCTTCCCTCTTCTCTCCTGTTCGTTCTTCCCTCTTCTCTCCTGTTCGTTCTTCCCTCTTCTCTCCTGTTCGTTCTTCCCTCTTCTCTCCTGTTCGTTCTTCCCTCTTCTCTCCTGTTCCTTCTTCCCTCTTCTCTCCTGTTCCTTCTTCCCTCTTCTCTCCTGTTCCTTCTTCCCTCTTCTCTCCTGTTCCTTCTTCCCTCTTCTCTCCTGTTCCTTCTTTCATTTTTCTCCTTTTCCTCTACTTTCCCCCTTCCCCTTTCCTCCCTTTTCCCCTTTTCTATTTCTTTTCCCATTTTCTCTTCCCCTCATTTTCCTTATTCTTTTTTCTTTCTTTCCATTTATTCCTTGAAATTTTTTCCCCATTTTCCTTTTATCACTTGACTTTTTTAAGCTTTCTTCTTCTCCTTTTCTTTTTGTCCCTATATTTTTTGTTTTTCCTTCTTTCTATCCATTTTTTGAATCGTTGGGTCTGCGACATACTTGGAAAGGGATCAGCTTAATGTTCATTTTGTTTTTTGTTCATTTCTAAGAAAACCATCATTGGAAAAAAAAATCCCTCACTTGGCTGTCAAGATATAAGATTAAAAAACATCTGTCCCTTATTTCTTATTTAACTGATTTTCTGACTGTTGACTAAATAAAATGTGTATAAATGTCATGGTGCCTTTTAAAGGCTTTTTTCAATTGGTTTGAACCAGGGAATCTTAATAGTTTTTTCTTGATTGATATTGTGATAGTTTTACAATGAAACAGTACACCCATCATTCGCCAATGCAAACAATATAAAGTGATGTATGCATGTATGTATGCCTATTTCAAGTGTCTTTTTGATGATTGAAGCTTTGTAATTAACTTATGTAAAATTCCATCAGGCCTGTTGAGTTTTTTAACTTCTGATATATAACTTTGAAAGAAATTGTATAGAATTCATATATACTGTTGGGGAGCCATGTTGTAACTGTTTTGTTTTTAAATCCCCCAAATAGTCACATGTTGATCAACTTATGATCCCAACAAGAAGAAAAATCACATGTAGTACCATATTCTTCTGTGTCAAGCATAAAAAATATACCTGATGTATTCATGCTTATGATATATTACATCTCCCCAAAGTATTCTATTTGTTGAATGCAGGGTTTGGGTATATCTGAGTAAATAATTGCACTTGTATGTGACAAAGAGCATCACGTCTCTTATGTAACAACCCCCAATGGAGTATGACAACCAGTATCTGTTGCATGCTCCAGCTTACTGATCCTTGTAAGTCTCAACTTGGATGGAGACGGCAACTATATACCTATAAGTTTTTATGATCACACGCTTGGCAAAATGCAAGTTCATTGGAGGGATACCACCACCCTAATCACACGGCTTAGTTTACTCAGTTTACTGCTGAGTGCTCAGGGAAATTTGTCCTAATGAAGATTTTTCCACACTTTGCTCATAGCGGAAATCAAATCCAGGACTTTCTACATGTGAGGCAGATGTGCTAACCATTACACTATGCACTTACATGTATTTACCTATATATATAAACCATCACAGAATGGCCAAACTCGAAGTGGCCCACTGGAATATCCGGAAATCTCCTGGTGGGCCAGTCTCTCAGCCCACCAGTGCCTTTGGCTACTTAGCATTGTTTGGAAGATGAATATACGTACAAACTTTCTGAAATATATGTATTAAATACACGTACACTTATCAGAAAAATACTTAATCAGGCTGGCTCACATTGAAATTATACACTGCTATTTTTGAGGGGATTTCTTATTAGTAACAGTTTTTACTTTACAGATAAGATTGTCAAAGAGATAAGTTTATTTATGTAAGAGTACAAGATATCTTGATATGATAATGTTAGGGTTGCATTTATATCATGTGGAACTTATTTCGTTTTCAAGTATTGTAACTCAGAATAGATGTACTTAATAAATAAATAAATGTAAGTGTCTCTTTTATCATCATCATCATCATTGGTTCCTATTAGCTCCGTGTTGAACATAGGGCCGCCACTGAGGTTACACAAACGGGTTTGTCATTTACTGGGTGAAGTTGCAAGCCTCACACCTTCCTTCCACCTGTACTTGAACTTGGGATTTCTGTCTTTTTTCTTGTGGACTGCCAATTCCATTTTCCGTACCAGTAAAAACTACGCCACTCTACAACCTTACTAGCATTATGGAGCAGTGTGCGTTGACATATGTATATATGTGCATGTATACATATGTGTGTGTATATAAGTGTGTATGTGTATATGTTTATATTTGTGTGTATTGATATGTATACATGTTTCTTTATATACATGTATTTATTCATATATATATATATATATATATATTTGTATATAATGTATGTATGTGTATGTGTGTGTATATATATATATATATATATATATATATATATATATATATATATAATACACATGCACAAGTGTGTGTATATGTTTATATTTGTGTGTATTGATATGTATAAATGTTCCTTCATATATATGTATTTAAATGTGCATGTATGTGTATGTTCATCAAGCAAGAAAAAGTACACCCCAGCTAAGCAGAATTCCAGTACCTTGAAATGTATTTTTCTATTTTTTTCAATTTATTCATTTGTTTATTCTAAGTATCATTTGGAAACTGGAATTGTTTTTTTTTTGGGGGGGGGGGGTAAAGTCACTCTGCATACCACGTGTTGGTATCTGTGAGTAGTAGAAATTCTGTTGAAATAAGGTAGAATCACTGCCAGGCTTTTACTATTTTCCTTCAGCTGTTATTAAGCCTGAATCGTGTATAAAGTAAGAAAGTGTCAAGTAGGACTTATGATAGGAACTCAGTATCAGTCAAAATAGACCTCATATGGAATAGAAATTCCGAATTAGATTCAAGTCATCAGGTCAAATTTTATTTTTTATTTTTGGAAAAGATTTATCAAGAAAAATTCTACGATGAATTTATTTGTTCACTCTTCAGTGCTGAGAACTGGTATCAAATTTGGGGTGCCTGTACTGTATACGGTCCGTCAAAACCTTATTGTATGCCAGCTGCATTTTTGCTGAAAGTAAGGAATTACAGCATACATTCTTCTCTTCATTCTCACTTGTACCTTCAACAGGTGGCAGATCACTAAAACCTGCTTGATAATCTGTCTAGAAGAAAAAAACTCCAACCAAAAACATTCTATCTTTGGACCTTACTACCATCATCCCACTCAATGGGCTATGCAAGTAAATCCAATCCGTTTGGGGGAATTTGTTCATGGTTAGAAAGATTTAAATCAAATGCATATCTTTAATCACTACAACACTTGTGTTTTCGAATAGATTGGAACAAGTGGATGAGAGTAGTAACACACAGGTCACACCCTACTTTAATAAGAAATCTTTGCAAAAGCCTGAATGTTTGTCGAAGTCCCAAGCCTTAGAGAAGTAGTAATGCCACAAAACTAGAACTCCCTCTGGTTGCGAGGCTTCTTCCTATAGTCGCCTTTGAAGAACTTGTCTGAATCATATAAGTGTTGCCTGTCTTCTGGCTGCAACTGATCTAAAATCCTCTCCTAAGTATTCATTCACAAAGTCAAAGGCAAGACATCAAAATTGAAGGAGTAGTCACAGCTGAAGTTCATTGCAAACAAATTTGGCTTTGAACAGAAAACACCCATCCTTAGTGAACAGAAAAGGGATCATTCTTCATTACTATAATTCACATCCTAATAACGCTTGAGTGACGAAAGATCTCTGAGGCATTCCTTGGGAGGGAATTGTTCATTCACCATACATTCCTGACTTTGCTTTAACTGACTATCATTTGTTCAAGAGTTTGCAAACCCAATTCAAAGAACAAAGATTCACTTTAAAAGGTAAGAAATCAGCTAGTCTCTTCTTTCTGGTCAAAACTGAAGGAATTTCATAAATTTCATGTCCAAAAATTGTGGGTAGATTGAATATGATGATTGAGGGCAAAGGAGAGTGCATCAATAATTAAGTATATATTTAATCATTATTACATTTGTGTTTTCATATAGATTGATACACCAGACAGAACTTTCTTTACAACCTATCAAGATATATTATAAATGAGTTAAAACTAGTGATAGACTAATAAAATAGTCTCAGTTTCTCTGTGCTAGAAATGTGAAACTATAAGTTTCTTCAGTTTTCAAGTGTATCCGTCTATGTATGTGTTGTGCACTGGGCCAGATTATTGCACAGCCCCCAAATGGTTTCCACCTCATCCCTTCCCTTGCTCAACTGACAAGATTTTCAAAAATTAAACATTCCTGAAGAAATGAATGTTATATTCATGTGAAAAACACATTGAAATACATTAGAAAGAATGCATTTTCCCATCGAATATAATACTTTGCTAAAATAAGTCTTTACCAGCAAAACTTGTGCTTACATAATGACCAGTTTTCTACAATAGTATTTGTGTGGACAATTGAATCAATTTAATGTTTGAATTAACTCTATAAGAGAAAGAACTGAATTTGAACTGTTGAATAATTTAAACTACTTATAATAATTCAACACAGAGATGCCCTTGGCACATGGTCATTTTGCTTAATGGTCAATCTGGAGCTGGTTGGAATTAGTTTAATTTGCAATCCTAAACTGGACAATTGAAGCTAGATCTTGGACACTCCACTGAAATCAAATGCCTGAGCTGTATAAAGATCTACATTGGTAATCCATTCCTACATCAATAGAAGAGTCCACTACATAGATATAAGCGATTTTACTTCATAATAATTCAATTAATTTTACTTTCAGGTTTGGTTTTATATCCTTGAAGTATTGATCATAATCAAGAAAAAGTAGATAATGGTATCGATAATTTGTAACTACAATTCAATTGCAAAATCACTCAAATATTGACCACAATTTTTTACAGCATTCGTAAAGTAGTAAGGCCATTAATAACTAATCGAGACATTTCTGTTTTTACCCTCTAGCCATTTCCCTTAAAGATAGTGATACTTAAATATGAATTGACAGCCTCTCTAAGTTCTATCACAGATGTCATTTTTATGAATGAGTCTAATATTTTCAACTTGAGGGTTGCAAGAAGTGCTAGTGTGGGGGTGGTTGACCTGAAAAAAAATTTATATTTAGATATTAGGAATCTGATTCCTATCAAGCTAGATGGCCGGTGTTTCTCAAAACTCTATCCTCACCCTCCTGAGAGTCAGTATTGCCAACTTTATTTTGAATTTTACATCTAAAATTGAGTTAAAAAGCATCTTATGACACTTAGAAACCTCTATATCTTCCATGTATATATATATATATATATATATATATATATATATATATATATATATATATATATATATATATTTAATAAGAAATGAATATATGATCTGACACAATTATCATAAATTATGTTATATTGAAAGTCACATTTGAAATGATCTCCTGTTATTACACGGTGAATGTATTCTTTAATTTCCTTTGATTGTTTTTATTCCAGTAACATTGTGTAGGCCAAATGATACCTTTACTGTGTAATAATGAGAGATCATTCCAAATGAAACGTAATTAATAATAACGTAATTTATAATTATATATATGTATAAAATCTAGAAAATATATTGCTTATTATTCATGAATTAGATGCGACTTGAATCGTAAACATTTACATTAAAGTATTATTTACTATTTACAATGAATCAAGACTGCTATTTAGATTGCTTTCAGTAAAATAGATAATAAATTCTTACATCGAAATGCAACCAAAAACATCTAGATTTAGATGAGAAATATCTAAATAGGCAACACTGCTGAGAATTCTAAACTCTTCAACTTTGACAGTGTGTTTGTGGGTGTGTCTGTGTGCGTATGAGAGACAGAGAGAGAGAGAACATGAGTCATCAGAGAAACAGACCATGTTAACTCTTTCTCACAATACCACCAGAAGCATCAGGATTTTCAAAACAACAAATCACCCCCTCCTGACTAAAACTGTTACTCTATGTCCATTCCTTTTGTCAGTGTATCTCATTGTTATTCACCCAGACTTTTTCATTACAAATATCCATTAACCCAGACCTTTTCATTACAAATATTCGTTGACCCGCACCAAAATTATGGGTGTTAAAATGCAAAACCCGCATTCCTGTACTGTGACTTGAACTCGCCACCAACTGGTAGTTAGGAGGTTGTCTTACTGACTGAGCTAAATTGACAAGTTTTGGATATTAATGAAAATATATCATACTGATGTGCACAGGTTTATTTAATCGTAATAGATATTTTCACAATTTTTCATTCATTATTTATACAATTCAAACATTGCCGTAATCATCTTCATTTGGGATAGGAGTAAAAATGTTGTTTGACCCTGCACCAGCCAGTCTTCATCTTATTCTCACTTGTGTAAAATGGAACAACCCTAGCTACCAAAGACGGTAAAGGCTTCTATCCCTTTATTTTATTCATACATACATACATACATACATATATATATATATATATATATATATATATATATGTATGTATGTATGTATGTATGTATGTATGTATGTATGTATGTATGTGTGTTTGTTTTTCTGTTCCTACACTCTTGCCTGTACTGTTTTGTCTACTGTCTTGGAAATTGGCATCAGTACTCCACTGGACCTATTCTAAAATGTTCTTATTTTTATTTTTGGAAATAAATTAATTCACCATTCCTGGCAATTTTTGAACAGGTTTATTAATGACATTTTCCAAATCTAGATGTTTTTTTATCACAACACTCATGTCGTTTTATATTCTATGACCATTAACCTGCACATAACACAGTCGAGATAAGTGTCAGTCCAGTGCCACAAAGGGAGATAACTCATCATTTGTCTTTTAGCATCCGTTCTTGGACATAAATCTCTTAAGATTAGCCAGGCCTCTCTATCATGGGAGTTATGGAACCAGTTCTTTTTGAATTTGCCTAGTTCATCTGGTCATCTCATTTGAGTTTTCTAATGGGTTTTTATGATACTTTGGACTCCTGTACTGTCTTGTGATCTCTCTATATGCTATCGAGCATAATTGTTTCCTGTGCACTTTGCATTGTTCTCAATTTGAAGGTCAATCTTTTGGTTATAGATGACTATCAGGATTCATTGTCTGTAAACTTTTTTTTTTAGGACTGATAGAATTTTCTCGTTCTTGAAGATTGTGCTTGCTCTACCGAAATCTTGCTAGCATCGAGAGATTCTTCACTTGATTTCATGGAGATTCCTCCGTAGATGTAGTTGCCAAGTGTGTTTGAGAATTTGAATATCATACTGAAGGTTTACAAATGATAAAAATCACCACAGTGAAATTGCTACTTGAATACAGAATTCAATGATTCAAATATAGAATATTGCAATTTTCAGTTTGTTCTGGCAAGGTTTGGCCTTCAATCTGTATGTTGTGCATTGAAAATATGAGTGAAAAAAAGGGATTGTCAGTGGTCAGGAATGAATTCGGTTATTACTGACAAAATAGAGTTATATGTTTAACATGAATACATTACCAATGATTTTGCTATAGAAATATATTGAAAATCAGGAAGAAAAGGATGGTCAGTGTTCTGGAATTAATGCCAGTAGTGTTGTACAGGCATATCTGGTCAGAAATCTGACACCAGATTCACAGAAGATGAATGTTTTTTTGCAAATTCAATGCCAGATATTCGACTGGTACACTACTGGATGCAAGCATTACATATAGAAAAGGGTTATTATATGTATGATAAAAATGCATTGCTATTGATTTTACTATAGGAATACGTGGTATGTATCTAACAGCATGGGAAATAGACTCAGCAAGCCGAGTTCATACTCCAGCTGGGACAGTTTCTGTCTACTTTGCACTAATGCCCTTGGGAAAGGCATCTCACAGCTATGGGTAAAAAATCTCAGGATGAAGTGAGTGTCACTAGTTTGGGTGCTTGTGGCCTCCCAAATGTATCACAAACAGGCCAAGAAAGTAGTAATGAGATATGTTGAGTCTAACCAAGGATGGCTGAAGCCATAAACAGCATAAGGGCACTGCTTACTTCATTATGGAGTCCTTTTTCTTCCTTTCTGCGTTGCCAGGGCAATTTATTACGATGTAGTAACTGAAACCTTTAAAGCATATTGCATGCACATACAGTCAGTGTTTTTAAGCTTTGCCATTTGATAACCACAGGAAGTTTCACTTAATTTGTTTTCTTTGTAGATTAGGGAGAGAAAAAAATAATGTACTACTTGTAGAGGACTCAATTTTTTTTCTCTGTCTATTTTTAACTGCGACATGAGTCGACAGTTCTAAGAATGGGAAAAATTTCATGTTAAGACTCGATTTGAATTGGCTACCGACATTTGTCAGGAATTAAGTGACCAGAGAGAGTGGCTATAGAGATAGCATTCTTAACACAGGAAGAAAGCTGTTATCTTGATAAGAGGAGGAAGGGGATAAGAAGAGAGAGACAGTGTTGGTAAAGATAGAAAGATATGATAGAGAGAGTGGACAAAGAAAGAGGAATTTTTTTTTCTCTTTTTTTTTATGTCAGACTGTCATTCAATTCTTGAGATAGAAAACAGGAAGTAAAGAGAGAAAGAAAGCCGGTTGTGGTGTTTATACTCGATACATACAAAGTGACCAAGAAAAGAAAATGCTAAGGATTTGGACTATAGTTGCTAAAATATAGCTTAAATGGTTCCTTGCTGAGATTTTGATGATTACATTGCATAATAAGGTATTTATCATCAAATTAACTATTAATGAATTACCACAAACACATTTTGGAACCATTCAAGTGATATTTTAGCAACTGTAGTCTACCAAATCCTTTGCATTTTGGGGGAGGTCATCTTGTATATTCATAACTTTTTCATTCTACAATGAATTATGCTGCATTCTGGACATTTTCTTTTCTTCCATCAATTTCTTCTTCCCCTTTACTTTTTATTACAATCTGCTGAGCAAAACTGTCAACATTGGTTCCTTCAGGTCTTAAGCGGGTCTGGCCACATATGTATCACGTGAACAAGCCGTGCCAGAGCTACTCTTTGTCTTTCTTTGATCCCTCATTTAGATTGGTTGGGCTGGTCAATTTACAATGTAAGTTTATGCTAAAGTGGTCCTTTAGTTTGAGTCTGGTACTGTTCAAGCTGGATATTTGAAAATTCAGACTATTTTCAATGATCATCAAAAGGCAAAATTCATTGATCTCCCCTTTTTTCCAATGTTTTAATTGATCACCCCCATAATAGCATGCTACCAAAAGACTTTGATCATTTGACAGTTTCTATTAATTAACCAGACCTGTCTCCTTTTCCTTCTTTGGTTCTTGTCGTCTTTTTTTCTCTCTCTTGTCCATGACTTCTTTTTTGTATCTTGCGCTGTTTTTCTTCTCTTTTTCTCTCTCCCATTTCTCATTTGATGATCTACTCGCTTAAAGGCTATCCTTGGTAGTCACTAATCTCAATATCCATCAATCCATTTCCTATTTATAGAAATTATATTATAATTATTTGCAAATAGACATAAAAGGGGAAACAACTCTATAATTAGTATACCTGGAGTGATCCTCCACCAGTAGAGATCAGATCATTGTAGTATAGATTATCAGGGCAAATGCAAACCCAACACTATAATCATTAAGTTGCAAATTGGACTGAAAATTGTCTTAACCTCCAGGTTAGAGCATTTTAACAGAATTGTTCCAAGAAAAATCTTGATTATAAGACAATTTTAAGGTTTTAGCTCATTGTTTTTGTATCTGGTCTGCAGGACAACCCTATTTTGAGGGGGTGATTCTTGGATGCCTCAAGTGTTGTCTTATCCTCTAGAATATATATGCAAACTTGACTGAAAAGCTCAGAGGAGCATCGTGATTCACAATAAATAAAAATGGAAAAAAAAACTCTGATGCCTCTTTGTGTCAGATTTAGGCACACAAGAGCCACACTGTTCAAGATGAGACAATCCATTCTTTGATTGGAAAGGAAAAAAAATTCTGTCTTATCTCATGACCAGAGAGAAAAATGGGGTTAATGCAAGAACTGAATGTCTCTCCTGTATTTCTCCCCCTCACTTTTTCTCCCCTCTCCCACTTCACTCACTCTCTCCCACCACGATGTTTCCTTCTGAACGATTATTATTTATATACTCATCAACTGCAGTTCAGAATTCTCGACTGTTGATCTGTGTACTTCACTAGTTTGTATCTCAGAGAAACTTTGTTTACAAGTGAAATATAGAAAAGAATTATTTGCTCTGAAAAGACTCTTTGTACCCACATCTTCTATTATCAGCTGACTCCAATTACTCTCCATATAAAAGCCATATATGCAAATTAGTATGGCTAATTGTATAATTGTCTGTTTTGTCTGAGTCTTGTTATAACTTTGGGAAATATGGAAGGGAAGGTTGCTAAATGCCCCAGTGTTTGAGATTCGGATGAAAAAAAATGGTTTTAATTCTGTCTTGGATTTTTAGTTTTAGTTTTTTAAAGAAATTTAAGAGCGAGCTTAAATGATTAAGTTGTCCGCTGAGATGGTATAATGGTTAGCACGTCTGCAGAGGATCCTGTGATTGATTCCCCATATGAGTGACGAGTGTGAAAAACTTTTCATTGGGAAAAAATTTCCCTGTGCACTCAGAAGCTGATTGAGTACACTCTAATCTGTATGAATAGGGTAGAGGTATCCCTTTGATGAACTTTCATCCTACCTAGGTGGTGGTCATAAAATGACTTGTTGGTGTAAAGTCCTGGTCCCTACCAGATTTGAAACTTGCAAGGATCAGTAAGCTGACACATGCAACAGGAACCGAGACTTCATCACTGGCCATCATACTCATTAGGGGATTGTCTCTCCAGACATGATATTTTATCTTACTTGAATAATTAGGAGTAATATGAACATATTTGAAAAACTACCATTTCCAAACAAAATTTTTATTGATTGAAGATCATTATGACATGAAAAATTTGATAAATAATTTATAAATATGCAAGAAATTTCAACTGGTAAACGATGTAAGCAATAATTTTGGGGCAACAACTCAATAAAATGTGATTCAGAAATAAACCTTTTTTTTTTTATCAGAGGATAAATTATCAGAATATTGGACATTTGCAAATCGATATAGGACATTGTGCTGAAATATAGGATTGTAGTATTGAATATAGGACGGTTGGCAACATTAGTTGTAACCTAAATCTTATGTATTGGTCTATGTGAAATAGATTAACAATGCAAAAAAGAACAATTAGAGGGTTGTGCTAGAATGAGAGATGCTGTTACCATTGCAATGAAGTTTATGTAAGAGGAACGCTGATCATTTAGAAATGAAAAAAAAACAGTTCAAGATTATATTATTATGAAATAAGTTATATTATTGATGAAGTTAGTTTCTTCCTATAACTGTTTTTCATACCTCATATCAATGGTGATTTTTCTTACACTTCATCCAATCACCCTTTAGAATAACTTGAATTGAGTTGAGACTTCTGAAAGAAATCAAAATTAGAATACTTGAATTATTTAAAATTAATTACCTAATTGATCAATTTTATGCTTCTTGGTATGGATCCATACATAACGTCATTTTTTATGAGAATGTATTTGTATAATAATTAAATATATTAGTGGCAAGTCAGCCTATAGAATTAGGTTTAGAAAATTATAGTCATAAAACCTGAATGATATTCTAATGTAGGCCTTATCCATTATAATGTGATTGATTATGGTGCAGTTCACACTATAATACCGGTGGATGGCTAATGTTTGATTATAACTCGGTTAGCTTTCTTGGTTCCCAACACCTGAGTTATTACAGAATGTCTGTATAGAAGCTGAAACACCTGAATTTATTGATGTATTTTTTCATCACCATCAGCCTGCTGGTATCCATCGTTGGACACAGACCTTTCCCTAGATTAACCAGTACTTTCTGAATTTATCTAGGTCCTCATGCCTTCCTACTTTCTGTCAGCCACAGTTTTGCATGTGATCTCTGGGGATCCACGTTGTGAGTCGTGATGTCCTGCAGTTGTCTGCCATTCTTGAAACATGTCCAGCCCATTGCCATTTGATTTTTCTAACAGTTTCTTTGATGTCTCAGACTCCTGTCTTTTCTCTGACATACTGTGCTGTCTTAAAATCTCTCCATGTGAGGTTGAGCATTACTCTCTCATGTGTATCTAAATCTATATAATTTAGCTCATTCATAACTTCCTACATTTGAATGTTATGCTTGAATTTTCATAAAAGGGTAGGAAGAGAAAGGAGAGCAAAGAAAGTTAGGTAGTTTACTGAGGGTGTAGAAAGAGAAAAAGGGTAGAATTGAAAGTGATCTACTCATATCAGAGGGTAGAAGAGAAAGTTAAATAGTTTACTGGGAATGAGGAAAAGAGAATGAAAGAAGATTAAGTAGTTTTGTTAGAGGGTGGGAAGAGATGAAAGGATAGGTAGTTTAATAAGAGGGTAGGACGATAGACATGGGAGAAAGGAAAAGTAGTTTAATGAGAGGGTAGGATAGGACCTGGGAGTTAGTATATTGAGAGAGTATTAATCTATTAGTCTATGTTTGTATAATAATTGATAAAATCATGGATGAATGACAAAGATCGGGAGGAAAATGAGGAGAGAATGAGAAAATACATGCAGAGAGTGAGAGAAGAACAGAGGCTTGAGATAATGGATGATCTTAGTTATCTATACTAATGGTCACCAACCTTTTCCTGCAATATGAACCCCAAATATCACCGAGAGACTCAGAAAGAACCTTAAAACTGGATAAAAGAAAGAATATATATATATGTATGCATCTTTTTCTTTCATTTTCCTTTTCTTTTTCCTTTATTAGAAAAACAATACCATTACACTAAAGAGTTACAAAACAAAGTAGAATCCATTAGAATCTCATGAAGAATCTGAAATTATTTCATTCAAATACCAAGAGCCTGGAGATTTAATGACTTAGTTGTTTTTGCAGTTGATTTGTCTAATAGTGGCAAGAGTGAGGACTCTGCACCTGCAGCACCCTTTTTTCACATACCCCCCCCCCTTGAAATTTTCTCTAATACTGAGTTCATACAAACCTAGGTTTGTGACCACTGATCTATATCCATGTGTAGTATGATTTTGCTAGCATAATAAAATACTTTGGTGGGAATAAATTACTGCAATTAGGAAAACTCCAGCCATTTCCTGTTTCATGCATGTAATTATTCAATTACCGAGATCAGAAAAGACTGCAATTCTTCGTAATACCAGTGATTCTATTAATCGCATCATGCAAATTTTGTGTAAGCAAAAATTAGGACGAATTAATTGCATTATGTGGAGTTTGTGTATATATTAAATGTGAAATGAACCAACGGGTTCTGAGATTTCAATGTTATATTTATAAACATATGTGATGCCGCCCTTGGCTAGTGGCCTGCCATTAGAAAGTAAGTCAATAGACCTCCCAAGTTATATACACACACACACGTGTGTATATATATATATATATATATATATATATATATATATATAAACAATAACCCTTCAACCACTGAAAGGTACATACATGCTACTGAAGAGGGGAACCTCACCCAAAACATGTATAGCATATGAATTAATAAATAGAATATCCATGTATTTCTACTCCTGAGTCTGTCTCATTCCCTATTATTCACACACAGACACACACACAATATATATATATATATATATATATATATATATATATATATATATATATATATATAATACCGAAGTACAAATCAGTAGTTCAATATCTGGTGTGTGATAAGTTTATTTAATTAAGTGCTTTATACACATTTAGTTAGAGTAGTACTTTAAATATAATCAGTGGTATTATTTCACTATTTTTATGTATTTATATTTGTAGTAAGAAATGGTTGTAGACTGAATGATTATAAATTGTGTCATATTATGTAGAAAGTTATTTGAATGATTTCCAGTCATTTCAAATTATTATCATATATGATATTTAAGACAATTCATTTTCTAGTACTTCAGCAGGCCCAATCTCTGAAATTGTTTATTCTATTTACATTGTTTAGGGTGTGTGATCCATTAACCGTGTAAAGATGGGAGATCATTTCAAATGAGTTTCAATATAGTATAACACAATTTATTATATATATATATATATATATATATATATATATATAGATAGATATAGATATATAGATAGAGAGAGAGAATTTATTTTGAAGTGCTGCTTAGCCCAGTCATATTGCAGGGTTTGTGTGTATGTGAAATGAACCAACAACTTCTAGTTTTCAATCTTACATTTATCAACTTATATGTAATTCCGCCCTTACATATATGCACATGTTACGTTATATCATTTCGAAACTTTATGTGAAATGATCTCTCATGTCTAGAAAAAACATTGTCTCGTTTTCTTGAAAATCACCCATCTCTCAAAGTGGGTGTTCAATATACAATGTAAGTTCATGCTAGATTGATCCCTCAGTCTGTGTCTGGGAGCCTTCACATATTTTTTTCTTGGAAAATTAAGACATTTTTTGAGATCATTTCCTAACAAAAGGTGAGAGAAGTAACTTCTTGCCTCCTTTTCCAATTTTTTGATTGATCACCTCTTTCCCCATATTCCTTCAAGACCGACCCTCGTAATTCATGCAGAATTGAAGAGAAAACTGTGAGGATTGGGGTAGGATAGTACAGTAGGAAGACAGAAATAGATACAATTTTTCTTTAAATCGTGGCACCTCAACAGAAGGTTACATTTGTCAAAACTTGTAGCAAGTTTCTTGAGTAGACGTTTGACGATATGTTAATGATCTTTTTACCAATAGATGGAAGGAAAAGAACTAATGTTCATCGCCTACTGAAATGTTTTCGTCTAATTCATTCCCTTTCTATAGTTGGTGAAACCTGATGCAGTACAAGTCCATCCATTTTAGTTTTCAGCTATCATTTTGAGAGCCAAATTTTAACGTTTCGAAAATTGACAGCTTTATATCAGGTCTATAGTGCGCTTTTAACTTATAAGTGTGTCTCATCTGCTTTCTTTCAGATGACCAACAGAGATTCTACTTCTACCACCACCCAGCAAGCCGGAAGTGCAGGCGGTGACCCAGCCTACGCAAGGCCCCACAAGAATAGGAGCCCCGTCGGGGCAGCCACACCAGCCCCTGCTGTCAATATGGGTAGCGGAGGTGCCGCAGCCCATGGAGACCAACTGGACAGCATGTTGGGCAGTTTGCAATCTGATATGAATCGACAGGGAGTGAGTACCAAGACCAAAGGACTGTGTGCCGCTTGTAACAAACCCGTCGTTAGTCAGGTAAGTGGCAATTATGATAAATACTTACATCTGTTGATTTAGATCCTGTTACGGTTGATAATAGGTGTAACAGTATCGTATAATTGATATAAGTACACACAAATACATTTGTCCTTTTAAAACAGCATTTATTTAATGATACAGTTCTAGGTGTACCCCATGTCAGCAGTCATCAATATTGTAATTATTGAAGTCCAAGTGATGTAGGTCACCAGATTAGTTTCCTGTGTGTGTATGTGTGTGCAGACATTTTGTAACCAGTGCACAAAGGATATTAATGTGTACACAATTCAATTTAAATCTATTTCAGTAACAATTGCATACTAATGACTGATTTAGCTATTACAAATCATTTGAAAATACGCTTGAGAAAAAAAAATTAGGAAAAGCTAACTGACGATGTTGTAAGAGTTGCTTAGGACACTTAAGAGGAATCAAATCACTTTTTGAACTAAGTGGCCTGTATAGTTTATTTATAACAATGTAAAAGTTTGTAAGTTTGTAAAATTACCGGCTTAATCATTTAAAAACAATTTATTGTACTTAGTCCTTTTTCAAAGTCATACAATTTGAATTGAGAGTATGTAATAGAATACAATATTGATATTGAAAGAAAGAATTACTGATAAAACTGCATTGGCAAGTAATAATATTCAACCACGATTGTATTCTATGAAGTAACATTTGGTTTAGATTTTATTCTACAATTTGAACCACTTTGTTGTCCAATTGAATAAGACATCGTTGAGTATTTCCTATTTTTATGTGGTGCAATGTCAAAAAGAATTAATAACAATTATGCAAAATGTTTTTTCCATAATATAATGTAATTAACAATTCTACTCATAAGTATAATAATGATAAATTATGTTTATACTTATTGAAAATAATCTCTTGGCTAACTGTTTCTGTTGACTTGTTAGTAGGTTTATGATGGGTGACATTGTTTTTATGACAACTCTGGCCATCATTCTGCAATATGCACACGTAAAGTGAAGTCCCAAGTCAAGTTGTGATAAAGACAACTAGAAAAAATTAAGATGGAGCAGGGTGTTAGCCAGCAGTTTTATTTCAATACTAATTTTGTAGGATTTGGAAGTTTTCCAATATTTATTTTGCTTATATATTCTTGACTTGTTCACTGCCAAGTATATTTTCAACATCATTTCTGCGCCAGATTTCTTTTTTCGATGAAAATAGAAAGCTTGCATGTTTAAAATGGTTTTAGTTTCATACATATAAACATACAGACTCA
This sequence comes from Thysanoteuthis rhombus, assembly GCA_963457665.1. Classification (NCBI taxonomy): domain Eukaryota; kingdom Metazoa; phylum Mollusca; class Cephalopoda; order Oegopsida; family Thysanoteuthidae; genus Thysanoteuthis; species Thysanoteuthis major. The sequence goes on along the minus strand of OY735242.1, from coordinate 18,248,631 downwards.
TCAGAATATCTGATGTGTTATATATGTGTGAGTTATCATCACCAGTCTTTTAACGTCCGCTATTAAACATAGACCTTCCCCAGGATTCGCCACATTTCTCTATTATGGGCATTGTGGAGCCAGTATTTTCTGAATTTGTCCAGTTCATCTCTCCATCTTGTATTTTGTCGGCCTTGGTTCTGTCTGTGGTCTCTGGGGATCCATGTTGTGAGTCCTGATGTCCATCGGTTGTCTATCATTCTCACAACATGACCAGCCCACTGCCACTTGAGCCTTCTAATACATTCTATGATGTCTCAGGCCCCCATTTTCCTCCTGATATATTGTGCTGTCTTGTGATCCCTCCATGTGAGGTTTAGCATGATTCTGTCACGTGCATGCTGCATACTTTTTAGTTTATGGGTTTGTCTCTTGGTTAGGTTCCATAGCGTTATATATATATATATATATATATATATATATATATATATATATATATATATATATATATATTATTTAGAAACTTTTGGGAACAATCTCTAATCATTACATAGTTGATAAATCATTTAATTTAGGCAATGTAAATAGAATAAACAATTAAAGAAAATGGAGATGCTGCTGATGGGATAGCCGCTTCAACATAATGATGCTCTTACCATTGAGCTAAACAGTCGCCAGTAATGCAAAGGCCAAAGAACTGTTTTCCACTCAAATTCTCATTCACAGTCATAGTATATGTGGTACAAATCAGGCTAGCAGTATAACATGATATAATAATATATCAATAATATAAAGCCACTTCTGAAATGTAATGGATTTATTTCATAGAGTGCTCGATACATACAAGTTTTTACTCCTTAAGTTAACTTGTTTTAGAGAAGAGCTGGAAATAGATAATAGAATGTGGATTCACTACACAAACTAGCTCGTATTTCTGTCCTCTTTGGGCCTCATCAGGCGAATGATATTAGCACATGAGGCCACATTTAAGTATATTACTCTCTTTCTTGCCATTTTGAATTTTGTTAACATAGTGCTCTTGGACTCGAAGGTTATTGGATCAGAGAAACACTTAGAAGCGCAAATTAAACAGAATTCTTTTTCAATTCAATGATTTTGTCATTTGCTTCTTCAGATTTTGATGTTGTTACTCAATATTATACCTCTTGGGTAATTTATTGAATCATTTGGAAGGGAAATAAATTCTCTACATTTTGATTTAAGACTAATTTTTATGTATTCATATTTATGTCTCCACAGATGATTACTGCTCTTGGCAAAGTTTGGCATGTGGAACATTTCACCTGTGCTCATTGTAAAATGACCCTAGGAACCATGAGTTTCTACGAGCGAGAAGGAAAGGCTTACTGTGAGCAAGATTACCACAACCTCTTTGCCCCACGCTGTGCCTACTGCAGTGGGCCCATTACTGATGTAAGTACAAGTCTGAAAGTATGAGTTATGCATATATTAATCATTCATATATATAATGTTCACGTTGGTCACAATGTTTTTGTTCTCTTCTCTTTGTTTTGTTGAATTTGTTAGGCTCGATGAAAAATGTTCCGTTGCCAATTAAACTTCTCCTTAATTGATGTACAAAAAATCTGCTGGTAAAACTTCAAATTTTTTTTCCTTATATTAAGAATACAGATATTACTGTTGTTGATTCATCCCAAAATTTTTTGTACTGTTCAAAACTACACTATTCAAGGACATTATAATTTAATGTTGTTTTTTTCCACCTTATATTTGATTACATTAATTTGTACATAAATAGCTTAACCCTAGTACATCAAAACCCACACTAGTCAATTAGAACTATTCAAGGCAGGTATTTTTTTTTTTCTTGGGACCTTCCAGAGAGGCTCTACCAGTTTTGTCCTGAGAGTTTCCAACCATTTAATACTAACAGAAAAATTGCCTACCGAGGGCAATGGCACTTTAGTCCCTTCATTTTACTCTCATTGGGACCTCACAATCTTATTCCAGGCTTTCTTCCACAACAGTCTGCATAGTCCTCTCTCAAGATCCCTATCAGCTGCCTCGTAGCATTCTACTTAATCTCATCCACCATCAGAAATCACCCTTCCAGCAATAATCTTAGCTTTGTGAAAAGCCAGGAATCGCAGTTTGCCAAATCTGGACAATGAGAGGGCCAGAAGACCTGGTTGTTGCGATCTTTTCCCTAAAAACTCCCACAAGACATTAAGGATCTACTCTCAGTCATTGTGAATGCAGCAGTCACACAAACTCACTCGATGGCATCTCACTGCTGACTGAGTAACCCCTCTTATTTGTTTATGCATGTGCAGTAAGGTCCCATCTAATTGGTTGCTGAGTTAGATCAAATATGCAGGAGCATATGTAGAGATATTTTCTGACTGTTGTTCTTGGTTCATCTTTTGGACACGTTTCAGTTATTGTACCTTACATACTCCTTCAAGTGTGCATTGTAAATGGGAAGGATTCTGAATACAGCTCCTAAGAGTAGTGAAAGACAAAAAAAAGGAGGGGTTAACTGCCCCTTACAATTCCAAGATGGCAGCTCATGCAGTCAGCAATTTCTTCATGCAACTAAATAACCCAACCCCTTGGGGAAAAAATCTCCTGTTGCACCAGTTTTGGACACTGACATGATTATGTCACCAGAAATGATCAGCAATATGATTGACTTAGGGATCTCTCTCACCTGAAGATAAACACCCTCAACAGGAGCCCTCTTGTCCTTGTATTCTGAACCCTCCCCATTTACAACACCCATCTACAACAGTCAAAACATTGTGTTCAAAAGATGAACTGAGATGATAACAGTTTGTAAAAATCTAGACATATTGATAATCTGTCATCTAAAAAATTCTGACAGATAGTTCTCATGATATTCAAAATGGCTGGATACTTTTCAGACAGATCTCATATTATTTTGAGCCTTTTCTTGAATTATCCATTGCATGAAATTTTTTAACAAAATTTTTATACTTCTATTTCAGAAATGTGTGACTGCCTTGGACAAGACGTGGCACCCAGAACATTTCTTCTGTGGATTTTGCGGCTGCAACTTTGGAGACCAAGGATTCCATGAACGGGATGGACAAGCATACTGCAGGTCAGTTACTGATCCTCAACTTGTTTCAAATTCTTATCACTTCATGGAATTAGAATATATAACTCTATCTTATCAGTAACACTTGCCTCAATTCCAGACTATTCATGTTATATGTATAATAGTCCTATTCTGTCAGTGATACTTGCTTCAATTTTTGACCACTGACAATCCCTTTCTCTTGATTTCAATCCACAACTTACAGATTGAGTGTTAAAACTTGCTTAAACAAATTTTTGGTCAACAATTACAAAATTTTGGTACTTAATCATTTTTCTGGTTACTTCTAGAGTTGGAATAAGGATATTTTGATATCTCTTTTCAATTTACTAAGAACTCATTTTTTTACTTATTGTTTCCTCGAAATCTCATGGAAAATTCAATTCTCATCTATTAAGTGCTATCCAAAAGTTTGAAATATTTGACCATGAAAACAATTTACTCACCTTAACACCTAGTTTTCACCATTTTCTTCAAAGTAATCCCATTGGGCCCGTATACAGTAATCCCCCAATAGGTAGTTGCAAAGGTTCATAGTACATAAAGTTCACATGCTGTTGAAAAACCTTGAACTATTTGGTACCATCTCATATATAGTCACTTTTAAACTTGAGTAAAATATTGATCCTTTATATATATTCAATATAATGTGAAAGATACATCATTTGCATATATAATTGAAAGAGTTTATAGTTTATTAAACTGTTCCTATATGTATCATATTCAGACACTTGATTATAAGACAGAACTTAATTACATTAGCTAGCATTTGTATCTAATCATGCAATGAAATTTTCCCTTTCTTATTTAAGTATGACAGAAAACAAAAACAAACATGGGTGTGTCTAATACCATGATTAAAAGAAATGATTTTTGACAAAATGTTGTTCTGACAAGAAGTGGCAGATAAGGGGCGGTAGCACTAATTAACAAAAAAGTGTGACAGAAAAGATATCATTAATTATTGTGTTTTGATTGCTTATCTTTATTTGATTGTAGGGAGGACTTCCTGAAGATGTTTGCACCAAAGTGTGGTGGCTGTGGTCAACCCATAAATGATAGTTATATATCTGCTTTAAACAGACATTGGCATCCGGAGTGCTTCGTCTGCTGGGTAAGTTTTCATTTCACTCACAGGTTGAGTACCAAAATTCTGAAAACTGAAATGTTCCAAAATCCAAAACTTTTTGAAAGTCTTCTTGACGTCACAATTGGAAAATTCAACATATGGCTTCATTGTAGTATGCTTCAAAGAGTGTAGAGGTTGATTTTCAAGGCATTTAAATCATTCAGACTAAAGTAAAATCTGGGTTGTCTTTGCTCAACTTTTTAGAAATGTAAAACTTTATTTGTATCACAAATTGTGAAAGACAAAACAAGTCCCAATGAAACAAATTATAATTATTTTTTGTTATTCTCTCATATGTACTAAGACATTGTTGAAAATTTTAAAAAAATGCTGCAGATACTCCGATAAGTATCAGCGATAAGAGAAAGAGTTTGTTAATATAATTATGTACATACAAATATTCCAGGAACCAAAATATTTCTGGTCCCTGGCATTTCAGATACAGGGTACTCAACCTAAGCTATAATTTCTCTTTCTTATTACTTTTACTGTCTTTTACTAATCAAAGTATTGATAGAATTTTCATTCTCTTGTTCACTTCTGACAACAAAGTTGGAAGAGGTATATGTTTTCACCCATGTCCTCTGTCCATCCATCTGCTTGTCTCTCCTTGCAATATCTCCAAAAGTCCTCTATTAATTTCAATTGAACTTAATGAAACGGTGGGCCATAGACCACAGAAGAATTAGATTTTGTGACAGATCTAAGTATTTGTTTCTGATCGAGAGATATTTTTTTTATCATTCTGCAGAGAAAAGAGATTGAAAAAAATCTAGACAGCTCCAAAAAATGCTTAATCCAAACATTAAGGGACGTAACTCAATATTAATACTTATTTCAAGAATTGCATCCTCTCCCATTTTGAAATAAAAAATGTTTTCATTCATTTTTTAGTCATTGTACAGCAATGGCAGAGGTATCTGCTCTCTGAGTGCTTCATTGCCCATGATTATAGACAATAGAGGTATCACTGTGTTTGATTTTCGTTTTACATAGAATAAAGCAAAAAATTTCAATGGGTAGACACGGAAACATATTTGAATAAGCAATGACTATGCACACTTTTTTGCTGGTCGGATTTTAAACTTCATTCTATTTACTTTGGCCAATGAAATTGGACAGATTTTGTCTGTCTATCCGCACGATATCTCCGAAAGTTCTCAATGAATTTCAACGACATTTTGTGGAAGGTTGGACTATCAACCAAGAAACAATTCATAAATTTTTGTGGTGGATCCAAGAATTTTCTTGCAATTTTGTCAACATTGCAAGTTAGGACAATTTCCTGGCTTTTCAGGTGTAATAACATGGTAATGATATCATCACAGTGGCATCATCATAAATAAGTGTGATGATCTGCATTATTGTTGTTTTTCAAACTATTGATAATTTTCTATTTTAGTATTTTACAAATCTTACAAATTCACTAAATATTTAACTGATAAACATTGGAATAAGTATCGTTGAAATGAGTAGTCTATGTTGTAAAGCTGTGTTCCACACTCATTCTTTATCTTAATGGTAGACAAAAAATGCAGGAAAAAGATTTCTTATTAGACAGTTTCCAGCAAGTTTATATATATATATATATATATATATATATATATCTCGCTTAAATTCAACATTACTGACCGTCTAGTTCTGTGGAGTAGAGGAAGGATACCAGCCTCTGGGTCTGAAGCTAAGGTTTAGATCCTACCTCATGGTACTGGATGGGATAATGGATAGTCTATAGCCACATTAAAGAGTTGTAATACCACGAAACAGCTGTCTGTGGATGACACAATGATATATATATATATATATATCTATATATATTGAACAGAGAGTAAGGGTTCAGTTTAGCATTATAGTTATATTACACATAGAACCCCCCCCCCCCCCCCAAAAAAAATCTTATGTAAAAATGTCATCAGAGGTTTACTTTAAAATATTCCTGGGTAATATTTTACTTCATAGAATAGTTCCTAAACTACGAATGATAAGGAAAGTTATGATTCAGGAATATTTCATATTTCCTGTTTGGGGCCATGCTTATGGTAGTGTAAACAATGCAGCTGAACCCAAGATTTCAAACCCGGCCTCTCATTTGTCTTTGAAGATCATTGGAAAAAAAAGATTATTTTTAGTGTTCCAATTCACTTGAGGATTCATTGTTTTATAATACATTATTGATCCATAAAGGACTTTGTTATATTGAACATCATAATTTCATGAATGTTTTATTTCTGTTATGATTCATTTGAGAATATTAGCTAAATACAAAGATAGGAGTGCCTCCAAGATTCTTGAATTTGTCTCTGCTTATAGGGGTTTTGTCCCCTACTCTAAAGCAAATCTTTTTCATTATTCTCCTCTGCTTTTTTTCTTAAACGTTTTTTCTCATTTTCTGTTTTTCTCTTCTCTCTTTTAGGACTGCCAAAGACCGTTTGGCAACATGAGCTTTTTTGATCATGATGGTCTTCCATACTGTGAACAGCACTACCATGCCAAGCGTGGCTCATTGTGTGCTGACTGTCAGCAACCAATAACAGGGCCCAGCATCATTGCAATGGGACGCAAGTTCCATCCGAAACACTTCACGTGTGCCTTCTGCCTAAAGCAGCTCAACAATGTCACCTTCAAGGAGCAAAACAACAAGCCTTACTGTCACCCTTGCTTCAGCAAGCTGTTTGCAGGGACTAAGATGATGGATTAAAGTCAACAGTTAACTTCTTTATCTTGGAAAAAAATTGAATGAAAATTGTAGAAACACACAAAAACATAGGCATGCATTCATTCAACTGCTCTTTTTTTTTCCTCCTAGTGTGAAGAGTTATGTTTTTTTTCTTTTCTGAAAGATTTGATATATCTGCCATTTGTAACTTTTCATACAAAATGGCTGCTTTTTTTTTTCTTTTTTTAATTTGGCAAAAATTAATCTTTTCAACAGTAAGTTTTAAAAAAAAAAATTAAATTTTTAATAATAAATATATTTTATCTTTTTTGTGTCATTGTCACTGCAATTTCAAATTATATAAGCTTTACAATAAATTAAAGAATCTGAACAAATTAATTGCAATACCTCAAAATTCATCTTTTTTTTCTCTTGATAAACAGCACATTGTTTTGTTGAAGTGTTTTATCGACAAGAAAAAATTAAAATTTCTTTTTTATTCCAATAATCTTCCATGGTAATGTGTCTGTAAGTTTCAGCCGTTTGAAAAGAAAGAAATCAAATGAGAATAATGATGATAATAATAATAGAAGAACACATTTAGTAATCAACATGCAAAGCTGGATTGAGTTTTTGTTGGTCCCTGGGCTTTAGGTACTATGCAACCCCCAATAAGATTTTGATAAGGTGAAAAAAAGTTTAAATAAGAATCAAATTTATGTTTATAAGGACAAAGGACACCAACAATTAAATACTTTGTGTAATTTCTTGGAAACAAATTTCTCCAAAACATCTTGCCATAAGAATGTCTGTTTATTTGTTTTTGTGCCATTGTCGATCTGTGTGTGTATACACACACACACACACACATACATACATATATATATATATATATATATATATATATATATATATATATATATATATCCTTTTTGAATAGATAATTTAGAATACTTTGATTCAGCATTCACTAATGGAATAATTTTTTCACTTTATCTGTGGAGGCCTTCAAGCTTGTAGAGGCCTCTAGACTGCAGCCCTTGAAGACTATTCCTTAATCTAGCACTGTCCCTAATATATGCCAAAATAAATAAATGAAGATAGCAATTGAAAGACAGAGATAAATATTTGTACGTTAACTTTGGAATCTGAGATCGGCAGAAGGCAAAAATTATAAATTTAAAAAAAACTGAAGTGGATGAAAACTTGCTTCAACATTGAATATCTGATTAATTTTGAGTTGAATTAATTTAACTTTAAATTTAATTAAAAATGCTCCTGCTGTGGCTACCAATAGTTATGAATCATTGAAAAAAAAAACTTTGGAAATCCGGAAACAAGAATATGAGGAAAAGAGGATTAAAACAAAAAAATAATGGTAAATCAAAGAATTTTGCAAATAAAATGTTTTTCATACTTAGTATATAAACCAATAACCTTCCCTTGTATCCTGACTCCTGAATTCAACTCCCAGAATGAAGATACTCAACTAAAGACACAAATTTAACTTTACACCACCCAGATTGAACTAAACATTTTTTTTTTTTAAATTGAAAAATCACCTCTGTATGTCAACCACCCTAAAAACTTGATATAAAAAGCCAGTGTCCTTTTGTCATTCTCTTTTCTGATCCTGAAATCACACGGGGCCCAGGATTCACCCTGTGCCCTCAAAAAAAGTATAGACTGTCCAGTCCCAAGGATCCCCGATCCTACAGCAGCAACTCCCCATTGCACTTAAAAGGGAGGGTCAGAACGGCATTTTCTGATGCCTGTGTGACATTGTGACTGGGCAATTATTTTCCTTGCCCATATTTAAGCGTATGAGCCCCCACATTAAACTAACCTTGTGTCAAATTTGCCTTTGTGGGGAGGCAAATCAATCCCTCATCCTGAATATACCCTGTGGGTGGCAATGCATCTGTGGTACTCGGCTGCTGGTGAGCCATAGGCCCACTTATAATTATTTAAAAATTTTTTTTTGGATTACATAATGCCCTTAATTTAGTCTGTTATTCCCTCCCTTACAACTGCTGGTTGCCCTACCCCTGCGTTTTAAAGAATTTTTTTTTTTCAACGTAGCTTCACCCATTCCACAACTCTTTATCTTCTGGACACTGTCAAAGATGGTGATGTACTGACTAAAAAGAAAAAAAAAAAAAGGAAAAAAAATTTTTTTTTTTCTGATAATGATAATTTTTTACTACCCCTATCTTGTTTCAAATTAAAAAAAAAAATCCCCATTTCAAAAATAAAGATGAAATGGAAAGCACTTTTTTTTTGTTCGACCCACTCTTTCTCTAATGTATATGCTTGAAAAAAAAATACAATAAAGAAAAACCACAAACAGTTTTTTGTGCGCCTTTTTTTTTCTCCCCCAATTCTCCTGTCAAAACTGCATTGATTTATACTGTTAGAAAGTATCAACCAAAATTGTCTATAAAGATTTCTCCAGTTTTCAAATTGGTCTGGCTGGCAGAACCAGGGCGAGGATTGGAGGGGTCCAGACCTTTCAACTTCAAGATCAACCCTTGTAATTCATGCAGAAATAAAGAAAGAGGAAACCGTAGGGATTTTGGTAAGGTGGGCTCTTCCATCAAAGAAGATGGACATGAATATAAAAATTCTAAAAGATAGTGACTCCTCACCAGAGGGTTTTATTTTGACAAAAATTATATAAAACCGTTGTAGACTTGACACTTTTCATGCTAAATTTAGCATAATTCTCATTCTGACATTATGAAAATCCAACAAGCAATATCTTCAACAAATTAGTGCCATTTCTTTAGATATATTTGTCAATTCAAACCATTTTAAAAGCAAAAGCGACTTAGAAAACGGATCTAGCTATTTTTAGCCATTTATATGGTCATAAAACGGCTAACTGTTTTCAGTGCATTTTAGAGGGGTTTTTTAATGCTTTTTCCAGGCTGTTTTAGTGCAAAAAAAATACATTTTAGCAACACTGCCTGGACCCCCCCCCCCCCTCAAATTTTTGACCCAGCTCTGCTACTGGTTGGTCAAGTAGGCAAGCTATGTATCACACGTACGGGCCACACAAGTAGTGCTAGAGAGCTGAAAATTTAAACACTCACTCCTTATAATGTCAACAAAAAGTGTTTCTTCTATTTGAACTTTTAACTTTACCATGTCTAAAATGGTTCCAGTTGATCCTAAGTAGGCTGTTTATTTGTGCGGAATCCACATTGTGTTTCAAGAAATTGCATAGTTTGATGTTAAATATAAGTAGTATCTTTTTAGATTATATTCCAGATTATCTTCAGCTGAATTTGGATTCTTACCTCAATTTTGGACCAAAAACATTAAAGCAAGTTGGTTAGGATAGCAGTACCATAAAACAGACAATAGACATTTAGTATTTGTTAGGAACTTCATTTAATTTAATGTTACATTTTTAATGAGATGGCTTAGTTTGGCTCTTCCTAAGAGGTAACTTAATTCTAGGCACAGTTTCAGAGAGACTCATCTACATATCATTCTCAATTGATGGTCTTGCACAAAGTTTTGCTTATAGTAAAGTAAAAATGAATATTGACTCCATTATAAAATATGTATGACACCACAAGACCAACTTGTTGGAAATAAATTTTGTTTCATTTGTTTGTACAAGACAGAAATTGATACTCAAGGTGCACTAAATATAATCAGTTTTGATGATATTGATTGATAGTAACAAATCATCATCAGCGATTCTTGTAGTTGGGAAGAGTTCCACAATGTCTTCTTCAATGGTTTAAAAGTCTGAGCCTTAAAAAACACGTTTCTTGCACTCATGGAAATTACCCAGTGATGTCAGGGTTGTGGATTTGTCCTTAGTTGCTGCTTGCATGTTTCTCATTTGGCTCCTGCATCTGATCTTATGGGCTTCAAATTTGTCCTCCCCTTAATGATGACAAATTCTTCTCCAGTTTTGTTGGCCAAATGCAAATATTTCACAATTGGACAGTTAAATATCAAATTTCCGGCAGAAAGCCATTAGTTGATCCTCGTATCTTTTTCTTTAACCACTTTGTTGTTCAGAATTTAGGATTTGTTATTTGAGTCCTGTGTTCTTCATTCATTCATATGACCAAATACAGGCCTCCTCCATTTTAACGCAGTTTGCATTATAACACAAATAGATGGTGTACTCCCATATATTAATCTAGCTCCAAAATTGCTAGATCTATCTTTAAAGAAAATAAATTATAACAACTTGGTTGGTTTTCTTGGACCCAACACCCATATTATAATTGGGGACACATGAAGAAGACCTCAATGATCATAGTATGACGATGCATACAATCCAATTATGCTGTCAGATTTGCAAACCCTAAGAAGAAAAATTTATTGTTATATTTACATGAATCTTTATTTGATGAAACCTTGTCAACAATCATCAATTTTCAACTTGTATTTATTTCATTTTAACTTCAGTTGCTTTTCATTGCAACTACTTTGACCCTCAGTCTACCACTATTAGTGAAATAAGTGGATCAGAAATTGACAATAAGCTCTCAGGGAGGCACAAACTTAACTACTTTTTGCCTTGGGAAGCCTAGTTTTCTATGACAGTTGAACTATGAGAGCCTTTTTTCTTCATTTCCGATTAGCACCGTTTTATAACTGACGTAGACGGACAGTCTGAGTGGTTATAGACCAACTAAAGATGAAAGAAATACTAATTATTAATCTTAGTGCTTTGGGGTTGCAATATGGCCATAGAATAAATCCTTGTGCTTCAGGACAGCTATACCGGCACAAAACAAATCTTTTTTTCTTTGGGGCTGCAATACCTCCACAGAACAAATCCTTATGCTTTGAGACTGCTATACCTCCACAAAACAAATCCTTATGCTTCGGGACTGCTATACCTCCACAAAACAGATCTTTTTGCTTTGGGACTGCAGATATCCCCTAAGAACCGATCCTTGTGCTTTGGAATTGCAATTGCAATACATCCACAGACCAAATCTTTGGTCCTCTGATGTGATCGCAGTCTCAAAGTACAATTGATGTACTTTGGGACTGCTATACCTCCATGGAACAAATCTAGCTGATACTGCAACCACATTCAGAGAACAAATCTTTGAACACAGTTTTTTGGGGGGTTTTCTCCTGATTTATTAGTAAAAGTTGTTCAGCCAGCATCCGATTAAAGGGCAATGGCGCCAAAATCTCAGCCAGTTTAGAGATCTACAGTGAGAACAACAGTAGTTTCCAGTTGCCATCATAGACAGTAATGCATATCCTCTCCACAGTTTCTGATGTGCTTCATCTTCAATTGCATTTTCCTGGTGGCTAAGAAACTTTGTTGGACAATTCACATCTCTATAATTTGATAGAAAGAAAGAAAGAGAATTCAGTATTGTTTAAATTTTTCTACATCTGGACTAAGGTAAAGAAATAGTTAGCAAGTTATCACTTCATAAAAAAGAAGGTAATCTTTGGTTATTTGATCCTAAAATAAAGATTGCCAAAAGTTATCCTCTTTGATGACTAAAATTGACTAGATTTTTCATTTTTCATTTATAGCTAACTTCATATTTGAAGGTGTTGTGTATGTTCCTAAATTCATACAGATTGTTAGGATATAAATCTTGAGAACAATATCCTAGATTTGAAGAACGGTGATTTATAGCAGGAATAACGTTATTCGAAAATATTCATTATATGAAATATTTAGCTATAAAGTTAGCAGGAAATGAAAAGTCAGTCATCAAGGGGAATAATTTTTCGCAATCTTTATTCTATCGTATTTTAGGACCAAATAACCAAGGATTACCATAAATAAAATTTTTAAAAAAGGTCTTTTGGAGATATTCTGAAGCTTTACACTTACAAAATAAAATTCATGTAAAAAATTCTTTTGGCTTTTATTATTAACTAGAATATACTCGTAAAAAATGATGGGGTTATTTATGTATGGATTGGCATGAAGGAACCTGAAGATATTTTATCAGGTAATTTATTTTTGATGATTCAAGTATCCTGATTTTTAGTTTTTTGTAAACTCAAGGTGATCCAGCATAGTCATAAGAATTTTTATTATGTAATCTTCATTGTTATGTTATAATAGGAAGGTGTATCAACCTATCAGATACGTGAGTACAAACGAACAGGAAAAAATTAGCATATATAATTTTTTGACTAGTATCCTTTCATCATAATAATTGATCTTAATCACAATAACCTTAAATAAATGATTATCAATTATCATTAATTAATTGGCTGGTGGGAGGCAAACCTGAAGACTCTTCTATCTTTTCGTAACTATCCTTTCAGATGGGTATTCCTATTCCCGGGTTAGACATCCACTTGTGCTCAATCCTACTTCTTAGTAGAGAGGTATTGAGTACCATTTTCAAAATCTTTGGTATGATTTGGTCAGAGATTGATCCCCACTTGCTTACAACACCTGGTATTCCAAAATGATCACCCATCAGGATAATGATAGCTAAATGTTGCTCAACTTTGGATATCCTACAAGAACTGAGATGTAATTTTACTGTACTATGTATTAGGCAGTCAGAGAGAATAAGAAATGTCTGAATGGTTAGACTTGAATGCCAGCTGCTGGAAGTCACCATGGCCAAAGTGGTGAAGAAGCTGTCAGATCAAGACAGGCTTTCCAAGGGAAAAAGAGATGCGAGCTCAAGTGTCACTGGAGGCTAATGGTCATAGAACACTCTGACTGAATACGAAACAAGGATGCCACAATCAGGATTTGGTAATCCTAGATCAGTGGCATAAATTAGGCTCCTGTATAATTACTTCCCACGCTTCTGGTCATTTCTTATTACGACATACAATTAGCTGACAGCATTTTTGCCGTGGAGCTCGTCCATAGACAACTGTTAGGGTGATGTATGTTTTGCCAAATATCTTCCTCTGCATCATTTAGAGGTTAAAAAACATAAATGAAGAGATAAAAAAAACAGTGAATCTCTTAAGACTAATTTCATTTTACATCTTAACAACATAGGAAGAACGTGAACAGATTCATTATATAAAATGAATTTTTGCAGACGATCAGATAAATCAAGAATTTCAATTATCGACAACATATATACATTGCAGTTGGTTATTTGAGAAGTTAGCTAATAAAACTTGTAAGTTTTTTCTCATCGTCCTGATTTTCTGCGGGAAAAAATTCTTTCATCATTCCTATGTTAGGCATAGATTAATTAAGCTTATTTGTTAAGGCCAGAGAGAGCTGAAAATTTAAATATTTACTCATATGTCTAAAAAAACAATTTGTTTAATTTTTTATTAATCCCCACCACCGATATAGGTTTTTAGTGAATGTGACTAACCAGACCTGTTAATCACAAGTTTCAATATAGTCAAGTTATGAATTAGCTAAAAAAATAGTTTTATCATATTATGTTTTTCATTATTATTGACTCTCCCCTAATTATAATCCTAGCACATTGGACACAGTGTATCATTAGCATATACTGTAAATAATATCTAGGCTTCATCAGAGCAGGCTCAAGGTACCACCAAGATTGGTAGACATCCAGAGTCCAAGTATCAAGGGGCACCTGTCATGTGTTTGAGACGGTAGGACTTACAGAATACAAATCAAAAAATGAATCAATCAAACAGTATAAAAAAACAGTCAAAAAAAGATTTCCTGATGTGAAGTTGGATTTTTGGGGAACATCTGACTGTTGAATACTTTTTGTTGTGGTGAAACTAAAAGAAATGTTCATCAAAGGAAATTTACCTCATTATTGTAATAAACTTTACATTCCAATATATTTATTTTTCTCACAGTAAAACATAAATGAATTAGATAATCCTACACTTTAAACAGTTACCCAGGGCACCAGGAACTACAGGACCTGGTAATTATTTGGAATAAGTAGGATTTAACAAAATGCCAATATTTGGAAAGGGGAATTATCCATGGAGACGCTGTAACTGCTCTTACTTTCTGGCCAAATTAAGAAAATGGCCGTTTTTGAATGGCTAAAAGTGGCGATATTTGTTAATTTTCACATAAGAAATGTCTAAAAGTTGCTAGACTTTTGAGAAATTTCACTGTAGGAAAGAAAGCAAAAAACTATGAACTTTTAGAGCTGTATTCTATAAATTTTAACCTGTAAACTGAGAAGCATGCGATGCACACATGAGAGAATCACATGGAGAGATCACAAGACAGCACAATATATCAGGAAGAAAATAGGGGTCTAAGACATTATAGAATCTATCAGAAAACTCAAATGGCAATGGACTGGTTATGTTGCAAGAATGGCATCATGACTCACAACATAAATCCCCAGAGATCACATGCGAAACTGAGGCCAACAGAATACAAGATGGAGAGATGAACTTGACAAATTTTTAAAATACTGGCTCCGCGACACCCACGATAGAGAAATGTGGCGGATCCTGGGGAAGGTCTATATCCAACGATGGACATTAAAAGACTACTACTACTACTATTACTACTCATCATCATGATCAGCAGCAGCAGCAGCAGTTATAACATCTCCATTGATTATCTCCCTTGCCAAATATCAACATTTTATTAAATCTTACCTCTTTCAAATAATTACACAGAACTATCCATGTTTACCTCAGCCCATGAAAAATTATGAAATCTTGACTTACCCACACATAAGTTGGTATACAATATCCACAATCAACATGTAGAACCACAGGAAATAAAAAGGGAGTTTCAACAACTTTTTTGCCTTCAACATTTTCGGTGTGATCTTTTTTTTAATTTTTCCCTTCCAGGTTTGTTGTCTCTTTTGATTCACCCACTTCAGATACTTTGACTTGTGTTGATGGTTGGGAGAAAAAGAAAAAACCCTTGGAAGTAGAGAACAAAATGTAGGTCTAATTCTGCATTCCAACTAAAGATATAGATGCTTTAGTTATTTACACTTGATATAAGATTTGAACAAGAAAATCCCATTAGTTTTGAAAAGAAGGGTATCGTTTATTTTGCCAGCATGCCTTCAGGAAAGCTTCACCTCAATTCTGCCAAGGATTTTACAGACACATTAACTAAACGTAATCTTTGTCACTCTTGTTAGTAATTTAAATTAACCACTCAGAATGTACAAAATTGAAAGAAAAAATAACAGAAATAAGCTAGAGAGTTGTAGAATCTCTTAAGACTTGATTCAGGATCAAGTGGCTTTTTGAGCTCAAGTTTTGAAATTCTAGATCCATCTGTTGAGTCATTGTGATGTCATCAAAAGTCATCGTTGCTATAGAGCCAAGTGCAATTAGTATTCTCTCTTAACATCTGCTTGTTCAGTGAGAATACTAATCTACATTTTGTTTTCTACTTCCAAGCTTTTTTTCATTAACCCCAAACTACCATCATCTCCATCCTCAGTAAGGGTAGGGAGGATTCTATACTAAACCCCTTATATTTAGTTTTAAATTTGGGCACTCTTCTCATCATTTTAATCTAATTCATACATGATACATTCAATTATATAGTTATCATCAGTAATGGAGATGGTTTTTGGTGACTAGGTGTATAAGTTTGTATATAGGATTTATGCTTGAGGATCACAGAGTCCATCAGGGATGAGCAAAATTAACCTATGTAGTTGGCAGATCCGGGACACTGTAAGCCCTTGTGGGAAATTTTTTTTAATGTCCAATTTCCAAGCTGTTCTGAGATTATATAATCTACACTGAAATTGAGGAGTAGGTATTCACCATAATCCCACATACCCACTCATTTCCAACACTGGCTATCAAGGAATTGTAATGTAGGAATAGGAATAGTAATAAAGGAAGTATTATGGTGGAAGTGAAATTTTGAAGGAAGAATGAATTATTTTGGTGAAAGGGATCATCTGGCCTGAATGTGAAAGGTTTTAATTAAAAGTAAAATAGAATAGTGAAAACTACTACCCTCCCCCCACCTTTTGTGGCCTTGTGCCAAAAACTTATATCATCATCAGCCTTTTAGACCTTCCCCAGGATTCACCAGACCTCTCTATCATGGGCATCACAGAGACAGTACTTTCTGAATTTATCTAGCTTGTCACGCCATCTTACTTTATGTCGGCCACAATTTTGCATATGATCTTTGGGGATCCATGTTGTGAGTTGTGATATCCAACGGTTGTCTGCCATTTTTACAACATGTCCAGCCCATTGCCATTTCAGTTTTCAAACTGTTCCTATGATATCTCAGACTACTGTCTTTTCTCTAATATACTGTGTTGTCTCATGATCTCTTTATGTGAGGGTGAGCATGAACCTCCCATGTGCATGGACCTGGGTTTAAGGGTCAATCTTTTGCTTATGTTCTATGTTTCAGCTCCATAGGTGACTATCAGTGGGATACATTGGTTGTATTCCCGTCTTTTCAAAACTAATGGGATTTTCTTGTTCAAATCTTATATCAAGTGTAAGTTACTTAAGCATCTATATGCTTAGTGAGAATACAGAACAAAACGTACATTTTGTTTTCTACTTCCAAGGGTTTTTTCTTTTTCTCCCAACCACCATCAGCTTCATCATCATCACTATTGCACAAATCTCACCTTTATTTAATACATGAGAATAAATGTGGGTCCCTTGAGTGAATGTAGATGATTGAGTTCTTTTGTGGAAATAAAAATTGTGCTTCAGAGCGGTCACGATTGGAACTAATTAAAAGTAGGAAAGAATGAATTAGTTACTTTTCTCACCTTTTGTTGGGCAATGATTATTAAATCCAAATTTTTTTTTAAATTGCATGAATGCTGTCAAACAAAATCTTATGGACCAATTCAGCATAAACTTACATTGTAAATTGAACCCCCTACTAAAAACCTATTTAGGGGATGGGATTTTGAAAAAACAAGAAAATCATTTTCATCATCAAACTCATTTCTTGCCTCATGCTGCATTTGTATCTGCATATTTGTAATGTATCTTTATCTCTATATTTTCTTAACATTAGAAGACATCAAACAAAACTGTCAACATAGGTTTCTTCAGTTTTTAGGCTGGTCTGTCTGGCTGGCTATGTATATATGTATGTATGTATCGCACATGCAGGCTACACAAATGGAGCTAGAGGGTTGAAAATTTAAATATTTACTTCTTAGTTCATGTAGAAAAAACGGTTTCTTGTTTTTTAAAAAATCCCACCCTGTAAATAGGTTTTTAGGAGAGAGTTCAATTTACAATTTACAAGTTTATACTGAATTGGTCCCTTGGTTTTTTTATCTGGCAGCATTCATGCAAGTTTTTCTTTTCAATACAGACTTTTATAATTGATCATTCCCAACATGGCATGCTGCCAAAAGATGTTGGACTATTGAGTGACTAAACAGATCTGTTTTTAGATGCGTTAATGCATCTCTATAACTCACTTTGTCAGTTCAAAGTTAAATGATATAATTGTGACATAAACGGACACTGAAGAATTGCATGGAAGATTATGTCATCAGCATTCATAAGCATGGGATTATAGATTGAAATTCATTTTTTAGATATGATTTAGTTTCCCTTCTAGCAGTCTCACTTATCCTTGGTTTCCTTCTCAATGATTCCCCTCTTATATCCCCATTCAATCTTTTAGTGGCCCTTCCATATCTTCATTTCACTTCTCAGAGGTCCTTCCATATGCATATTTTACCTTTTGAGAGGTCCTCCCATATCTGTGGTTTACATTTTAGAGGTCCTCCCATATCCCCATTCTATCATTCAGAGGTCTTTCCATATCTTCATTTTACTTCTCAGAGGTCCTCACATATGCATATATCACCTTTCAGAGGTCCTCACATATCTGCAGTTTACCCTTCAGAGGTCCTTTCATATCCATAATTTTCATTTCAGAGGTCCTCCCATATCAGCAGTTTACCTTTCAGACATCTTCCCTTATCCACGGTTTACTTTTCAGGGGTCCCCCTTTTTATGCACAATTTTCTTTTCAATATATCCCCCATCCCTGGTTTGCCTTTCAGTGGTATGTGGACTCATCATTAGAATTCCATTCTTGTTACTTCACAACTGTATCTTTCACTAATTGATAATCTCATTTACATTTGTATAAATAATACTAAGGATAGTGTGACTCTCTCAGAAGCTCAAATCTGGTAAGGAGATGAAGCTTCTTCCTGGACCATCCTAAGAATAATTGAGCCCCCCCCTGGCAAAGCAATGTTCTGGGGTCCCTACCCCCGCCTTCTTGCCCCTGACACATTCAAGTTGGGTTTTTATTTTTCAAAATAGATTTTGGGCTGCTTAACCAGTTATGGCACAGAGAACAGAATTGAGTTCAACTGAGTTTAAATTTTGGCTTGAGCAGTTTGCATTCACTTCACAATAATGCTCTTGGGGAAGATGTGAATTTACTTCTCCTCCTAGGTAGGTATAAATAGCCGAGCTGTTGGAGTCTCTTAGCCCTGTAAGGGAGTCCATATTGAGTGTCAGGCTAATGCCCAGGTTCTTTGAAAAACAACAATTGCTACAGAAAATGAATCAATTGAGAAACAAATACAAAATCGTTGTTTCATGTGTGATGCAATGCGGGAAAACATTTTTGCTTTCTCAAATAGTTTTTTTGATGACTGAACTCCTCGTTATTTGTGTTGTTTATACAACATTTCTGCCAAGTCTTTCTACTGCCCTCTTCAAGTGTACTATCTGAATTTAAAAGTGGTAAATGGTAATTTTTTTTCCCACCAATGATTGCAATGCTTATAATGATTTGATTTGGGTATTTTCCCTCTCGTTTCCTTGATAGGCCTAGCTTTCCATACCTTGTTGAATAGTACACTTGAAGATGGCCACAGAGCGGATTGGCTGAAATGTCATATTAACAACACAAACAGCAAGGAGTTAAATTTTCAAAAATCTCTCTGAATGTCACAGATCCTTCTTGAAACTTTAAACATCAACTTTGTTTTTTTGCTTATTGTTAATTTGATCACCTGAGAATCGTTTCAAAGTCAAGATGTCTCAGTTTGTCTCAGAAGGGTGTCTAATTTAATGATCCTAGTAATATCTTGTATCTAAGGTTGGTAATAAATTGCATTTTTTTCCCCTAACCTCTCAGAAGTTTCTATGCCACACATAATTGCCGTCTGTGTTTTTTGCAAAGTTGTTTATTTCAAGGGGTTTTTTGTATTATCATTTTTTCCCTTCTTATTTTTTTTCTTTCCTTTTTATTTTGTTTCATGATTTTGTTTTTCAAATATTTCATTTTATGTTTCTTCTATCTTTTCAAACCTCTCACTTTCCCTCTCTCTCTCTCTCTCTCTCTCTCTCTCTCCTTTCTCTCTTATTTTCTCTCTTTCTTCTTACTTTCTTCCATGATTCCATTCTCCTAAAAGGTTCTTCTCTTCCACTCTCATTTCTCTTTCTATCCTCTTTCTTGCTCCCTTTTTCTCCCTCTATTTTTTCTTTCTTTCGTGATCCTCTTTCTCCAAATGCTTCTAGTTTCCCAGTTTCTTCTCTGTCTCTGTCTCTGTCTCTGCCCCCCCCCGTTACATGATTTCCTTTCTGGAAATAGTTCGTGCCTGTCTCTCTCTTTCTCTAATTCCCTTTTTATCTTTCTTTGTTCTTTCCCATTCTCTGTTTTTTTTAATTCTCTTTTCTCTCTCTCCTTTTTCTCTTAATCCAAGTCCTTTCATACAAAGCTCATATATAACTTAACTTATCCCTTCTTTTGTTATTTTGAACTCTCAGTGGTTTTCAAGTTTTATTTCACTTTATTCCTTATCCAACCCACAAGATTTTGTCCTTCGTCTTTCATTTCAACACATTTATAAATGTCTGCCGGAAAGAAGCGCTCAATAAACCCGTCAGCTCCTAGAGTTGCCTCCAGAACGATCAAAGATCCAGATACAGTCTTCTCCCCCTCACGGCCATCTTCCAGGTAGGGATCAAATTTTCAACATTTAATAAAATAAAGTAGCTAGTGCTGTTATGCTGGCTATGGCTTCAGACATCCCTGTTGGGGCCCCAGTTACCACATTACTACTCACTCAGCCCTGGTTTGTGATATGTGAAATAGACTCAGAGGCAACAAGCACCCGAAGTGGCATCACTCACTTGACCTTTTAACAATTGATTTTTTAAACCTTCCCAAGTAAATCTATTCTATTTTTTTGTTGGTACTAAATTTATTTCATATTTCAAGTAAGCATTGAAAAATGTTGCTAAATACTTATTCATTCGCTTATACTCCTCTGCATTTATGAATTGGCATAAGACTTCCAGTGTTCATACATTTTACCAAACATATTTTCTCTATGATCACCTGAGTACCAATTTATGACTTGTACCTACCTATGATATGTATAATGCTTTCAGTATTACTACAGTCATTTTTTAAATGCCTAGTCTACAACCATTAAAGAACTAACTTATTACTGTATGGATTTTGTACTAACAAATGCACAAGACTTAATAACAATTTTTTAGCCAAAATTGCATAGATTAAATTTCCAGGTAGCTGGGTGAGTGTATACACTCAAAAAACTCATACAAAGGCTCTAAAAGGTAAATATACAACATATCATATAATAAGACAATTGTGAAAATAAAAGTCACTGTTTTGGTTGGTAATCTTTGCAATAACACACTGTTAGCCATACCAAAGGAAAGGAATAGTGCATTTCAAATTTAAAATACAGACAGATACAGACATTTTTTGCGACCCGGTAATGGTTCTATTGTCCATTAGAAAGCTTGAATCTCCCAGGTTGGCGACCACTGGTAGAAAGTGTAATAGTCTTGAGTTGTTCATCTTACTTTGATGAATAGATCAGGTGAGTTGTTTCAATCATTATATATGGTTTAGTTGGACTATTTTCCTTGTCTCTGTTGTTTACTTTTTTTTCATGTTTCAGTCGTCTACCCTCTGGCCTTTGTCAGGTATTGTTTGTTCTGGAGGCTAGAGGGTATGCAGTACTTCAGTCTCAACATTCCCACAGTGGAAGGATAAGTTTTGGAATTTTTTTTGATGAAAGTTTGTTTTTTTCGCATCTCAAGACAATAGTCCAAAATTGAAAAATGGAAACTTACACGATTACTTACAAGTTATGATTTCTGTACCACCCAACATTAATTTAAATGCACTTAGCAACTTAACAGCCATTTTAAATGGCTAGATGTGGCTGGATTTGTCAAAAACTATGCTATATATTTATTCATTTTTTTATACTCTACTTATTATATAATTTGGCATAACATATTCACAAAATATTTGCTCTATGATCACCAGAGAACCAATTTATGGCTTGTACCTACCTATGATATGTATAATGCTTTCAGTATTACTACAGTCATTTTTTAAATCTGTGGACTACAACCATTAAAGAATTATAATTTCTGTTGTTTTATTAAAATCAACTTGCCTTACTGTATGGATATTCTATTGATAAATGCACAAGAA
This sequence comes from Thysanoteuthis rhombus, assembly GCA_963457665.1. Classification (NCBI taxonomy): domain Eukaryota; kingdom Metazoa; phylum Mollusca; class Cephalopoda; order Oegopsida; family Thysanoteuthidae; genus Thysanoteuthis; species Thysanoteuthis major. Next base: position 18,226,388 of record OY735242.1, on the reverse strand, counting down.
TTTACAACACTCTTTTATTCCATCTCATTATTCCACTACCTGCTTCATAATCCTGCCTAACTTACCTAGCCTAGCACATGAATTTTTAAATTGTATATTATGTGACTTCCTGAGTATATTCTCTGGAAGCTATGGTTACACTGTTGGTTTTTGTATCTGCTCATGACTGAACACAGGTTGAGTGAAATGATACTCGTGTTCTGATCAAGGATGGTTTTTCACATTATAATGAAGAACTAGTATTCCAAGGGAAGTCATGAATCACAACCACCCATATATGCTGCATTTTACCTTGTATATTAAGCAGTGGTGATGGTAGAATTAAGTCATCTTGATGAAGATTATTTGAGTCATAGATTTATGATTAAAAAAATGAAAACAAAGAGGTCTGGTTAGTAACTCAATTAGAAAATTTGAAAAAATGATGGTCAATGAATAATCTACCTTTCTTGCTTTTTCTCGGCTGTGATCAATAAAACTTACAAATTTTCAAAAAACAAGCATGAATGCTTGTGGACATAAACTTAGGGACCAATTCGGCATAAACTTTCACTGTAAATTGAATCCCCAAGTAAAAACTTATTTAGGGTGGGAATTTTCATAAAACGAAAAAAATATTTTCCCTACTCATTGAGATGTTTGTGCGCACAAAATTTCAAGTTTCCACTATGACAGTTAAGGTTAGGCAAAGCCCAGAATGTCAGAACACATAAAAAACCTAAACCCAGCAACAGTGATTAGACTGGTCTGTCATGGGTAGCGGTACTTGATATTAATACTGATAATATTGTTTCCTATTTATGCTGCTTACTTGACGATCTTAATCACCTTAGAGTAGTGATGAAACATTATCAACTATTTTTTTGTAGACAGTATGGAGTAAATGTTTAAATTTTCAGGACTTTTGCTCCATCAATGTTGCCTGTATGTATGATATGTACGTATATTCTTGGACTTGAAAATTGAAGAAACTCATGTTGACAGTTTTGGTTTACGGGTTCTAATCAATAATCAACAATCCTTCATCTGAGAAATTCAGATGAATTGAAACTATAACTACTGCTACTACAAAGTGTATTCAAGTGACAGAATTAAGATTAAAGCAAGCTTAATCAAAAAATTTGTGATAATTGATAATGTTTCATCCAAGAAATTTGGACAACTGAGCTAATACTGTTTCTCATATGACAGAAAAACTACTCAAAAATTAAGTTATCCAAGAAATTCTGACAACTTGAAACTATTATATCAACTAATCATCATCATCATCATCATCAGCCTTTTAGCATCCATTATTGGACATGGACTTTCCTTGAGATTCGCAAGACCTTTTTATAATGGGTATCACGGAGCCAAGACTTTCTGAAATTATCTAGTTCATTAGGCCATCTTTTTTGTTGGCCTTGGTTTTGGATGTGGTCTTTTAGGATCCACATTGTAAGTCGTGATGTCCAGCAGTTGTCTACCATTCTTGCAACATGGCTAGCCCATTGCCATTTATGTTTTCTTGTGGACTCCATTATATTTCAGACTCCTGTTTTTCTTCTGATATATTGTGCTGTCCTGTTGCTTATCCATGTTTTGTTGAACATGATTCTCATCCTGTGGATGCTGCACAGTTCTCAGTCTAAGGGTTTCGTTCGGTTTAGTTCCATGGTTCAGCTCAATAGGTGACTATTGGGAAGATGCATTGGTTGTATACCCTTCTTTTTTACATTAACTGGATTTTCTTGCTCTTGAAGGTTGGGTTTGCTCTACCCAAAGTTTGCCATCCTAGAGTGGTTCTTTGTTTGATTTCTTTTTCTTTTGAGGATTTCATTGAGATTCAGTGTCCGAGGTAGATGTGGTGGTCTACTTTCTCCTCTTCTGCATCTTAGATTTTGATTGTTGTGTCTTTGTCTCCAACATGTTCATTGTACATGACATTCATTTTACTGAACGTTGGAGACCAACTTTCTTGCTTCCTTATTTCAGTTATTACCACTAGATTAAAAGCAACAAAAAAAAGATTTAAAAAAACGAGACAAATTAGTATTGAAAATACTTCATCTAAGAAATTCAGACAGGTCTAAAGTGTTACATGATACAAAAAAAATCTAAATGCTATGAAATAAATTGGATAATGAAGAATGTAGGTTTATATTTGAATTTTAATGATGGCAACTGGTTTAGCTTTCAAAGCCTAACTGGTAAGGCACTGTACCAGTCTGCCAGGCACCCTAGGATGAAGATGAAAAAATATAAAGAATAAGCTTCCAATGGGATTTGAACTTGCATCCCTTCTCCTTGGGAGCATGTTAGAACAGGACAGCACCTTACTGATTTGGATTTGGTTATTATATATTAGAACAGCCTAAACCCGACATTTTTGTATGGGCAGCCTAAATAATTTTTTTCATATTTTGGCACTATTTTCAAAATTCATAACAGACATATGTTATATGATAGTAGCATACATTATATAATGTGTTATGTTGTATTATAAACATATATTTTTGCACTATTCTAAATAATTTCAACAGTTATATATTATATGATAAATCAAATATTGTGTTCACAACATATCACTTGGAATTTTAGTAGCAAAACTACCATACAAAATAATGATAAGTTCACTGTTTTCATCTGTTCCATAATTGACTTATATAACTTCAACCCTTGACCCTAACACTAACTCTAAGCATAACAGCCCTAAGCATAACCTTAACTTACATCCTTTGTAGTTGAATTTAATGAAATACAATCCTAAATGGTCGAGTTTTCTGCTTTCTTTTGTTCTCTAATTGACTTTGATCCTTTGTAAATGTAATAAAATCTCTGTTTTAATGATCAAAAATAATCTTGAAAGGTCAAAATAGTTTTACACCACTTCAATATATTCGGTAAAGAAAATGACTTTCAACATATAATTGCCAAACAAATTTAGTCATATATTTAGATTCTTCATTGTCCATCTTTTGCTCCAAGCCATATTGTTTGTTCACACCTATTAGTATAAAACAGTAGTAGCCAACTCTTTTACGCCCAAAGCCCTCTTTTGAGGCTTTTGTATAGGTAAAATTTCTCTATCACCCACTAATATTTTGAATCCTGTTAGCCACTTGACAGCCATTTTGAAAGATTTTTTCAAAAATGACAAAAATTGCTTAGATTTCATTCTTAGGAAACCAGGCAACTGTATACACGCAAAAAACTTGAACTATGGCTCCAAAAAGTAAATATACTATGTCTTTCACGTATATTAAGACAGTAATAGAAACAGCCATCTTAAAAGGCTAAAAGAGGCTAGATTTTCCAAAGATAGCAAAAATTGCATAGATTTCATTTTTAGGTAATCGAGCAACTGTATAAACACCAAAAAGTCGTACAAAGGCAAAAAACCCCCCAAAAAACGTATTTTTCATATAAACTAAAATAATTATGAAAATGATAGCCACTGCTTTGGTTGGCACTCTTTGTAATAACGTAATGTTAACCATATGAAAGAAAATGAATTGTGCATTTTAAAAATAAAATACTTAATTGTAATGAAAACAGATAGACGCATTTAGTGGAACGATAGGCGTAAGAATTTTTTATGATGAAAGTTTTTTCCTCATATCTCAAGACAATTGTCCAAAATTAAAAAACGGAAACTTACACAATAACTTCCAAGGTTAAAATTTCTGTACCACCCACTGATATTTTAAATGCACTTGGCTACTTAACAGCCATTTTAAATGGCTAGATGTGGCTGGATTCGTCAAAAACGTTGCTATATATTCATTCATTTGTTTATACTTCATTTATAATATAATTTGGCATAAGACTTTCAGGGTTTTTACATTTCACAATACATTTGCCCTATGATCACCTGAGAACCAATTCATGGCTTGTACCTACCTATGATATGCATAATGCTTTCAGTATTACTACAGTCATTTTTTTAATCCGTAGACTACAACCATTAAAGAAATATAATTTCTGTTTTTCTATCAAAATCAACTTGTCATTACTGTATGGATTTTAAATCTGTTGGCTACAACCATTATAGATCTATAACTTGTGTTATGTCTGCCAGGCACCCTAGGTTGAAGATGAAAATATATAAAGAATAAGTTTCCAATGGGATTTGAACTTGCATCTCTTCTCCTTGGGAGCATGTCAGAACAGGGCAGCACCTTACTGATTTGGATTTGGTTATTATATATTGAAACAGCCTAAACTCACCATTTTTGTATAGACAGCCTAAACAATTTTTTTCATATTTTGGCACTATTTCAAAATTCATAAGTCATATTCAACATATGTTATATGATAGAAGCATACATTATATAATGTGTTATGTTGTATTATAAACATATATTCACATGTTTTGGCACTATTCTAAATAATTTTAACAGTTATATATTATATAATAAATCGAATATTGTGTTCACAACATATCACTTGGGATTTTAGTAGCAAAACTACCATACAAAATAATGATAAGTTCACTTATTTCATCTGTTCCATAATTGACTTATGTATGTCAAGATCTTATTATAGATTTATAACTTGTGTTATTCTATTAAAATCAACTTTCCTTTACTGTATGGATATTGTATTACAAGAATTTACAATAATTTTTTGCTAAAATTGCATAGATTAAATTTCCAGGTAGCTGGGTGTGTGTATACACTCCAAAAACTCATACAAAGGCTCCAAGAGGTAAATATACAACCTATCGTATATTAGGACAATAGTGAAAATAAAGTTGCTCATCTAACTTAGATTAACAGTTAAGATGGATTGTTTCAATTATCATATATGGTTTAGTCGGACTATTTTCCTTGTCTTTGTTGCTTTGGGTTTTTTTTATGTCTCAGCCATCCACCCTCCAGCCTTTGTCAGGTGCTGTTTGTTTTGGAGGCCAGAGCATTCACCGCTGAAGAGTTGTGAAACTATCATTCCAAGGGAAATTATGAATCACCGCCACCTATATATGCTTCTTTTTACCTCAAAAAATTAAGCAGTGAAGTTACCTTCATAAAAACACTATCCGTACAGTTTGACTTCAAATTCATCTTCAAGTCTGGTTAGTCACCTAATAAACACTGTCACCTACTCAACACCTTTAGGCAGCATGCCACATTGGGATGGATCAATTAAAAATTGGAAAAAGGTTGATCAATGAATAAGTTATTTCTCTCACATTTCCGTTGGCAATGATGACTAAAAAAAGTCCGAATTTAAAAAAACAAAACAAGCATAAATGGTACAGGACACAAACTAATGACCAATTTAACAAAGTTCCTTCTCTTACCTTTTGTTGGGCTGTAATCATTAAAATGTCCAAATTTTCATAGGACAAGTGTATGAACACTCTCGGACTAAAAATAAGGGACCAATTTTGTATAAATGTCAGAGCAAATGAATGGTCTAAAACGAGCAACAGTGTTTAAACCGATCATTAGAATGTCCAAATTTTCATAGTACAAGTGTATGAACTCTCTTGGACTAAAAATAAGGGACCAATTTTGTATAAATGTCAGAGCAAATGAATGATCTAAAACGAGCGACAGTGTTTAAACCGGTCTGTTGTTGGCAACGATGATTAAAAATTAACAACATAGATAAGGAAAATGATCTGACCAAACGAAATACGATGATTCTTTGTTGAAGTGTTGTCATTATTATTAATTTGGTAACCTGTCAGACCGGGACAATGTCTCACTAATCAGGCTGCAGAAGATCCCCACCCCTATTTCCTCTTTTCTTTCTCTCTGAAAAACCTTCTTTGCTGCACCATCTTAAAGTTCTCATCAGACTTTCCTTTCCCAGGCTATAAATGTAAAAAATGAATTGACGTACTCCACTGGAAACTCAAAAAGAAGCTAACATCTCACCTATCATATTTTTCAACAAATCAAATTAATATTCATAGCTGCTCTTTTGGCAAAATGGTAACACCAATAGAGATTGGCCCGGTGTTCTATTACTAATTTATTTCTCTTCCTCAATAATTCAAAGGATTCAAGATGGAGGCTGTGTTATGTTTGTTTACCAAACTCGGGCAATTTCATTGGCTCTTGAGTGAATAAATTATCAAGTCCACAGGTCAGATGACTAAATAGCTCAGGTGTAGATTCAACTAAATTGTTGATAGCGATGAGAGCCAGGTGAAGTAAACAGAGATGAAGTTTGGACTTAGAATGACCAACATTCATTGAATCAACCTTTAATATGACTGTTATGAGATTTCAAATGATGAGAGAAAAAGAAGAATGAATGAAAATCTTGGAATGTTAATCATCGTTCTGTTTAACACAGACAAAGGTAGGAGGCAAGAAATTGATGAAAAAAAAGAGGTGATTTATTTCTTTTTTTAATGCAATTTTCATCACCAAAATCAGCCCTGGATCTATAAAGCAAGGTATACCATATATGCAGGACTGTAAGACTAATGGTTTACAAGGATATTTGGAGGATTGCGACTCTTTGCAACTCATCCAAGCTCTATAACTGACCAAATCAAGCTTCGGTAGACATTGCCCTAATTATAGTACTCTGCCAACACTATTGACGGTAAAAGCTGGATGAAAATCACTTCATATATAGCTACGATCTGGTAACTGTGAAAAATCTTGGATCTGCTCCCAAATTCATTCAATTCTTCCTAATCCCACGGCCCACATTTCCACAAAATGTCATTGAAATCCCTTGGGTAATTTTGGAGATCTTGTGTGAATATTTACGTGAAAAAATTAAAAATATTCTTCAATTGAAAACAAATTCTTAGATCCAACCCCTACCCACCAAATTCAACCAGTTCTTTTTTACCCCATGGCCTTTCTTTCCAGAAAATATCATTGAAATTCATTGAGAACTCTTGGAGATATTGTGTGGATATATAGCTTCATTGCGGGGGAGGTAACTCTAAAATGAATTCCTGGAATAGCCCCAAAATTTAACCTGTTCTTCCACAAAATGTCATTGAAATTGATTGAGAACCTTTGGAGATATTGAGTGGAAAAACAAACTGACAGACACAAGTGAATGCATATACTTCTTCCAACTGAGGTAAATGTTTTACTGACTCCCTTATCCATCACAACCAAATTAATCCAATCTCTTGCTGTCATCCAGGTAACCTTTCTACTCAAATTATCTGCTCCTAAGTATTTTTTTAACAGCAAATTCTATAAACAAAAGAGATTTACTCCATGATAAGAAAACCAGCTTTGTTTATTTCTTCATGTATGCATCTAATAAATCCAACTTATACCTACTTCTGTTCATATCAGTCTAAGTGAGATTTTTCATCTCCATCGATACTTAGCTCAAAAGTTAGGTAACCAAGTCTATCTATCAGTGTGTCTTTGTCCGTATCAAGCAAACTATTTACCTTAGTCTTAGCACGATAAGATATTGTTCGCTGATCAAGACAGCAGTTGACACAGAGCAAATAGTGCTGCTGCACAGAGCCCTCTGATTCTAGGGGCCTCCCTGAAGATATATATTTGAAAAATGTTTTATTTTCAATATATTTCAGTACTTGAATTTCGGGGATTTATTCTATCATATCTAGAGAGATGATTGATCCACAAAGGACTTTACATTAAAAAAACATTACAATTTTATGAATGTTTCATTCTTGTTTTGATTTGTTTGGAAATAATTGCTAAATATAAAAATAGAAGGGATCTTAAGAAATGCTGTGCACTCGGCCCCATAACTATTCAATTCAGCCCTGGTGACAGGTCTCTCTTTGCATGAAGAATTATTTATTAGCTCTATGTTTTAACTTTAGCCTCATTTATCAATCTATTTTCCGATTCAGTTGATTCAAATATTTTTACCAACACTCTCTTCTAAGTTATTTTATGATAAAAAAATGATTAAAAAAAATATTAAAAAACAAGGGAGAGAAAAATGTATGCATTGAATTACTTCCTTTTTTAAATTTGACCATCTTATTAACTGTTCGTTTGTAACTTAATTTCCTGCGTGAAAATGAAAAATATCTCTCAATCAAAGACTGGTTCCTAGATCAACTCCCTAATTAAATCATTTCTTCTTCAAAATTACTTTGAAATTCAATGAGAACTTTTAGAGATATTGTGTGGACAGACAGGTAGTCACAAGAGAATGGATATACCATTCCCTACTTTGTTGGCAGAGGTAAATTTTTTATGCATTTACAAAGATCAAAACAAAGGAAAACTATTCTTAAATTAGAATTTGATAGTTATCTCCCTTGACAAATGTGTCAGACAAAAATATAGACGTACACGTTATGTATTATATAAGTAGATGAAAAAGAACAAAAAATAAAAAGAGCAGTAAACAGTGGTGCAAACAAAAATTTCTCCGACTAATTCTGTAGTTTTACAAACTCACAATGGCTGATAAAAGACCAACAACTGCTGCAAAGCAAGCTCTAAAAAAACTGAAGCCCACATCTACGAATGATCGTGCTTCTTCAAGAGCTTCAAGAGTTGATTCTCGTGCCGGCAGGATGGGAAGGGAGTCTGCAATTGGAAATGCCCCGGGATTAGATAGCAGACCAACATCACGAAGTGAACGCCAGAATGATTCTAATGCCAAGAGTAGATACAAGAATGTAAGAAATTCCTTGGAAAAAATGGAGGAGCTGGATGAACTCTCAGAAGAAAGATCCATCTCGTCGTGAGTTATTTCCCCTTGGATTTCTTTCATTCGTATAATTTCAATTCTATTTAGATAAGATATATAGCGAGTGAAAAAAATTTTTTTTACACCTATTTGTGCTTGTATCTTGCTTTCTGTTTGAGAGATTTGTTATTTGTCTTTTTCAGAAGCTTTTATTTTGTTGTTTTTTGTAGGTTGTGTAATAGTCATATTCATTTTTAAAGCTGTTCACTGTTTTGGCTTCTATTATTCCAGGATCTTGATCCATCAATTTGTTCCAATTGTTGATCACTCTTTGTAAGATGAATCCTTTTCTTGAATTTTTTTCTGCAATGTTCTTTATACATCTTTATCAAGAGTCTTTTAATGATACATATTCAACAATTCATTTTGATAATTGTTCAATGATTTTCAGTTTATTTGATTGATTTAATGTCATCCATATAAATCACATATTGTTTATTCTGTTGCTATTTATTAAACCAACACAAAGGACACCGAGTGAGGATCAAATTCACTATGGTGGTAAAGGTTCATGTAAAGTGAGCTCATTAAGATTGTACCATGGCATGGTGCTCTCTGTTCATTTATATCTATCTTTTGATTCAGATTCTCAGACCTCAAGGGCTGCAGGACCCCATTGGAAACATTTTTCACAGGGCCCCAGGTTCACACCCAAGGTCTGTTGAATCTTAGAGATATATATCTGCTATATTATTCTACAATGGTCACTTTTTGGTTGAACCTTTTCTCTTTTCAACTTTCAGCTTAACCCTGTGCCCAAAATGATTCTAGCAAGCCTCAAATAAGCTGAATATGTGTAAAAAATTCACATATGATTTTCCATTTTGCTAAAAAAAATTGTTGCGTGTGGTTTTGCTTTCATCCTGATAATAATAATCTGGTCTCCATCTAATTCTATACAATACTAACAATCTGATTTGCCCAACCGAATTTGGCATGCATGCTCAATAAACCTAAGAGAAGGTTTTTAAGTAAAATATCCATGACACTACAAGGCCAACCAGTGATTTTTATTTCATTTTGATACAGATTCAATTTAATAATTGTTCAATAATTTTCAGTTTGTTTCATTCATTTAGTGTCATCCATATAAATCACATACCATTTGTTCATTTTGCTATTTATTAAATTGGACACATGTTTGCCATGGCCGTGGCAGATTAACCATTATACGTGTGGGCCTGGGAAGGGAGGGAGAGCAAAAGAATGGTTTAATTAAGTGTATATGTGAGTATGTCTGATTGTGGGACTAATTCATGTACTGTATATGCTGGCATATAAGTTGACCTCAAAACTAAGGTGTTAATTCATGTTTAGTTCAGCGAAAGACATAACTGTTTTCATCAGTTTCAAGTTGATATGGTCTAAACAGACTAATATGATCTATTAGGGAAAATACTTTGTGTTTAAAACGTCGACTTATTTACCAGCAGCTACAATAGCTTTATGATATCATACATATAATGTATTATCAGTCCAGGAAAATTAGCTCAATTTTTTGACAAAATTGTAAAAAATTAAAACAATTTTTTTCTATACAATGCATTTCCTTAAGTCTCCAGAACACCATAAGAGTCCCATGAAACTATAGATGAAAATCCAGGATAGCAGCGATTTTTCAAGATGGCTGCCAATTTGACACTAAGTTGTTTGGATACAGGGAACTCAATGATTGTACAGATGACATGATATATTGTTGGAAAGACTATTCTATCAGCTTTCCAACAGTGTATCTTGTCAATTTGTATTTGTTATATAAACAAAGTTACAGACAAGAATGTGATGATAATTTTTCTAGTACATCCTGGTGAAATTCTCTTTCCTTATTTATATGTACACATATTTATACAAAACCTTATGTTTGTGCTGATAACATGATATAATGTCGGAAAGAGAGTTATGTCAGCTTTCTGAAAGTGTATCTTGTCAATTTGTATCAGTTGGTTGCAGTTTCCCATGCGGTTGTCGATCATGGAAGCCTATCTTATTCAGGTCACATTTGATTATTATGATTGAAACATTCATGGCACACACTTTTTTTGCTTCACTAGCAACATCCACAGCAGATTTTCTTGAGACTTCATTAACCAATATCCTTATATAATGAATAGACCTTGGGCTCGGCTTGCATGGTCAACCTGATCACTTCTGTACACCTCTGACTTCTCCACTTTTCTTATAACTTCACACAATTTTGGCAACCATATTTTTGCTTAACATCAATCTAATAGCTATTTTTTGGTAGCCTTTGTTCTGCTTGTTGACATTAATAATAGGTTTCTTCAAATCAGGAAGGAATTTTATTCCATGCTGAGCCAATTCTGAAATAAATGTGTATACATTGAAAACTTTGACATTATTGGAACTATTTAAACAGTACATGCTCTATTCATATTAAAATTCATTCAAATACCCTATGAGAAGAAAAAAAAGTTTGGTTTGGAAACATACTCACTATATATACACTCTTCTTGTGGGTGTGTACCCATCTTGAGACTGTACTACACTTAAATTTTTGGCAACAGTGTTTAGGTTTAGATACTTGGGTAATGAATAATACCTAATAATATCCATTTGGTTGTATAATGTATTGCCAGAAATAATAAAATCCTGTTTTGTTTAGTTTAGAAGAAAAATTAATTTTTTGTAAAAAAAATTGGTTGAGTGTACTTATTCATGGGCAAAATTGTATATTCATGGTGCAATGATATAAGTTATTAAATGTGACAATGTCACTTTATCCTATTTAACAATGGTCAAGGGGAGCCTGCTATGCTCAGCTCAGGTGCCTGTGTGATAGATATTCCAACATTGTATGTGTGAGACAACCATTGAGAATCAACACTTAATACAAGGTGAGCTTATGAACAATCACGTCATGGCAAGGCACCCTCTGTTAAATCATAACTGTTAATCAACTGTAATCAAAGACGGCAAAGTTTTCTATCCTTTTTATATGTGAGTGTGATTGTATGTATTTGTTTGTGTTGTCCAGTGCTCCTGGCCATTCTATTTTGTCTACCGACCTGAAAAATGTCACCAGTACTCCACCAGACCCTGTCTAAAAATGCTTATTGGGATTTTAAGAAAAAAAAGTTTTTTAAATCTTTTTTTGGCCTTATTTTGACGTGTTTATCAATAACATCTAGGTGCTCCAGAATCTAAATATTTCTAGATATTTTTTACTATATATCAAAGGGTTTTTTCTGTGATAAAATGAATTTATTCTAACCATATTTATTCTTTGATTGAATCTTTTTACATAAACTCAAAATTTGATACTACAGTTGTTCGATTATTAACTGTGATAGTGAGTCTTTTTATACATGTTCTTGACAATCTCCAAATAGATATTTACTAGACTTAGCTTAGTTTGCCAACAGGCCACATGTTTTGGGCATCCAGTGAGAATGAAATTCACTTAAGCTCGACTTGACTTAGCTTAACCATTGTTAATTTTTTACAAGTTCAGCCTTTCATCTTGAATTTTTTCAGTTGCTTTTTTTATCGTAACATATTCAGACAATCAGTTTCTAGCAGTGAGTAAACAGAGCAGATCGGAAACAAAGAATAAAGACTAAGCTTCAGGCAAGGCTTCAACTTGCGTGCCTTCCATCCCTGGAAGCTGGTTATGTATAGAAGTGCTCTACCAACTGAGCTAACAGAGTTTGTATGGCTGACAGAAGATGAAAGAAAATACTAGTTAAAAATTTATAATAGTTGACAATTCTTCATCTCATAAGAAATAAATCAGGATAGCATAAACTCTGTTTAGTTGGGTAAACAGCCAAGTGGGAGATAGAGAGCCAGGTCTGATTAATCACACAATAGAAACCCTCATGCGACCAACATTTTTTGGTAGCATGCCATGTTGAGGGTGAAAAATTGAAAAAATTTGTTTGGGTTTGGTTGACGATTCCTGATAATATAAACTTAACTTCATCATCATCATCAGTCTTTTATCGTCCACACTTAGATATAGACCTTTCCCAGGCATTGCCAGATCTCTCTATTAAGGGTGTCGCAAAGCCAATACTTTCTGAACTTATATAGTTCAGCTCTCCATCTTTTATTCTGCTGGCCTCTGGGGATCCATGTTGTGAGCTGTGATGTCTATCGGTTGCCTGCCATTCTTGCAAAATGACCAACCCATTGCCATTTGAGTTTTCTAATGGATTCTATGGTGTATAAGACTTCTGTTCTTTCCCCTCTAATATATTGTGCTGTTTTGCGATCTCTCCATGAGAGGTTGAGCATGTAGCTTTCATGAGCACATTGCATGGTTCTCAGTTTGGGGGTCAGTCTCTCGGTTGGGTCCCATGTTTCAGCTCCATAGGTGAGGCGAAAGGGCCATAATGAATGATACAGGAAGGGAATCTTTCCACAACCAGTAAAAAGACAGGCCAGTTAAATGGATCAGCCTGTACTTTTTAACAAAAAGAAAAATAGTTCAGTTCTTTCAAAACTATTGTTGTTAAAACAAATCCTTTCGACCACATTTGAGTGAAAAGAGAGGTTCCAGTCAAGTTCAGATAAGCGCTTCCTTTTGCTTTAAAAATCCAATGCCTTTGTTTACTGTACGAAGTCCAATCCACTTATTTCTCTCCTTCAAAAACAAAAACGATTACAATTATTGTTATTTGTCACTAAACAAAGCTTAGTGCACAAAGCCAAGTGGGGAATAGAAAGATTATATTGTGCCAGACTTCTAACTGGAGGGGTTCTATCCGCTAATTTGAAGATTATCTTGTATCAATAAAATTTATCTAAATTTCTTAGATAAAGCAATTGTCAATTATTGATAACTAGAATATACCTGTCCAAAATGTCAAGCTTATTAAGGTATGGATCGGTACTAAGGAGCTTAAAGCTATTGGGTAATTTTTTAATAATCCAAGTAACCTAATTGTCTCGACTCAATTCAAGCTATTTTAATGTGTGATTAGACATTTTGAGTCTTAAGAGGTTTTAAGACATTATTGTTATGTCATAATAGGAAGGTAAATTAACCAATGAGATGCATCAGTAACAAACAGAACTGACAGAAAATTTGATTATGGTTAGACTCAAGTGGTGTCCATCATATGACAGCATTTTCGTTTTAGGAATATACTCTTGACTTGTGGGTAATTTCAGGTTTTGCTATTTTTGGTCAACCATGACAGCTCAAAAAGTAAATGTTATCTTTGTTGTGTGGCCACACATTGGCTAAAACTTGAGGGGGGGGGGGGTTGAAAGAAATGGTTGATGAATGAGAAGAATTCAAGATATGCATTTTTTCTTGATATTCCCTGTTGGAGGAGGGATCTTATATGCCATCAAATAGGGTATTCAAAGATAATGCTGATTGGAGTGGTTCTTACTAATAAGGTATATAAATGCAATTTGTATAAAGCTAATTTCTGATTGGGGGAGTTCTTGCTAATAAGGTATATAAATATAAGGTATCTAGATCAATGAAAAAAAAAAGAAAAATTCATCAAAAATACATTGTTTGGCAAGGGTGTGTAGAAACAATGATTTTTCAAAAAATGTTCTAGGACTTTTTTTGGGCTATCCAGCAGTTTTGAATAACTTGACTGATAGAAACAACCCTTACCAGCTCACAAAGAGTACTAAGGAATTGTTTTTCTGTCATTATAATCTGCTGCCACCCAAGTCTTGACCTCTTACCCTACATGGAAATGTGATTCAGCTAGTATAAAGATAATTCTAATTGGAGGTGTTCTTACTTGTAAAGCAGTGATTTTCTAATTTATTTGAATCATGTACACTCTTTGAAATATTTTTTCAATCTTAAACCGACTTACTAGCACAAAACCGTCTCACGTAAAGTTTATAGTGGCTTTTTTGTCTGCATCTTGGTTCAATTTTTTAACACATTTCGGCTGCTGTACCCTACATCCATCTTCAGGTGATGAATGAAACTTATTGTTGAAAAAAATGAACCAAGATGAGGACAAAAGTCTGCTAAAAATATCACATAATGATATTTCTTCATCTAAAAAATTCAGACAGAAAACAGTCTTAGTAGGAAAGAAATAATATTTATGTAAGGAAGTACAATAGGCGACTAAGCCATCAGTGTCTGGTTCATCTAACAACAACAAAATCATTTGAATACTGTATTTGAAATGTCCAGAAGATCGAAATCGAGGACACAGAACTCGAGAAAGTAGACCACTACATCTACCTAGGGCAACGAATCTCCATGAGACCCTCAAAAGAAGAAGAAATCAAGCGAAGAATCACACTAGGATGGCAAGCCTTTGGCAGAGCTAGCTCAACCTTCAAAAATAATAAGATCCCATTAATCCTAAAGAGAAGGGTGTATAACCAATGCATCCTCCCAATAGTCACTTATGGAGCTGAAACATGGAACTTAACCAAGAAACAGACCCGTAAGCTGAGAACCATGCAACGTGCACATGAAAGAATAATGCTGGGCCTCACATGGAGAGACCACAAAACAGCACAGCACATCCGGGAAAAGACAAGAGTTAGAGACATCATAGAATCCATAAAAAATCTCAAATGGCGGTGGGCTGGCCATGTTGCAAGAATGGCTGACAATCGATGGACATCACGACTCACAACATGGATTCCCCGAGACCATATGCGCAACCGAGGCCGGCAAAATGTTAGATGGAGAGATGAGCTAGACAAGTTCAGGAAGTACTGGCTCCGTGACGCCCATGATAGGGAAGTGTGGCAAATCCTGGGGAAGGTCTATGTCCAACGACGGACGCTAAAGGACTGATGATGATGATGATGATGAATCTTTTGCCAACATGCAATAATACTAAGATGGCCACATAGTTGCATTGAACTTGAGCTTTTTGATAAGTTGCATTTAGAATTTAGTGAGAAATATGGGTTTGTGCTTCACTGAGGATCTTTGTCATTCTTCATAGTAGGGGAGGCAACTGCAGGGATCAAACTTATTTCTTCTATTGAACCTTCTATAATATAATTATTATTTTAGGAATGATGCCTGAGTGTCATTTTGTGAAATACCATTTTTTTAAAATCTTGCATACTCTCTTAATCCATCTTATTCCTTACATGCCATGTCCCTTCAGAATGCGAGCAATCATAGCTCTCCACAGCTTCTTTTCCCTGATCATTCTCTGCAACTCTCTCTCATCTATTCCTCCTGGTATTCTTTCTGTTACCCATCAGCTCAAATCCTTCAAATAGGTTACCCACTGCCTACTTTTGCTCCTTTTATCTTTCATGCATCCTGTGGGGATCATATTCTCATCAATTAGCCATTTACCACCCTTAATTATTTTGATACAATAATTAATGAGAGTGTGGTATCTACATGATTTATATATATATATACAACACATAAATATGAAGGTATTTAAAACTGAAGTCATAAATGCTGTACAAAGATCAAAACAATAACAAAGTAATATTATTCCTGAAAGGTCCGATATATTTGTTATATCATCTGGGAGTGTGGTATATGAAAAAAAAATCAATTAATTTGCAAGTAAAAAAGTGTTTCAATATCTATATATGTTTTCTTAACTTGGGGTGCCTTTATAACATGTGTAACAAGCTTAATCTGGTCCTGGCTCTAAGGTATATAAACAAGAGATAAATAAGTATAATTCTGATTGGAGGTTTCTCTTAACAGTAAGGCAGCATACAAGATTTGAACAAGGAATGGTAATCCATAAGAAAGAGATTGAGTTAATAAGTAGCATTCAACTTCATCTACATTTTTGCAGCGTGAAAGTTAGTATTATCATGCAGCAAAATGGTGTATTTTCCATTCACCAAACTGCAAACTGTTAGTTTACCTCTATCAACTAAGTTAGAGAGGTAATGTATCGCCCATATCTTTCAGTCTGTCTGTCCATTCACACGATATTTCCAGAAGTTTTCAATGAATTTCAATTAGATTTTCTGGGAGGGTGGGAAATGAAGATAAAAGAAAAAGTAATGATTGAAATTTTGAGTGAATTCCTGCACAGTTACATTCCCTACATCTATCTGTCCAGGTCACACAATATATTCAAAAGTTACAAATGAATTTCTATTAGGATTTTTATGGAAAGGTGGGCAACAGGCAACAGGAGAAGTGATCAAATTTTAGGGCGGGTCCATACACAATTACCTCAATTATAGAGACAGAGAGGAAAGAAAAAGAAAGAAGGAAGGAAAGGGAGAATAAAGGAGAGGAAGAAAAGGAAAGGAAGAACAAAGAAGAGATGGTAAGAAAACAAATAAAAGGGGATGTAAGTGGGTGCAAAGAAAATCAGATCAGTACAAAAAAAGAAAAGGAAAAGAAAGAAGGAAGGAATGAAGGAAGGAAGAAGAAACTGGGAATAAAAAAAGAGAAAAAAGAAATAAGAATAAAGAGAATAGAATTATGTATAGACATACTCCGTTGACATGTGGACGTATGAATGTACACAAAAATCTTTTCCATTTCAATAGGGAAGAAATTTGCCGACAGAGACAGCATTGAGATAGGATTTCAAGAAATTCACTAACAATCAAGACATGAATGCGCTTTCAATATTGCCAAGTATTTGTTATTTATAGCTACCACTGTTTTTGAAACGGTGAAAAAAGCTAATAAATATTTCCATTGCCAGGTAACTTCAACCCTAAAAAAATTATGTACATATACATATCTATTTAAAATACATTCATTGAATGAAACAACTATATGCTAAGACACAAGAACAAATCATTTATAAAATTGAACATTTACTTTCATCAGACATAAATTCAATCAGCAATTCAAGATTTTGTATTGGCTAAACTGGAGAAAAAAATCTGCTAGATGTAGCCGGAAAATGGACAATTATAGCAGTTTATTCATCCATAACTCAGGATATTCGTAAAACACAGTGACTTACTGTATATCCTAAATCATTCAATGTACAGTATTGTATCTGTTTATTTTCACTCATGAATGTGTGTGAATTACTTTTGGGGGCAAAAATTATTCCTGAACAACGAATCTCTAGTTTACGATGAAGGTCAATAAGAAAATAGGTTTTGCATTATGGAATTTTGTGATACAGCCAATTTCTAGGGTCACATCCCTTCTGTAACATAGGAGATGCCCGTATTCTAATATGAATAAAAGGACTTGTAGAGTTGATCTTGTGCTGATAAGATAATAACCCCAACTAGCAAAAAATGGTATTTGCCATTGTTGTTTTTTAATGCAGAAAGCGGAGTTTTTTTTGCTCAGTTCAGTGAGATAACGATTGAATTGAATATTTTTAAAGATTTCTTTTGGGTGAAATACTTTATCTATAGTAAATTTTTGAATAGCAGATTTTGTTTAAAAAATCTTATTAGTCATCAACATTTTTTTTGTTTAAAAAATCTTATTAGTCATCAACATAGCGTTTCATTATTGTTTCTCCTATAAAATGTAAACATAGACTTCCAAACAGCCAAAATAAATGTAATTAATAAAAAATCTCCTTATCTTTTTTATTTTGATAAAAATTTGCTCCTTTTTCTTTCCAGGAAAAAAAAGAAAAAACTTGAAAACTATATTTTTTACATTTTGAATTCATTTTTAAAATAGGGTGGTAGACATCTTTGTGTGTACACATGCTAAAAATTCATGTTATTATAAATTAAAGATTTATATGATGTGGGTCAGAGATTGGTTATAAAATGATGGGGTGAAGTTGATTTTAGTATCTCTTTATATTCTGAATGAGCAACGATTTTCTGTATTCATATATTTTACAATTTATCAATGAAAAAAACAACAACTGATGTTTTAAAGCCATCCAAGAGGAAGAAAAGCCAGAAAAAGGTCTAAAAGCCAAAATGAAAATATGAAACCATCATGGTTGTAAGAAAGCCAAATTTGTGACTTTTGATATTGTTTGGATAGACAGGCAGGCATGGGTGTATACATGTACTTCTTCCAACATTGCAAATGATTTTACTCAATAAATTAATTTCAAATCAGGAAGAAAGTTCTTTTCATTGGATAGTGGAGCTGAAACATAGAACCTAACCAAGAGACAGGCCTACAAACTGAGAAGCATGCAATGTGCACATGAGAGAATCATGCTCAACCTTACATGGAAAGATCACAAGACAGCACAGTATATCAGGGAGAAAACGGGAGTCCGAGACATCATAGAAACTATTAAAAAACTCAAATGGCAATGGGCAGTCATAAGTGACTATTGGAAGATTGTTGGTTGTATACTCTTCTTTTTAGGATTATTGGGATCATCTGGTTTTTGAAAGTTGATCTTGCTCTGCCGAAGGCTTACCATCTCAAGGTGATTCTTTGCTTGATTTCCTTCTCTTTTGAGAGTCTCATTACAAGATTTGAATCCAATTGAGCACTTGTGGAATGTACTTATATAGAAAATGGCAAAACGACAACCATCTATCAAGACAGAATCAAATGATTGTGTACAGAACAGAAAAAACATTCTAGCGACTGCGAAAATTTAGTGAGGTCAGTGTCATCAAGAATACAAGCAGTAGTAAAAAAAAAAAAATATCATATATCACATCATACATTGATTTTAGATAACTTCTCTCATAGGGGTGTATTTATTTTTGGACTGCTACATATTCTAGATAATGAATAATACATAACAATGTCTGTTTTGATTGTATAATGCTACACTAGAAGTAATAAAGTCCTGGTATGTTTGGTTAGGAAGAAAATTAACTTCTTATCAAAAGAATTGGTTAGATTGCTCTTATTTATGGGCAATTCTGTAGTCAAGTCCAAAACTCTATATCTGTGAGTTAGTGTTTGTGATTAACTCATGCAAATATCTTTTTTCCTAATCTACAAATACACCTGTAGCTCCTGTTAGCCTTTATTATTTGCTACCCAGCAACAAAACTTTCTTCTAGACAAAAGGTAGGGGGGAGCAAGTGAAATGTGACCCTGCGGTCTTTGAAAGCAAAACCTGGGAGAGGGGTTACTGGGCAGGTGAAGCCGGTATATATAAATGTTATGGACTGAAAAAACATGTCCCTCTTTTCGTGTTACAGTTATAAGACAAAGCTCTCAGCATAATTTATGATTAGCAAGTTGATATTAGATCTTGCGGTACAGGTAATTTCTTTCAGATTGCACACTGGTGTGAATGTTTACAGAGGCCTAGCCACAGATTTGGGGACCTGGAAGGGTCTTAGCTCCTTGACTCGACCTTTCATTCGGAGCCTAGGAAACGGGATTTAAATAGCGCCCTCATCCAACCCTCAGCTACAACTTTGATTATTAAAAATTATCACAGCAGACGCAGATTCAGAATTCAGGAAGGAGGTCCAAATAGATTTTGAGTAAGGAGAGGTGGGTGGTGACAAGAAGGAAAAATGTAATTTTACAAATATATACATGAAAAAGAAAGGAAATCTCAAAATAAGGAAGTGGTACATGAACCACCATTTTTCTCTTACATTTAAGTCATAGCTTTTAAAACACTACAATTGACAAAAGCGTAAATTTAAAGAAAAAATATTCAGAGAAATTTACCACAGAACTAAAAAATGTAAGAAATATAAATTGGAAGAAATCTTACTAATATTATATGAAGAGCAAATGATAAATTTTTATTTTCAAGGTTAATTAATGATAACTTGGGTTTATTTGCTTTTTCATTTATAATTTAGATATATTGTCTCAAAATCTTAATCATATTTTGTTTGAGCAGGGCGGGGGGGGTGTCTGGACCCTGTGATCACTCCACCCCTGGATCCATGCCTGATTAGTTTTAAACCTATTCCAAATATGACAGTCCTATGTTCCCAGTATTTTTTTGTAGTCGGTGAGTACAAATATCTTACATTGAGCGAATTTATTTCCTGTGACAAAAGTATATGCACACTAATGAATCTGACGTAGTGAATTGATAATTTTTCAATAAAAACTCTGTAAGCTATTTTTGAGGTGATTTCTTTTATTGGAATGAGAATAGCATGATGAATGTTGGGATTTGGTCTCCTCTTGGTTTAATAGTTGCAGCATCATGTGGAGATGTGGAAGGAGAAAGGGAGATGTATGAAGGGAATGCACAGCAAATATGAACTTAGATATGGAGATGAAACAAAGTGAAAAGAACACATACAAGGATTTGGATGGACGAATAAGATGTACATTTAATATAAGAACATAAATGACAAATGACGTATGAAGTACATATAAGGATAACATAAATCTGATCAATCGTGTAAAGAGATGAGAAGAGAAGAGATAGTGTAAGGTGGGAACTTTCTTGTCATTGATAGCACTGGCATTGGAGTCGAAGCAGAGTTGTCTGAACTGCTTGTGAATCCATATGGCTTGGATCATACCAGGTTCAGTGTGTGAGCCAAACTGCCAAGTTGTGTGCGTGGACTTCAGGGCTATTCTCTGACACTGATAAACACTCAAAGGACAGACCATGAAAGTGAGAGAACACAAAGTTTTATCTATGTGTGTTTCCCAAAGTGAAGAAATTTAGGAAAGATTATCATGTCTATCAGATAGTAAAAAGTATAGTCATTTCATTCACGAGAGTGAGAGGTGTATATGCATTTGGATCATGGATTGGCAGGGTGGTTGGCAAAATAATAACGATCTTAGGGAGAAGAAAAGAGAGAGAAAGAGTAACCGGCAACAAGCACCATGGCCAGAAGCTTAACCAGCTTGGAGTGTTGGCGCTAGTGTGTATTGGACCACGTGCATCCAGGGCTTTTATAGGGGTCATCATAGGAAGTACTGTTTTCGATATCTAGCTAAAAGAAGAGTTTTGTATTTAATTCCTAACTAAAAGAATAGGGGGCGCTACACTATCTACAGAATTTGATATCTCTTGTGCTCATCAATTTCCTTTGTGCATTGGTTACAAAGCTTAGTAGGAACTACGCTAATCACTCATAAAATGTGAAAAAATCTACAATTGTCTTTGTGGCCCTAGATTTATTAGCAGGAAAAATTGTAATAAAGAAGGTAAATTTTACTCAACCTGTACGTTTGATAGGTTCAAGCTTCTTTCCAACGTAGGGTAGACTCTAACTTTGGAAAAGCAATCAGTCTTGGAAAAGGACAATTCTAATAATTCCAAACCATGGACTGGAGCCCCCTAAGGCAATTGGATGCCAACTTTGACATCCTTCTGGCGGCTCCTGCAGCCGAGCTGCTGAATGTATCATGATAGGCTTTCCTTTGGACCTACCATCAAGTCTGTTTTGATCAATTTAATGAGGATTCACTTAAAAAATCAATTAGAAACAAATATTTTTCTTTATAGTATATATGTATTATTGTATTTGGTAGGCTTCATCAAAAAAAAAATCAAGATATTATTATTACATGTCAGAAATTAAAATTTCATAACTTTGACCTCCGATTAAATTCCACTGTTAATTAAAAACTATCAACATCAACCAAAATGTCAACTTAGGTATCTTCAGTTTGATAGTGATTCTGGCTGGCTTGTTATCAATCAATCTATCATGTGTAAAGGCAAAACCAACGGAGCTAGGGGACTGAAAATTTAAACATTTACTCAATTTACTTAATTCAAACATTATGTTTAGAAAAAAGTTTTTTGTTTTTTTTAAACTCCCACCAAAAATAAGTTCTTAGTGGGAGGTTCAATGTACAATGTAAGTTCATGCTAAATTGGTTCCTTGGTTTGTGTCACTCGTCATTCATGTTCGATTTTTGAAAATTCAGACTTTTTAGTGATCACTGCCCAACAATAGTCGAGAGAAGTAAATAATTGATCACATCTTTCCCAATTTTTTAATTGATCACCCCCAACATCACATGTTGCCAAAAGACAATGGTCTCTACTTGATGACTAACTTGACCTGCCTTATTACTTATTTATCTCTGACTTGTAGTTATGTTATCTTGATTTTACTTATATTCATCAGAGTGACTGACTTTGAGGAATTCAGTCAACAGCAGTGTAGCTAGAGATTTTGGGGCCCAGGGAGCTTGGCTCCTTGAGAGGGCCCCCTCTGATATTTAGCAAGATTTTGTTACTGTACGATGTTAGTAGAAATGCAGTAGGCGAACTACTATTCATGAAGCTTTTCTTTTTTACTAGGAGCCCCCCCCACTTCCCTAAGCTCCCACCTCTGCCTGTCAAACTCTTTTCACTTCAGTTCATTTTCAGTCCCGGGGTGGGGGGTGGGGGGGCTGAGGGGGTCCTCGAAATCCCAGAGATTAGATTTCTTTGAACCTGACTGTCAGTTCTTTCTTGCTCTCTCCACCCACACAGATTTACTTATTTCTGTCTTTGATTTATTTCTTAAGATAACAGAAGAATTTAATCAGCAGAAATTTTTACAACAGTTCGTCAGTGGGGACTTGCAGTCAGGGAGGAGGTGGGTTCATGTCAGTTTATCATGATGTCCAATGTGATATTAGAAACAATCAACCAAACCTGTCAACATGGCTTTCTTCAGTTTTCGAATTAGTCTGGCTAACTGGCTATGAATGCATGTATGTTTGTAGACGGTGGAAAGTTGAAATATTTACTCCTTTTCATGTGTAGTAAAAAAACAGTTTGTTTTTTGTTTTTTATTCTTTCAACCTAAATTGTTTTTTCCAGTGTTATATGTAAGTCTATGCTAAATTGGTCCCTTAGTTTTAGCCCAGCAGCATTCATGCTTTTTTTTTTTCAAATTCTGTCTTTTGTAGTGATTATTGCCCATCAAAAAGCAAAGAGAAGAATGTAATCCATTGTTCACTCCTTATCCTAATTTTTTAATTGACCACTTCCAACACAGCAAATTGATCACCCCCAACACAAGTAAAGTCGGTCATGTGACAGTTTCTATGGAGTGACTAACCAGACGTGTTTCATTTTCATTTTTATTTGATCACGTATATTTTCAAGTTCACAAGAATACTCACGGAAAACATTGGGTCCAATTTTTCTGTTAACTTGCTAGTGAACACTATTAAAGATATCTGGCAGCAAAACATTTAGCTATAGCTAATCATGTGATACTGCTGGAAGTTTCTTTTCTTTTTTAGATTTGTCCATACATCTCTATTTTCAAGTTTAGCCGAGTTTAAAAGGAGGAGAATGAGTGCCATCATTGAAAGAACATCAATTATCACTAGATGATGTTTCAAGCAGTTGTTTTTACAGTGTTGCCAAGTTATCGTTTTTTTTAAAAACTAAAACTGCTTTCAAATATGGCTAAAATTGCCATAAACTTTTCAATTTCCAGCTAACTTTATAGCTAAAAATGTTATATATACTTATTTAAAGCCTACTCACTAAATGAAATAACCATACACTCATGGGGCTGGTCCAACTGGGGTGATGCCATTATATTTAGGCAGCACAAAAATCCAACATTTAGCGAATCTTTAGCTATTTTACAGCCACTTTAGAAGAATCTAGCAATTTTCAACTACTAAAAATGACCATAAAAAGATTAACAGTGTCTTTTTAGGTGAATTTTGAGATTTGGGAGAGAAGGGATGGTCGGCAAATAAGTGATTTCTCTTGCATTTTGTTGGGCAGTGATCACTAAAAAAGTCTAAATTTTTTTTAAAAACTAGCAGTTTTAAGAAAACAACTTGTGATCAATTTAGCATGAAATTAAATTTTAAATTGAACCCCCCCAAAAAACTCATTGGGGGGGGGGATTTTCAGAGAACAAAAAAAATGTTTTTGTTTAACAAAATAGATTTTCAGCCCTCTAGCTATGTAATCTGAAAACTTGACACATATGTACATTGCCAGCCAGGCAGAATCACTTGAAAACTGAAGAAATCTATGTCAACAGTTTAGGTTGATGGTGTCTTAAATTTCTCCTCCATTAAAACCATGTACTGCCAGTGAAACAAGTGCTTTAGATAGATAGAAGCCCATGACTAGACGAGTTATAAATCCACAATCGTATTGCCACTTTCGGATATATAGCAGAAGATTTGGGGACCTGTGGCACTAGGATCATTGAGGCCCCCTCCCTCCAACATTTAGTGCAAGGGTTCCCAACCTGGCGGCCGCAGAACATTACGATCTACAAAAGTATTCCTGGAGGCCCATGGGCAGATCTTTCAGAAGTTTTGGGTCCATGAGCTTGTCAAGTTATCAGACCTATCAAAAGCCTAAGATCCGTATGAAAATTCATTTCAATAAACAGGGTCCTTGGCAATGAAAAGGTTGGAAACCACTGATTTAGTGAAATGAAAAAGGAAAATTTGCAATGAATAAACATGCATTGCATTGAATTTTTAGTGTGCAAACCATGGTTGTGCAACCAATGCATTCTCTTGATAGCCACTTATAGAGCTGAAACATGGAACTTAACCAAGAGACAGACCCACAAAATGAGAACCATGCAACGTGCACATGAAAAGATTATGTAAAACCTCACATGGAGAGACCACAAGATAGCACAATACATCCAAGAAAAGATAGGAATCAGGGACATCATAGAATCCATTAAAAATCTCAAATGGTAATGGGCTGGCCATGTTGCAAGAATGGCAGACAACCGATGGATATCGCAACTCATGATAGGGATCCCCAGAGATTACATGTGCAACCAAGGCTGATGAGCTAGACAAATTCAGAGGATACTGGCTCTGCGACACCTATGATAGAGAAGTGTGGCGAATCCTGGGGAAGGTTTATGTCCAACAACGGACGTTGAAAGACTGATGAGGGCCCAGGGGAAACATTAGAAATAACACCCTGTACCCGCACCACAGCTATGCCAATGTTGTAGAGACAGACAATTCTAATTCCAAACCAGGAAGTCTAACCCCTCATCCAACATTGCGAGAGGCAAGCCATGGAGTAAAAAGGAAAGAATGTGTCCACAAAATGCACACTTAACAGGACTCTGGTGAAGTTTCAATGGGCCTAGCAGGTCGGAAATTGATAATGATCAATTGCTCTTGTAAAATGAAGGAGAATAAAAATGGATGGACAAAATAATATGGCCGCTGTCTCAAATCTCCCCACAATGCCTTGAGTGCAAGTAAAAGATTTTTTTTGAAGTTGTTGCTTTTTATCATAATGTTCTAGGTCCATATACTCTCTGACTGTTAAAATAAGCTGTAAAATAAATGAGATTCAACCTAGAATGCTATGGTATTGGTCTATTCATTGTGTAGTTTTTTCTACCAATCAAACCCTCTAAAATCAATCAAAACTTCTTCAGTTTATTTGCTGTAGCATGTTGAATGGCCCAACACTGGCATGCTTTGTTTATCATAGGGCTTGTTGGAAGCAGTTTACAACAAGTCATTACTTGTCTCTTTGTTCTTGGATCAGTTTGTATGCATCACACAATAATGATCAGCCATTGCCTAATGCACCATCATTTGGATTAGAGTGGATCAGGGACTTAGAAGATGAAGATGGCAAATCAAGGAACAGGATTTTGACATGAAAAAGGAAAAGTGTAAAGCACTGATCAAATAGCTTGTCTTGCAGACGAGGGGTCGGCAAACAAGAGTCCACAGCCTCATTTCATCCAGCCTGCCCACATCATTTAATATGTGATGTTGCATACAAAAATCATTTGTTTTTATTTTTTATGTACATCTATCTTTGGTTAGCAAACAATGAAATTCATTATTGGAGAAGTAGTGCGAAAATTTCATTTTTAAAGTAGCCTCAAATGAATCAAGGTTTAATGCCTAAAAATGATTTAACATCATGCATTCCAGCGGTTCTTTAAGTATAGTTGACTAGATTTGAACCACAATCTGATGAAATTTCATGTCAAAGAAATTTCATAGTTTTCTTTGATTAATAGTACATGGAAATATACGCAGGTATGTAAAATAATAATGAAAACATTGAATGACCTCTGTTCTGTCTCTATAGACAATGAAACGACACTGGAGTGTCCCCTCCAAGGTGTTTATCAGGACAAAGCATGTAGAGACCCAGGGATGCCCAGTTGTCAGAATCCCCCTCTCAGACTCACTAGTGTAGTCCACAGGAAAACAAACAGAGTTATACGTCTAGCATCAGCTTTATTGCAGGAGCTGCCAGAAGGATGTCAAATTTGGTGTTAAATCATTTTAAGGGGGATCCACTCATGGTTAAGAATCAGAGTTGTCCTTCTCCTAAACTGGTTGATTTCCCATGAATAGAGAGCCCAATCTACCTTGCTATTTTACCTATAACTGGAGGGGGGGAATAGTTGGATTCATATCTTTCCCAAAAGTATTAGTGAAAATTGAACATGAATAGCCTTGACCAGAGTTTTAGCCGAAGTTGCCAATTTCAATGTCCATACTATTACTGTTATGCTAAACACATCTCCACTGAAAAACATTAAAGTAATAAAAATTAAAAAAAAACATCAAAGTGATTAAAAAACAATTTTTCATGGCCTAGTGTGATCATTGTTTTAGTTTTTGTTGGCCTTGGCCCACAAAACAAAAACATTAAAAAAAACGTTTGCTGATCCCTGTTGCAGACAATTACTATTGTAACAACTTAAAACTTCACTGCATGCTCTACACTGGGGATTTGTGCTAGACATAACTAAGATAATAAAAATCAATTGGCGCCTCGCCATGAAGCAATGTTTAGCAAGCTAGCCTCACAGACCATTATTTCTATAGCGAGGTTGATCCTCATTGCATCCCCAAAACATATAGCTTTGTGCTGAACGATGACCATTACTACAGTAGTGAGTTCAATATCCACCAGGATCATTTCAACACTTGTCTTCAAAACAGATGCTTGTCCAGTACTCCAGTGCCGGTGTTCCACCTTGAAGAGTTAAGCTTATTGGGATTTCTATATTTCAACAAGGCTCTGTTTCAGAAATGAGAATGAAGGTTTTATTGTTTAATTTCTAAACGTTACTATAGAGAAAGAACAAATTATTATTATACACTGATTAATTCAAAGTGTTGTTCTCATCTTGGTTGTTAAGGTCGCAATGTCTCCACTGCTGTAGTCTCTGGCCTTCTTCTTGTGGCCGTCTGTGACAAGACGGATGCGTGCCACTCACTGTTTACACCTGCAGTGATCCTATCTGGTTGCGATTTGTGGTGGTTGATTGCATTCTATGTCGTTGCTGGTGGTCCAATGTTTCATGCAAATTGAAATTTCACATTACATACAATGAAGTCACACAAACCATCTTATCCAAAAGATATAAATTTTATTAATTCATATTCAAAGGATTACATTATTTTTCCAACAATAGCTCATTATAGACTCAGACAACAGGGAAAGATGACAAGAGATACTTTGTTATAATGCCTACTGGGAGATACGGCTGTAATCAATAATAGCTTCCTAAGGCCAATTGTGACCCCATCTCCGCAGGGAATGGGACAGAAAACCATGTTTGGCTGCTGCGACGGTCATAATTCTTTTGCTAACTGAGATTTTGTGTCACTTCTATCTTGAGCAAACCAAAGTCCTTATAGATGTCTTAGTAACAACAGGTAGTACACTCTGATCAATCATGCTTCAGGTTAATTTCTTAGATGGCAAAATTCTGTCTTAACCTTTGTTTTTTTATTTTTCCGGACCCCCCACCCAATTATTTCTCATCTAGAAAGGTTCCTTCATAATTTTTCACCAAAATAAAATTAATACTAGAAAGATCTTATTCTTCACAGCATGATAATGTTTGTAAAATCCTAGATAACCTATAGAAAGATGGGGACAGGCCTCTATTTCATTGCACTATTATAAAGTTCTTGGAATTTTGAACTGAATGCTTTATTCCAAGAATGTTAGAGAATATGACAGGCAACTGAAGAAGGACAGAGGGTTCAGCAGCAGAAACATTGGGACGTCATTCAAATGAGCCAGTGTATCACAATTATTTGTCCTTTCTCAGTATAGTAATAATTTCTCTCCTTTGAAATTCAGACAAAAAGTATATATATATATATATATATATATATATATATATATACTGCCCATTAAGGAATCACACTAACCCGCACATGTACCAGAGCTAATTCCTTGAGAAATTATCTTTGAAAAAAAATTGATCTATTATGAGAAAACATCTTTTGAAAAATAGATTTTTTACCCACAATTATCTACCAGCACAAGATTTGGGTATTGTTGGTCCAAAATAACCATAGAGACCCAAAAAAGCATTTTGAGGAGAGAAAAATGTTTTCCAATGGTGACTTGATGTGTACTCATGCCAATTTTCAAGGTTGTAGTCCCCAAAATGTAACAGACAAGCACACACATGAATGAAGAGCAAAGAGAGTAGAATCTGTAGCCTATTTGGCTGGTTGATCTGACAATTTGTGGGGCAACAGTGATTTGATAACTCTAAATAAATAATGTGAATTGGCCCAATCAAAAAATTGTTCAAGCTCTTGAATTTATCGGGTGCTTAACACTCTAAGCTTATCTGGTACTTTGCTAAGCCTTTTTATGGCGCTAGATTAAGATATTTCAGTTACCTGTATCCCTTCAGGTATGCTTAAAGGAGAATAGAAGTCATTTATGATAGAGAAATATGCAAAGAATTATGCAGGATTCTTTTCTAGGAGTAGGCGTGGACGGCTTAACTGTTAATCAAACAGAAAATGGTATTGGCGAACTGAGTTCAAACTCAGGCTAAAACAGTTCACTGTACATTAATACCATTGGGAAATTCATGAATCTCTCCTCCTCCCAACAATGGGTAAATAACAGGGCAGACTGGGCTATTCAGCCCTGGTTAGCATCACGAGCAGGAGATGGACAAACTGGGGAAAGGAGCCCCATTAAGGTCAACAACGGGTTTTTGAGTTTGAAGAGCACAGCATGACATGCCAAGCATTTTGGACTCCTTCACTATAATGCAAATCATGCTGCCTCACCATTTTGAAGCCATGTCCATTTGATCACAAAGGATGAACATGATGATGATGATGATGATTAGATGTGAAGAATCTTCAACCTAAGTATTAAGCATCTACCATTTTGAAATTTAATTCAAAAAGTGAAGAAAATGCCTGTAAATTGCACATATTTATTTGTAATAGAAATATATCATATTTGCTGATTTTTCAAAGGTTTTTCCATTCCAAATAACTTCATTATTATCATTGCAAATTAAATACAGATAATAATGGAGTTATTTGGAAAGGAAAACCTTTGAAAAATAAACATGATTTTTTTTTATTGCAAATTAATATGTGTAATCTACAGATATTTTTTTACTCTGTAAAATGTATGAAGCATTTTATGAGTGGAAATGAGCAAAACAAAAATATAACAACAGAACTTTAAGTTTTCTTTGTTTTGCTAGAAAATTCCGTTTTTATGATGAATGTATTTAGAAAACTTTTGAGAAACAAACAAACATTGTTATACGTATTTAATTTGCAATGATTTAAAACCTTGTAAAACAAACAACAAAATTACATGTATTCAATTTTCATTAATTTGATACACAGAAACAAACAAAACAAGAAGTTATTTGGAATGGGAAACCTCTGGAAAACAAACTATGATTTATTTTTATTGTAAATAAATATGCGTAAACTATGGTTAATTTTTAAATAAAAATTTTGTTGGAAGCATTCCATCTGTGGAAATGAACAAAACAAAAATATGACAACAGAATTTGCAGTTTTCTTTGTTTCATTCCCAAAATTTGATTTTTTCACAGCTTTGCAGAAATTTAATTGAAATTCATTGAGAATTAGGGAGATATACTGTGGACAATTTTATTGACATAAGTAAACAAATAACTTTGTTTTGGAAGAAAAAAGTCATTATATAACATACAGAAATATCTTGAATAGTGTGGATTTGATTGATGCAAGTTCCTATGTAGTATGGTCAAGTTATGACTGTACAAATTAATGTAATTAAACTTAAGCTGAAAACAAACACATTGAATTACAAGCTTGGCTACGCCAGGGTTGAACTCTCTTGCTTCTTTAAAACCCAAAAGGTAAACAAAACAGAATCCATTTCTCCATAAAATATCATTCCAAAACTATGTGTCCAATTCTTATTCCTTTAATAGCAGTTCGTGTAAATGGGTATTGAAAACTTCAGCAAAACAAGTTGACACGAGTTGGGTTTTAGGGGTGAGAGTGAATCTTGAATGCCCTAATTGCGGAAAAATTGATATAAAAATGACTATGTTTAAATACTGATTGCGGCAAGTATATTTCGCTCTAAGCGTCTGCGTGTGCACACATTCTTTTATAGCCTGTACACAAAGGAAATAAATGTGCACAAAAATATTTCAAATTCTGTAGGTAGCTTACTGAGTTTTTATCACTATTTTGAATTCAAAAGTGCATACCTACTTTTATCATAGGGAAAAAAATTGCTCAACATGAGATTTTTGTACCTAAAGAATACAAAAAATTGGTGGCAAGTATCTAAATACATCAAAAGCCTAGGTTTTTCTCAACTTAATCTCCTTTCTTGTCAATGCACTCAATTCTGTAGTCAATATTAATCAATTTATACAGTAAAAATTTCAGATCAGAATTAAGCTAATAACTACATGTCAGGCTGCAGACTTATTGATGCACCCTTGTATATTCCAACCTTTGGCTTTGGGCCTTATCAGTCATCATGAAATGCCTGAAAAAAGATTTTTTCTTTGCTGATAGGAAATCCTACTCGTACTTAAAAGAAAGATATACAACCAACACATCCTACCAATTGTCACCTATGGAGCCGAAACATGGCATCTAACCAAAAGATTGACCCTCAAACTGAGAACCATGCAACATTCACATAAGAGAATCATGCTCAACCTCTCATGGAGAGATCATAAGACAGCACAGTGTATTAAAGAAAAGACAGGAGTCTGAGATTTTGAAGGAACAGTTGGAAAACTCAAATGGTAATTGGCTGGACATAGTGCAAGAATGGCTGACAACGCTGAACATCACAACTCACAACATGGATCCCCAGAGGTATAAAGCAAAATTGTGGCCAACAGAAAATAAGATGGCATGACAAGCTAGATAAGTTCAGAAAGTACTGGCTCTGTAATGCCCATGATAGAGAGGTCTAGCGAATCTTTGGAAAAGTGTACATCTAACAATGGATGCTAAAAGGTTGCTGCTGCTGATGATGATAACAGGATCATTGATAAATCCATGGGTATTAAGGTACTGAGAGAACCGATGTGTTCTATTGAGTATAAGAAGCATTAGATACATACACACAGGTATTTCATAGTTTGAAGCGAGGTTAAAAAAAATACAACCCTTAATTTACTCCCTCTAATGAAGTTGGAAAAGGTATATGTATTCATTCATATCTTTCTCTCCACTTGATATCTTCAATAGTTCTTAATTAAATTTTGTAGGATAGTAGAAATGATTAAATTTTATGGTAGATTCAAGAATCTTTTTGAATTGAGAGAATTCTTTTTATCATTCAGCAAGAAAAGAGGTTGAAACAAACAGCTGACAAATAAGATGTTCAAATTTAAATTTCAAGGGACATAACTCAATATTTATACATTTGAAGTTCCTCTTTTTTTCAATATCTTATTTTCATTCGGGGTTTTAGTTAGTGTATAGTATTGGTAGAGGCAAGAGCTCTTTGGGTGCTTTCTAGTTTTTTTTTTACCTTTTAGTTTTTTTTTTTTTAAATTTTAATTAATGTCAGACATGAAATTGATCTTTGTCTTGAGGGAGGGCCTGTCTTGGTGAAGTAGGTGAAGTTGGGAAAAGAAAGCAAGTGTGGATTGAAAATGCATGTTTGGAGGAGAGCACTCAGTAGGGAGAGTATGGACTGTATCACTTGCTATTCAACCCAGGAAAGGCAACAGGGAGGCAGTTGAATTCAACATGAAAATAAAATTCAATTTGAATTAAATTACTTTGCTACTGTTGTGCACTTGCGGATATAATTCAATGGTTACAGCAGCAGTCTATTGGCAAGGAATCTTGATAATGAATACTCTTTAATAGATTCTTAGGGGTATGTAATTTGGCCTTTATTATGGTCAAACTCCAATGAAAAGTCCAGAGTTGACTTTGTTTTCATACCATGATAAGGACCGCAAGAACAATCCGCACCAAAGCGAAAGGTGTAAACTCATATATGAAATGCACATTTCCTTACCGTGATTTGAAGTTAAAATCAACTGATTTCTCAGAGACTGTCTTACCGATGGAGCTAAATTGACAAGTCTTAAATATCAACAAAAATTTATCTTACAGAAATGCACGGCCTTCTTCCATTCTATAAAATTAATACATTTATAGAAAAAGAAACATATTTTCATAATTTTTTTCATTTGTTTGTATATACAACACAAAAGTTGCTGTAATCATCTTCATAAGAATATAAGTTTGAGTGGAATTTGACTCGGCAGCAACCAGTCATTTTTATTTAGATTTTTATAACGAGTATTGTGTGGGGTAATTTGTAATTTTCATGTGAAAAGTTAAAAACAGAGTTGAGTTGAGGCTTAATTGATCAATCCCTAATTATATACTACTATGAATTTCTAATTGCAAAATACTATTAATTACTAATT
The DNA here is from genome assembly GCA_963457665.1 of Thysanoteuthis rhombus. NCBI lineage: Eukaryota > Metazoa > Mollusca > Cephalopoda > Oegopsida > Thysanoteuthidae > Thysanoteuthis > Thysanoteuthis major. Next base: position 18,193,289 of record OY735242.1, on the reverse strand, counting down.
TTACTAATAGATGATATTACACATTTAAACTGGTATCAAGATAGCATGTAATATTCAATAAAAGATTTTCAGAACTTGATTAAAATATTTCTTGTTGAAATTATTTCTCCTTGAGTTACTTTTTTCTCCTTGATTTAAAACTCACAATTTTGGTAAATTTCTGAATTTAACATTGTATTTTTACATCTTTTCAACATCAATCTGTATTTATATTAGCAAGGGGGAATTAATTGAGGTGTCGAGTCCAATCAAGCATACATCCTGGGAAGTCTGGAGGGTACACAGCCAGAACATTGTGAACAAAAGAACACATAGATGAGGTGTCTCTACCCCGTTGTTTGTTATTTACTGTATTTCCTCCCATCCAAAATGGAAGCCACTTTTGCCCCAAGGACACAATTTTGACTTGCCAAATTTTAGAGAAAAAAAAAAAAAGATGGGACAAGCCTTTAAAAAAGACATCTTTGGCCTATTGGAGTAAGATCATTTAGACTCAGTTCAGTGTTTGTGCCTTCAACACCTAATTGGTAGTACAGTAATTTTTGTTGTGAAAAATTTATCTAATAACCAGTTTTATTATATAGACCTAGTTTATCGGTAGTGAGTACATTAATTAGTGAACCCTGATTATCCCTTTCTTTCTTGACTTCACCCGGCCCTTACCATTCATAGTGAAACTTGAAATTTTGCTCACACACTCCTCTCAATGAGTAGGAAAAATATTTTATTTGTTTTTTGAAAATTCCCCTCAAAAATTGGTATTCAGTAAGGATTCAATATGCTATGTAAGTTTATACTAAATTGGTCACTCGTTTGTTTTTTGAAAATTAAGGCCTTTTCAAGTGATCACAATTTAGCAAAAGGTGATCACTCCCTTTTCCAACTTTTCAATTGGTCACCCTCAACACAGCATATACAGGGGGCGGTGATTCATAATTTCCCTTGGAATACTAGTTTTCTTTTTTCTTTTAGAAAAAATACTTTCAAAATGTACATTAATAACATTATTCTAGCGTGAGGCCCCCTTAGGGTACTAAGCCTAATTGGGAGCAATTGGTTTAATTGGCTCAAAGCCAGCCCTGGTTTCGCATGTATACATTTTTACTTATATATGTATTTATTTTTATGAGTATATTTCAGTTTTTAATATGATTAATGGTCAACTTCAAGCGATAAATGCAAAAAAAGGCAATCTGATCCTGAGCAAAACAAGGCCTGTTGCTAGCCGATTCCTGACAAAATCCCCCCCTCCACGTGCTAACTATCAGCCCCACCTGGATGTTTAACACCCCCCAAACACTCTACAACGACCCACTTCACGACAATGACAACCAGCATGCTGGGATACTTATGTTTTGTTGGTGACATTAGGACATTTATTTTGTTAGGTAAAAGTGAGAGATGAAAAGAGAGAGGGATACATAGGTTTGATAAGCAAGAGAGAAAGAGAGGGAAGGAAAGTGAGAGATAAGAAGAAAGAGAGGGAGAGAGATTACTGTAAAGAAAGAGAAAAGGAAAGTGAGAGATGAGGAGAGAGAAATATATAGGGCATTGAAGCAAGAGAGAAAGAGAGAAAAGGAAAATGAGAGCTGGGGAGAGAGATAGATACATAGGACAGTGAAGAAAGAGAGGTAAGGAAAGTGAGAGATGAGGAGAGAGAGATATATTGGGTAGTGAAGCAAGATAAAAAGAGAGAAGAGGAAAGCGATAGATGAAGAGAGAGAGAGAGAGTTACATAGGGCAGTAAAGTAAAGAAAGAGAGAAAGAAAGAAAAGGAAAGTGAGAGATGAGTAGAGAGATATTTACATAGGGTGGTAAAGAAAGAGAGAAAAGGAAAGTGGGAGATCTGAAAGAGAGAGAGAGAGAAGAAGAAGAAATAGAAGGTAATTGTCCGTTCATATCAATACAAAAAATAAGTTTGAAAAAAATAGCCAATCAAGACTCAATCTAGGGAGGAGGGTTTCTTTCCTTGTTTACCTTTCTTATTTTTTTCTTTATTTCTTTCTTTCCATCTTTATTTCCTTTTTTCTTTCTTCTTTTCTCTTCTTTCTTTTTTCCAATTATATATATATGTAACCTCAACTCACAATTCAGAACGTACTCAGTCACTCTCAAGTGCTTTCTTTGAGTCCAGTCACTTCATTTCATTTCCTCATTCACTAAAAATTACACTGCCATTCATTTACAGAGTTTAGCAAGTAAGAATGAACTGAAGACTTCTTTGATGATACGGTTTAATTAGAGCAGCACTTGAAGCAGTGCTGATGGTGCAGCTGTACAGGGAACTGAAATTTTAGGGGACCCCCAAAAGTATGTCTCAGAAAGATATTGTTTTCATTTTCAATATTTTTCAGTGTCACAGTTTGTTTGAGGATTTATTGTATTACACAGAGTTGGATTATTGATCCATAAAGGAATTTACATCGAATTAAGCATCATAATTTTAGGGTCATATCTTCTTGTTTCGATTTGTTTGAAAACAATAGCTAAGTACAAAAACAGAAGGGCCCCGAAGGAATATTAGGCACTGAGCTTCATCAATGTTAAATTCGGCCCCAGATTTAACCCTTTGTCAAATTACAGGCATTTGCTCTCAGTGAGGAGTTAAAGGCATTTTTCTTCTCAAATTCTATTTCACTGTTCTTATCATCAAAAAATTATCTCACTAAAAAAAACAATAGTATTGTACTAGTCATAAATGACGGGATTATTTACATATGGATCAGTACTTCTGCCTAAGATCGGAGAACGCATGTGCAGTGCCTCTGCGGCACTTCTGCTGAGGATCAGAGTGTAGTATCTGTGCACTCATTGGAAAGTGTTACAGACACACGAATAAAAAAAAATATAAAAATATATATATATGGATACATATTGCGTTGTGTGGATTACTGGATGCCATGGATCTTGTGTGTATACAAATGGATACACTGATTTTGAAGACTCTACCTTGAAAAATAGCATCCAGCAGTTTCACTCCCCGGGACTTCTACTTAGGATCAGAGTGTAGCATCTGTGCACTCACTGCAAAATGATATGCACACAAATTTGAAAAAAAAAAATAAATATATTTATGGATACACATTGTGTTATGTGGATTACAGGATATTACAGATTTTATAAGTTTTTTTCTCTGAAGTCTATACCTTGTCAAATATAATCTAATATATTATACACGGACTTTTCTTTCCGTCAGTTGCATCTTTTATAATCTTGTCTCAAACTAAAATAGACGCACAAAACACAAAGGATTAAATTGATCATTTTCCTGGGTACATCAATAGAACTTCGTAGGGAGAAGCAATTAAATTCAATCATACGGATATCAAGTTTCTCTATAACTATTATAACTTAACCCTCTACCTCAGCGGTTTTCATACTTTATTGTATACATCTGACTTCTATGGCAAACCAACTCTAAAAATGAATTGATTCGGACAAAGCAATTCCAGCAGTCAATGAACAAAGCTCAGTATACTTTACATACTCATCACCTCTCTTTCCTTTCATCTGTCACTAAAAAGTCTGAGATCACCCAAGATTTAGTAATAAAAACACTCGATTGGCAACTCTGTGGCGGAAGAGGGACAGATATAATACTCAAAGTGGACACGTTCAAAGCTTGAAATACATGTTTGTGTATTTGGGAAATTTTAGAGAGTGTTGTGGCTCAATATTGTGCCGCAGCACACAGTTCAAGACCCTCTGCTTTATCGTTTGAGCAATCAACTAACTTAATTTTCTCAAGTTTTACAATTTTAAGCACAAACTAAAAAACTAATCACCAAAGAGATTGAATTTTTGATTTATAATTTTCAAAAGAACTTTTATCTCACTCCCCAAGGTTTACTGCAAATCACAAGAGAAAAAGAGAAAAGCAAATGAAAAAGAATGAAGAGAAAAGTATTAAAATGAACAGAAAGAAAGAAGGTGAACATATCAACTGTTGTAGGTAGTCATTGAGAATATTGAACTGAACCCTTTATTCAATCCATGAAAGTAGATTGTTCTAAATCTGTTGTCCATGCTAGTGGGGTTTTTTTTGTCTTCATCTTGGTGTTATTATAGCAACAATGTTTCCATCATTTTATCCTCCGGCCTTCTTCAATTGTTTACTATAGTCGGTATCCTGGAAATTTTGGACCGAACCCTTTATTTAATAAACTAAGGTAGATTGTTCTCATTTCGCCCTCTACCTTAGAGGTTTTTTTTTACTCAAACCAGTGTCCTCATCTTGGTTGTTATAGTCACATTGTTTTGGCTATCGTACCCTCAGGCCTTTTCTAGGCGTCTAATCAAACCAAGCAATGAATTTTGCTACTAGAGTAGTGTCTGAGGTTTCTTGAATTTTGAGACTCTTTTGAAAACGGCTCAATGTCAGCCAAAGATGGCTCTTCTCCATCTGGGGGTTCCATGTACCGAAGTGGTCGGCGCAAGAGCCAAATGCAGGAGTTCCTGGAAGTGGCTACCCCACGCCGAAAGCGATCATCGGCTGATGTTTTCTCAGCCCATAAAAGTACATCACGTAGAGAAAGTTCTGATAGGTAAGTGTAGAATTTTATGTACTTACGGAATGATAACTTATTTACCTGAGAAAAGATTTTGTTTCTTGTTTGTTCATACATTTTACTTTCAGTTGGATCAGGTAGTATATAAGAGCCAGAATTAAATACCCGTTTACATATTTTTCTTAATACTACCAATGTGTACCATGTATATACATACATTCATACATACTCATAAACATATATATATATATATATATATATATATATATATATATATATATACACATATAAGAATGTGTTATATCATTTGAAACTCTATTTGAAATGACCTTCCATTGTTACGCAGAAAATGAGTTCCTCAATGGTTAAGAGTA
>OY735242.1:18180907-18183407 GCA_963457665.1 Thysanoteuthis rhombus | reverse complement strand
AATGATGGAACAGAACCTCCTGATATTTCTTCATCTCTTATCATATTACAAAATCCACTACTACCATATTGCAACTGGACTTTTCTTGATGTAGACTTACCATCGTTTTCTCACAACATTCTTTGCTAGAAGTTCTGAAAAAGTCCAAATTTTGGATGAAATGTCAGCAACCATAACCAATAATATGAGATGTATTAATCAATCTCAAGTCTTTTCTTCTCCTAAGTTTCAATTTTCTCCACATCATACACATGTATATATCCTTATAAATATATTATACATATATAATGTATATCATAATTATTTCTATCAGATCATATATCCCTTTCTTAAATCATAAATATATGTACATACATATATATATATATATATATATATATATATATATATATATATATATATATTATTTCATAGAGTGCTCGATACATACAACATTTTACTCATGAAGTCAAGTTATTTTAGAGTAGAGCTGGAAATAAATAAATAGTAGATTGTGGATTCGCTACACAAACTAGTTCATATTTCTGCCCTCTTCGGGCCTCATCAGGTGAATTCGCCTGATGAGGCCCGAAGAGGGCAGAAATATGAACTAGTTTGTGTAATGAATCCACAATCTATTATATATATATATATATACATATATATATATATATATATATATATATATATATATATATATATATATTTATATATATATATATATGTAAATATATATATATATATATATATATATGTAAATATATATATATATATATATATGTAAATATATATATATATATATATATGTAAATATATATATATATATATATATATATATATATATTTATAAAAATTTATAAAAATTGCCAGAGTGGCCTGGGTGCAAATATTATTGAGGGGATTGGAAGGAGAAAGACATTGCTGACTGGTTGATTTTTTCCTTAGTACTGGGTGGGGGTGAACGAAAAAAAAATTGTATCAGCCTCAAGCTATAAAACCTTGTTTCCTCCATGAAATTTGTCTGTTTTCAGAACATTCTCCCACTTTTGATGTTAAAGTTATCGTTTATTGTCAATGTTTTCCTTTTTTTAGTTAAGGATTCAATTGAGCAAATGTAATTTAAATTTATGATTGAAACAAAGTTGCCCAATAAAAATGTATCTATATTTATGACTTGAGTCAGCGGACATTGTCAGTTATAAACTTTTAATATTAGAATATGATTGTAGTATGTGTAAACAGATCTTTTCAAACAACTGCATTTAACCATAAATTTTAAAAAAACAATATTTCTCTGTTTACTGATTCAGATAATCATTTCTTCCATAAATTTTCATGTTTTGAATAAAATTAATGTGTTCAAAAGTTTCCAGTGAGACTGTTTTCCTGAAAAATTTTGTTTTTGTCATTGTTCAACCTGCCAGTAAGTACACTCATTACACTCAAACCATTTTTGGTTTGCACCATCCCTACCCACCTGGTTGTGTTGTGTAAGAAAGCATATATCAAGGAACATATTTTATTTCAAATGTGCAGTTATTTCTTCTCTGGGCAATGCCAGGATTCCCTGTTTTTATAAATATGTACATATACAAATACACACACACACATATATCTATATATATCTATGTATATATATATATATATATATATATATATAAATTGATGGACATCGCAACTTACAACATGGATCCCCCGAGACCACATGCGCAACCAAGGCCGGCAAAATGTTAGATGGAGAGACGAGCTAGACAAGTTCAGGAAGTACTGGCTCCGTGACGCCCATGATAGGGAAGTGTGGCAAATCCTGGGGAAGGTCTATGTCCAACGACGGACATTAAAAGACTGATGATGATGAATGATATATATATATATATATATATATATATATCATTAGAAACTATCAAGCATAACTGTCAACCTAAGTTTCTCCAGTTTTTAAGTGGGTTTGGCTGGCAATGTATGTATTATGTTTACAGGCTACTCCAATGTAGCTAGAGGCCTGGAATTTTTAACATTTACTCCCTATTATGTCTAGAAAAACAGTGTTTATATTCTTTTTAAACTCCTCCCCAATGGATTTTTAGAGAAGGGTTTAATTCGCAATGTAAGTTTATGATGAATTAATCCCTCAGTTTTATTCTGGTGGCAAACAAACCTGTTTTTTTTTTTCCAAAATTCAGGTATTTTTAGCGATCAATTCCCCAACAAGAAGCAAGAGAAGTAACTTATTAATCAATCACCTCTTTTCCTAATTTTTCTAATTGATCATGCTGCCAGAATACATCGGTTGCATAACGGTTTCTATTGAGTGACTAACCAGACCTGTATATAGACATATGCCTATTGTCTGCATGCAACCATCCACTAACTAAAAACCAGTTAGTCCACCACTCCTTGATTCGTCCATTAAGGAGAGTAATTGAAATCATTTACTTCCAACGGACTAGTTAAGTAGATCAGTCCATGACTTTTACTCATTAGCCAAGATTAGAGTTTATAATTAACAACCCCCCCATTC
>OY735242.1:17980907-18173407 GCA_963457665.1 Thysanoteuthis rhombus | reverse complement strand
AATTTGTGACCACTTTGGTACAGGGTTTTTTTGATAAAAATAACTGGCTAATAACATGAAACAAAAGATATAAAATTTGGAACAATTTACAATTATTGATATAAATCCATTGTTACCAACAAATTTTCCTTAGCAAAAATCATTATGTGTAGTTTAAATTCTAATACATTTTAAATAAAGTGTTTGGGACTGACTGATCTTGATAACAATAACCGTTCGATAATATTACCTGCGATTATAAAAATCGGCTTATTCTATATTATTATATCTGAAATAACCTTAGACAAAGTATACCAAATTTCAGTATTTGAAAACAAAATATTTACTTCTTCACATTAATGACCTCATCTTTTCAACCTGTAAGCTGCTGCACTTAAGATACTTAGTTGCTTAGTAGAGCGGTGAGTAATATTTTTTTTGTAGATGCCTTTTTTTCACTCTGTCCTATATAACTGGATTCAGCGCAGTGAGTGGGGGTAGGTACTATCTATCAAAGTATCAACTCTGGGTACAGAACACACCATTCATTGTAGAGACTTGAAATTTTGCACACATACTTCTCTGGTTGATTAGGAGAAAATGTTTTTTGTGTTTTTGAAATTCCCTCTCTGCAGGGGTTTTTAGAGGGGGGGGATCAATTTACAATATAAGTTTAACCTAAATTAACCCCACAATTTGTGTCCAATAGAATTCATGCTTGTCAATCTATTCATCATCTATCTTCTATGTATCTGGACTTGCACAGTGATAGGAGGGAATCCCAGCATGCCCTATTTCAAACTTCAAAAAGGAGTACACACTAGCCTTGTGTTCCCGACCTGGTATCCATGGACCCCTGGGAGTCTATAAAATAAGGTGGCGTTAGCCATTTCTAAATTTTTCCACGCAACAAGTTTCAAAGATTCAATGGATCCTTATATTCATGATTATTTATCTATCTATGTGTCTGCCCTTGACACAGACCACACCATTCAAAAGTGTATGGATGGGGTGCAAGTTACTGTCATATAAATGGTTATTACAGCAGTATGTACTTTTTTTTATCAAAGACTTGATTTTCATAGCTAAACACTGGATGGTGGTGATTCATAAATTCCCTCAGAACCCTTGTTTTTATGTGATTCATTTCATTTTTACAGTTAGCCGATGTTGGTGAAATATATTTCTTTGTGCGGTTGGGATTGGAACTGTGTCACTTCTGTTCTCAAATGGACTTGCAGTGTTGCAAAACTATGCTCGATCTGAAATATCTGGCTCACAGGTTCAAAAGGAAATTCTGTTTTTATTTGAATGGTAATATCCCTTCCTCTGTCATCAGGTCCTGGACCCTAATGCATTAGCATATTATTGAATCTCTGTAGCCCCGGGAATGGCTTGACCAACCAGCCAAGTGAGCTACAGATTCTTCCCTAATTGCTCATCTATGTAGGTGTGTGTGTGTGTGTGTGTCCAGGCGGTCCTGGTCACATTTTGGGAGCTACAGTCTTGAGAATTAGCATGAGTTCATCATGAGGCACTCATCAAGAAATGTTTTCTTTTGTTTTTAAGAAAAACATACTTTTTTTGGTCTCTATGGTCATTTTGGACTAACAATTCCCAAATCTTATGCTGGTTTTTTTTTAAAGATAATTTCAGATAAAAGATCTATTTTTTTTAGATAATTTCAGATAAAAGATCTATTTTTTTTAGATAATTTAAAATAAAAGATCTTTTCTTTTTAGATAATTTAGATAATTTTTCTTAGCATTCCCATTCTTCATATCCTGTGCGGGGATTTTGGGGCAAAACATTACATCACCCAGAATTGCCAGCCTTGTCACTGTCCAAATTTGGCTCCCTGCAACGTCTGACTTTTCCAAAAGAGATTTCAGACCATGGATAAAATTAAGGAGAATACGATAGAGCAGTTGATGGTAACCTTGAAAGAGAACTTTGCAGAAAAGTAGAAGGGATGCTGGGATATGTATGTGAGCATTTTGAGGAGGACTGGGAGCCATTGCCCTTAGTTGGCTATTTTTTTGTTAATATTAAATGGCCGGATACTTTCCGTACAGACCCCATATATGTAGTTCGTGCAGGTGTAATATGCCCACTGTTTTGTGTTGCTCTTAATTGCTCGGGTAATTTTGTCGTGACTGTTGCTAGGCAGCTAATATGCACCCAAGTGTATGTCGTGGCTGGGTAGCCATTTTTAATTGTTTGGCATTTAGAAACTGTTAACCAAAACTGTCACGATGGGTTTCTCCAATCTTCAAGTAGGTCTGCCTGGCTGGCTGGCTGGCTGGCTATGTATCATATATACAGGCTGCACCAATGGAGCTAGAAGGCTGGGAATTTAAACGTTTACTCCTTATGTCTAGATTTTTTTGTTTTTTGGAAATTTCCCCCCAAAATAGGCTTTTAGTGGGGAGTTCAATTTACAATGTAAGATTGGGCTAAATAGGTCCCTTATTTTGTGTGCAGCAACACTCACCTTTTTTTAAAAATCCAAACCTCTTTTGTGATCATGGACCAACAAAAGGCAAGAGCAATAAATTATACATTGATCCTCCCATTAAAAAATTTTTTTAATTGATCGCTCAGACACGGCATGCTGCCCAGCAACATTGGTCACATCATATTGAGTGGCTAATCAGAACTGTTTTTTTTTTTCCATTTTAATTTTTTCTATGTTTTTCTATTTTTATTTGTAGCTTCTGATTCGAAAACCAAGCTTTTTGATATTAAAAACTCACTTTTATTTTTTTTAAAGATATTTTAATGTTATGATCTTTTTTTCCCTAATTTCCAAATAATGTTTTGAGAAAATATTATTTCAACTAGATAGATATGTAAAAATAGGTTTAATGAACAGACTAAGATGCACAGACACTGATAAAATTGGGTTGTAAGAGATTTATGCGACAAATGGTTTACAAGGGTATTTAGAAGACTATTGCTCATTGCAACTCATCAAAACCACATAACTGTCAATATCGATCTTTGATACAAGGCCCTCATAATACCAATGCATTGGAAACAGTATGATATTTGCATATTTTTTTGTTTTTTTCAAAGTCCATCTTTTATAGCTCATATCAGCAGCAGCAGCAGCCATTTAAGGTCCATTGCAGGAGAAAGGCCTTGACTGTGTTAACCTCTGCCATGACTTACCAGCAAACCTTTCTATCTCATCTCTCCATTCTATGACTGATCTTCTCCTACTATGTTTGCTATCCCTTGGACACCGATTGACTAACCTTTTGCACCATCTGTTATCCTCCCTCCTTGCCACGTGTTCTGCCCACCTCCATTTTTGTCTCTCAATCACTTCTTGGATATCTTTTACCTCAGTCTGCTCTTGTTTCTATTTTGACCTCTTTCTATCTCTCAGAGTTATCCCCAGCATTTCCTGACTATTAAAAAATAAGATTTTATAGCAACAATCTTTCAGGGTAGAGATGTCCACTTTGAGATTCAATATGTAAAACCTGTTGGCTTAAAATCAAACCTAAAGGACAAGTATTACTTGTCTTCGAAAACATGGGCCGAAAATCTCTTAGATTTGAAAAAACTCAGATTTAAGTTGGTTTAATAGCAACTCCTCTTGTCTATTCTACCGACCCACTAACGGCAATACTTCTTTAGATGCTTCTGACATCTTTATTATTTATCTAGTTTAATAGATAATTAGGTATTGATTTTGGTAGCTACCTGGTTAATTTATATATATATATATATATATATATATATATATATATATATATATATATATATATATATATATATATATGTATACTTATATATATATATATAATCTTAGTGAAATACATTTAGGTTTCATTGAATGGGACTAAGACTTCCTGATAATGGGCACTACTTCTCATGCTTTCAGACTGCTCTCTGGAAGTTATTATCCTTTTAGATGAATTTCCTAGTTACATGCCAAATCCATTGTTTTAGAGAAAATCGGTACTATGTAAATTTCGGTCTGTAAATAAGAACTCTGAAAGCTCATTGTACATTCTCCAAGAGAGAAAATTGTTGTTCATTGAAATGAATTGATGTCTAGGATAATTTTTTTGCCACAGATTTCTATTATTGCTTAGCACACCGATATCTGTATCGGGCATCCTACTACGATCAAAGATTAATAATCAGCCGAAGAGATTTCAATGAGGAAAAGAAAACATAAGCATAACTAAGTTAAATATTTTTCTTTCGGTTGATATCTGCCTTTGCCAGTATCATCAAAATGACAGCACCGTGTTTACCTTGCATTGTCAGCCATGTTTAGTGAGTGGAGAGCCTCCAAGGAGGTGTTAATAAAGGCTCCCTAGTGAGCCTCTCTCTGGTTAAAAGCAGTGAACCAAACAAAGATTTTAAAAAAAGATTAATAGAAATATGAAAATGAAAAAACAAATAATGAAAACAAGAACAGAATCCTGAACAGATGGGTGGAGTTTAGTTAGCATTCTCAACTGGACTGTATTGATATGGCATCTGTCTGTTCTAAGTCATTATCATTGTTTTCACCCGCATCATTATCAATCCAGTAGTTGTCCTACCATTACATGGATTTCTATCCAAAAACTGTGAATTCCGATTCCTTTTTGAGAGCCAATGCAGGCCAAGAAATCACCAAGAAATATAAAGTAGGTGGTTTCCATTTTTTTTTTTGTTTCCATTATTGTTGATGCTTGGGGGTCCAGGGAGCTTTGCCCCTAAAGGTATATAGCAGATATATATGCATATAGATTGAGATGGATATAGCAAATATGATATTAATAATTCAAAAAGTATTAATTTGATAGCTATCAGTATTTTGCTTTCAAAACTTATGCAAGATATTAACCAGAGGATGAAAAGAGTACATTTTTCTCCTCCCTCACAGACAGTGGTGTAGCAAAAGATTTGATGAAAAAAGTAATCTCCTACTGTGATTGCAATCCCTTGGACCCCATTCAACTAACCTTTTGTACAATATCTTATCCTTCCATCTTACTATGTGTCGTATTGACCACCATTTTTTTGTCACTTGATCATTTCTAAGATATCTTGAGATTTGATGAAGAAAAATTTGAAATAAATAGACATGCACTATAAGTTAATTGGTGAAATCAACCCCAAAAGCTGAATTATCTATGCAATGTACAAATATATCCTTTTTATTGAATAATGTCAACAGAAATGCAGTTGGTGAACCATTATTTGTATAGCTCCATTGGAGACTCAGCAGGTTGGGGCATTTTCAAGAAGCCCTCTTCTCAGTTATGCCTCAGGTTTGAAATTACAAAAATTATCACAGATTTATGATTTGTCAAAGGTTTTGCATTCTAAACAATATCTTAAATTTCTCAAGTTTAATGCCATATAAAATGTCAAAAATTTGCCTGAAATTCTGTGATGAGATAATTTTCAAAAGTTTGACCCTTTCAAGACTAACCTATAAAGGTGATTGGTACCTGAATTCAAAAAGAATTTTTTTTAAAAATATATATTTTTATTCTGTGATTTAAGAAAACTATTCTTTTTATCAAATACAATTTTTTTTATATTTCAAAAAAACAAAATCATTGTATGGTATATGTCTCACCAGATATTTATCCTAGGACATATTTGTACCAGTAGACATTAAAGCCGGGAGAATCTAATCTCTTTTTTTTGTAACATATACATCACAAGGGGTTAGGTACTATTTTGTGAAGCCTTTTTGGCGTGGACATTCTGGCATGAGCATTTAGGCGTCAAACCTATTTTGATGTCTTCTCATTTGGCCACAGATGTTTTGGCGCTAAGAACATTATTTCATTTGTGAATCTATATCCACATGAACAGTTTTAATGGAGCAAAATTATCATCATTATTATATTTCTGTTATTTAATCATGAGAATGTTATCATTTTTATATCAAATTTCTCACATTTTTCACAAGTAAATAAGGTACGTTTTTTTACTTTCTAGTTAAAGACATACCCAACTAAGCTTTTTTAAAAAAGCAAGAATCAAAATGTACTGATTGTATGATAGTTCCTGAGGAACATTGTTCATAATTTCCAAATTATCTAAATAGTTTTGTTTTCTTTTTAGTGATTAATGGAGTTAATGTTTTTATTTTTTGAATAAAGTTGTATTGGGTTTTTAAAGCATTTCAAAATTTCATCCTTATATGGTGAATCAGAATCAAGAATAGAAACACCAATAATTGTTTGGAAATTTTCTCCAGTTGTTGAAAATTTTGCAATAAAAATCAGAATTTGAATGTCTAATAAACCTAAATTTTAAAATCAACTGAAATTCAAATAATGATTGAATATTAATTGAATTTTATGTAATTATCTCATATGCGATGGAATGCATTGGGCTTCCTTTATGAAAAATAACTGGCAGAAATGATTTTTAAAGTATATATGCTCCATTTTTGAAATCACATTAAAATGCCACTTGGTTGAGAAAAGTCTAATGTTGTTTAAAAGACAACTCCCGAATAATTGAAGTCAGTTTAATTTTCATCTTATGGCAAAAAGTAGTAGTTATTGTTATTATTTCTATGTTTAGTTACCATTAGATAGCAGATGAAGACTAATTATGTGGTCATAGTAGTACCTATTGTTTTAATGAGTGGGGGGTGCATAAAATTTTGTCTCATTAAAAGAGGTCATTTATGGAAAAAGTTTGAGAAAGCTTGATCTCAACAAAACTGCATTACATTTTTTGATTTACAGATTTAATTGATTAATGGGTGAAGTATTATGAATTATCATTCATATTTTCTCAATTTATGCTTCCATTAACTTTCATCTCAAAATCAAGTTGCGATAAAAAAACAAGAAAAATATTAAAATAAAAGTAAATAGTAGCATAAAAATAAAAAAATTGTGTACAGATACAACAACTTTATTTTTCAATAAATGTACATTTATAGCTTTGGAGCTTTTTAAAGTTTCACTTTTGAATGATGATGAATCAATATACAATTTTTTTTTCAAATGCCAAAACGTCCGTCGCTGAATGGGCTTACACCAAACCCAATATCGCCTAATCGCTTATACCAGATAGTCTCATTCTGCTCTGTAGGTTTCTCAAATAGAACTGTAAGATGTATATATCCCAGCAGTCAATCTTGTAGGAATCTTGCATTGTAAATGTCCAAGGAGACTTGAGAGGATTAATTCAGATTTTTTAGACTTGCAAAAAGCAACCTTGGTTGTTTTCTTCACAATTTTTGGTCATATAATCTTTAAAAAAATAGGGAGATACATCAAGATTGTGACCTTAGGAAATCCCTGCACATACTAAAAGCTTAGCAAAAGCAAGAATAAGTGCTCACCCCAAACTTTTATTATATGTATTTAGCTTTGGTTAGTTATTTTGTTCCCAAATACTTAAAAACAGGCCAAGAGAGCTGAAACTTTAATATGTTGTAGCTTAGACATGAAGCTTTAAATAAACTATATGTTAAATGTAAACTAATTTCATTTGTTCATTGAATTATTTTTGTACATCTTGATCATCTTTATTTATAAGCATGCAATACCTTTTTAGAAAGCTCTATGTCTAAAGTAAAATATATTAGAATTTCACTCATTGGGTGTTCCACTACAATGGCCTTGTGTCAAACTAAGCTGTATATACATTGTAAATACTGAAGTAAGATATACTTGATATTTACTGAGTTTAGCTTTGTCTAATACAAGGCCACAGTGTTTGGGCATTCAGGGAGCAGTGAATTCATCATGTGTTTTTTTATGAAGTGATATAACTTTGCCGGGAAGGTATGAAATGGCCAAATGGTTACCACCACCAGACAACATAATCAGCAAACCAAGTTCAAGTTTCAGCAAAAGCTGATAACATTCACTTCATACTAATGCACTTTGGAAAGGCACAAATCACTTCTTCCCCAGCTCAGAGTAAATAGCAAGGCAATTGGAGTTCTTTAGCCCAGTAAGACAGTCCATCTAAGAGAAAGTTATTCTGACAGAAAAAGAACCCTACAGCTTTGCATTCGCCATAGCTGGTCCCAAGCCCGGATTAGAAATAGAGAGGGATAAGCATTGAGCCAGCATCCAGATGCTGTAAAAATGTTCAATTTATATGGAAAATGTTTTTTGAGGTTTTTGAAAATTACCCACCTAAATAGGTTTTTATTTGAGGGTTCAATTTACAATGGAAGTTTTTGTCAAATTAGTCCCTTAGTTTGTGTCCAGGAGCATTCATGATCATTTTGGGAAATTCAAATTTTTTAGTGATCACAGCCCAAAAATGGCAAGAAAAGTAAATTATTCATTGATTACTCCTTTTTCTAAGTTTTAATTTATTGAGAGACTAAACAGACCTGTTTTTAAGGTAAATTGATTTTACCACCATTACTGCTTAATTCATGAGGTAAAAAGCAGCATATATGAGCGGCAATGATTCATAATTTCTTTTGGAGTGCTTTTGGTTTTAAATAACCTTCACTTCCATTCATTTCTATTTCTTTTTATCATTCTCCTTCATTGATATTCCATTTTCAGGGGTGTATCACTGCTACCATAGGTCCCTAAGGAGGAAAAATTCTGCCTACAAAGCTAGTAGTATTGTTATTTTCACGTCTCATACTAGAACACTGCAAACATTCTTGTTGTACTATGTAGGGCTGTCTTAAGAATATTTGAAGCCCCAGGCAAAGCAATATACTGGATTTTGTCTGGAGGCCATAATGCCGACCCTGTTTTAATACATGGATTCAATAAAAAATCGAGAACTGATTTAAACATGAATGTAAACATAGGTTTGGAGAAGGTTCTCTATGTCTGCTATTTAATAATATAAACCTCAATTTTTATTTTTCAAATTGAGTTTTGGGACCACTAAAATCGTAGGGTCCTACAGTAACTGCCCAATGTACCCATGCAATAAGATAGCTCTGGTGCCATGATAAAGTCACGATTAGCATTGGAGTTTAGTGATTTTTGATCACAGTCATTGAAGTATGTGATGTTAGTTTTGACCTTATTGTTTGCATATTTCTCAAATATCTTTCATGCCTTGAATTGTATAGAAATATCAACTCTTTGAATTCATTTTGGAATCCATTTGTTGCACCTTGAATTGTTATAATTGGGGAGTGTGTTTTGGGGGAAATTGTTACAAAATAAGTTAATAAATACTGCTTGCGATTCAGGGCCACAATTTTGGAGTATGGTTTCAGAAAATAAAACAATACTATTAGCTCTGTAGGACAACACTTTTTAGTAGGTATTGCATCAATTAGCTTTCACCTTATTCTAAAATCAACACATTTCGCTTATCCATAGGAAGAGGTTTGTATTAAATCTATTAATGTAGTATTGAGATTCTTTTCCCCACAAACATCAGGTAGGTTTTAGGTTTCTCATTTATCTTCTCCAGTTGAGATTCATGGGTGCCAGTCATTTTTATTTGGTTTTTCATAATGGATTTTAATCAATAGAGAAAATTGAATTCTATATAAATCCCTATTCCCATCTATATTTAGTTGGTTTCACAAGTTTTTAGAAAGCGTTCACGATTAAAGGGAAATAACTCTGAAAGACTATCTTCCAATACAATTCCTTATCAACAAACATGCAGTAACCGTATTTTAGACGACCACACCCTACCCCACTCTATTTCAGCAGGGAATATCAGAGAGATTTTTTGTAGCATAAAGATTGCCAAAAGTTATCTCCCTTGATGGCTAATAATGGCTTGATTTTTTTCAAGCAGAATTGTGGATTAAACTAGTTAGGTTTAGACAAAGTCTTGTGTCACATATTGCTGTGGTGGGACAGTGATTAAATAGAAAGTCTCTAATAAGAGAGCTTTTATTTTCTTAATTCATTTCTGCATTCAGTGATCTTCAAATGTATATTTTCTAGTAAAGCAGAATAAAATCATTTTCAAATATATATCAACTACAAATGACTACCAATATTATACAGAGTTTTATGAAAAAAATTATATTGTTAAGTGTTTTATCACGCTTGTAAAAGTGCAAGTCATTGAATTCATCTATATATACTTTGAATTATAAAATTAATCAAGTTCAGTGCATTATTCTACTTGAAAAATCTACTTTTTTTAGCCATCAAGCTGTCATTGGACATAGACCTTCCATAAGATCTGCTAGATCTCTTTATCAGTGGCATTGCAGGGCCGGTACTTTCTGAATTTGTCTAGCTTTTCATGCCATCTTACTTTCTGTTGGCCACAATTTGGCATATTTGGGATCCACATTGTAAGTTGGGATGTCTATCTGTTGTCTGACATTCTTGCAACATATCCAGCCCATTGCCACTTGAGTTTCTCAATGGTTTCTGTAACATCTCAGACTCCTGTCTTTTCTCTAATGTACTGTGATGTCTTATGATCTATCCATGTGATGTTGAGCCTGATTCTCTCATGTGCACATTGCATGGTTCTCAATTTGAGGGTCAATCTTTTTCCATGTTTCAGCTCCATAGGTGACTATCAGGAAGATACATTGGTTGTATACCTTTCTTTTTAGGACTAGTGGAATTTTCTTGTTCTTGAGAGTTGAGCTGGCTCAACCAAAAGCTTGCCAACCTAGTGTGATTCTTCACTTTATTTCTTCATCTTTTGAGGATTTCTTGGAGATTTGTTGTCCTAGGTAGACATAATGGTCTACTTTCTTCAGCTCTGCATTTTCTATTCTGGATCGTTGTATCTTTGTCCTCAACATGTTTGTTGTACGTGACATTTGTTTTGTTGAAGTTCATGTGAAGGCCAACTTTCTTGCTTGCTCCATTAATGTTCGTCTAGCATTGGATAATTACTGATTGGAATTCATTTTCATTCTGATGCTTTTAATTGATTTGAAATAAATGATACCTACTATTTAGAATTCATTTTCATTGTGACACCTTCAACTATTTTAAAATAAATGAATGATCACTCCTTGCAATTCATTTTCATTGAAACTCATTCAATTGTTTTTAAAATTAATGGATGTGTTGATTTGAAAAAAAAAAATTTTCAGATTACATGAACATAACTTAGAACTCTTAGCCAAAAAAAGGATTTGGCAACAATTCTAGGGGAAGACAATCCTTAGTTGATTTCATCAGAGTTACTTTCCATCTCACATGCCGATCCCCAAGGATTACTCCTTTCCAATGTCACCATTTGGTACAGTTAACGATAGTTTTGTTTGCTCTATGACCTTTGAGTTGCATTTTTACTTTTCAGAAAATGAAAACGCACATTATGTATTTACTTATTCCATCTTCAATGTTAGAATCAACAGACGAAAATAAGTCAATTGTGAATATATATATATGTATAAAAGAAATAGTCTATACAGCAACCACCTTAAGTACACCAACATCTTCACTAGCTTTACCACTAACAAGACTTTCTACATATACCATAACTTTAACTGTTATAGCAGAAATATTATATATCTCCTAGGGTGCAATAGATGCAAATTACAATACATAGACAAGTCTGAGTGGCAATTCATCATTAGATCTAATAACTAAAGACAAAGGATCAAATCACGAAACCATCCTAGTCCACTCCCCGTAGAACTACACCTCTGCACCCTTGGACATAAGTTTACCACAGACGCCAGATTCATAATCATTAAGAAAAATTTTTAAATACATCAGCTGACATAACATAATTTCTTGAAAGACATGAAGATATGTGGATCAACAAATTCAGAACTCTCTCCCCCAATGGACTTAATATTAAACTTAACAACCCTGACTTCACAGATCTCTGATATCATAATCCTCCCACTAATAACAATCTCACATCTACCTGCCTTCATGTATATCTAATATTGGGAACTTCACAGTCGCACAGACCCCTACCTATAAAAACCTTTGTATGGTATCTCATTCATACAACTCAGAGCCAGCAGACTTTCCTTGACCAGTAAGGATATTACATATGAAATTCCTTGACCTCATTACCCCACCATCTGTACTATCTCCAACCTACCCAAACAATCTAATACTAAATCACTACCCTACAACCCCAACATCTTATGGCCTCTCCAAGACTTACTACAGCTTGTACTATCATATCTTGCCACAGACCACCACAGGCTTCACCACGGACAGAAGAAGGTCCCACTCTTCATGATGACCCTGAAAGAATCCTCTTCCTTGATTCCAATTTCTGCTTCCATAGCAAAACATCTGACATTAGATTTATTTCCTATGGAAACCTTTAAACCACTGAAAGGTATACACAAGCACACACACACACTACTGAAGATAGAAACACCTCCCGGAACATGTATAGCACATCAATTAATTCATTTATGGATTAACTAATTAATAAATAAAGTCTCCATACACTCTTACTCCTGAGTCTGTCTCACTTCCTATTGTTCACACACACATATATATATATATATATATATATATATATATATATATATATATATATATATATATATATATATATATATATATATTATATATTATATATAATTTGTTCTTTGTCTGATAGTCTTATAATTACATTTGACATCAGGCCTGGGCAGGATCAGCTGAAACAAACAGGATATTAAAACCATAATCAATACTTTCAAAATCTATTTGTATTGATTTGTTTAAATAATCAGTGACCAGAACAATCATCTATAACGAATCTATTCATATAATCATATTTCATAAGGTTAAGAAGTAACTGAAATACTTCGAAGCCATAGTTTCTTATGATGGACTGGAAGTAAGGGTCCAGTTCAGCATTATAGTTCCATTTTAAATAGAACCATAACTCTAAAACCTAATAAATTTGTTTTCAAAACAAACAATTTTCTAAAGGTATGATATTGATTGAAAGGACAAAAAGATTTTTCCTAGAAATTTTTTTAAGCAGGGTTTTGGGCTTTGACTGAAGTTACAAATCTTAACCCATGATAACAATGAAGTATATATATATATAAATATATATATATATATATATATATATATATAACACCTATATTTTTTAATATTGCAGACCAATGTGACAATAAAGTATTGAGTCTTTAAACTGCTAATCTAACTATATAATTACCATTGTCACTTTTTTTTTGTTGATGTCTGTAAAAGCCATGCTATTTCAATCTTATGTATGAGATCAGGAGACACTGACATGATTGTGATTTGATCACCTGACGTAGACCTTAGTAGACTAATGATATACAAATGAGCCACTACTGCATGGTCAGAATAAATGAAGATTTCCTGCCTGAAATATTGTCAGTCAGTCAGTTAGGTGGTGGGGAATGGATATATAAGCAGTTGAAGTTGCTAAACAGACAGCCCAATTTATTGAAACAAAAAAACAAAAATATGTTTCCAGAAATCGATATGCAAATTGAAAAATTGAAAAGATTGATTTAAGAAAATGCTTGTTACCTTCATTGGACACAAATTTGACTGATTCCAAAAGGTCGATTCTTCCTGTTACACGGGGTGATGTTGATTGTTTTAATTGAATTAAAACCACACATTTATTCATTTTGTCTTAAAAAATCCAAAAGGGCCCAATGTAGAGAAGGTGGTCCCGATTGTAAATCTCCACACACTCTCTCACTCAGTTAAGCAGATGTTAATGCATAAACTATATTGTTATTGCTTTCAATAAATTAAATTGTTTATATATGTAGGAAGAATTATTTAGTGATAAATATTGTATAGCTGATGATACCCTATGTAACAGAAAAAAGTGACCTTCTGAAACAAGGCCAATAAAGACAAAAAAGCATGCAATGGGCTACAATTACAAAATATAGCAAAAAATCAGTGACATATTTTATCCTTCTGTCACTGCAAATTGAAAAACACATAAAGCACAAAAATAAAACTAATATGGTTCCTGATTTTGCTTGGTAACTTTTGGTTTGAATTTACCAAAAGATCCAAGTTCTGTTTATTTGTATCTTTGTTACCATAATACAGCAAACATGTTATCTGTCATTTTTATGGCTTCTATGTAAGTCATTGTATATTTGATAAGGACTGTTCCTGTCACATTCTTTGTATCAGTGGCAGCCACCAGTCCCTCCACCTTCTTACTTTCGAATTCAACTACCTAACCTGCTTTTTCTCCCTCCTTGTTTTTTACCCTCTGATTAAACTACAAAACTTTCTCTTCTCTTCTCTCCATTCCTACCCTCTTATTAAATTACCTATTTTTTTTTTCTCTCTCCCTTCTTACCTTGTGTGTTACACTTTTAGTATCTGTAGCAGTCATTATCTGAGTCTGTTCTTGCAGACTTAAAACTATCAACCAGGTCAGATTAAGCTTCACTGAAGTCTGAGGCACAGCTCAACTTGGGGGCCCTCTACCTTATATATATATGTATAATGAAAACAAAATAAAGAGCTTGACTGATTTTCTCTATTTACTGTAAAAACTTGATGTATATGCTGAAAATCGTGAAAAGGAGCAGATTCTGATGATTTAATGAACTTGTAGGAAAGTCTTTTCACAACCTTGGGATACAGCCAATTTACCTGCTGTTGAGCAAAATAGTCCTAATTGGGTCTAGCTAACCATATTAGCTAGAGGGTTAATGTAAAGAAAATTGACATTTTTTTTTCAAGCTATGGCTTACTCAGAGACCCTTAGAATCTAGAAGCCAGAGGCCTGTGCCTCCTGGTTAACACGGAATTGCTGTTAGCAAAGCGATGGGTCGTAGACTGACATAAGATGAAATTACAAAATCCTCTTTTGGATTTGGTCTTAGTTCAAAGTATGCATGAGCCAATAAGTAACTGTACACCAAAACTATCAAAATAGGTTTCTTCAGTTTTCAAGTCAGTCCAGCTGGCTATGTATGTGTGTATCATGTTTACAGGCTGTATCGATGGAGCCAGAGAGCTGAAATTTCGAACATTCATTCTTTATTATACCTACAAAAAAAAGTTTTTATGTTTGTTTTTTAAATTCCTCCCTAAAATGTTTTTTAAAGGGGGTTCAATTTACAATGTAAGTTTATCCTAAATTGGTCCCCAGTTTTGGCCCATTTGTTGTTTTTTTTTAAATTCAGACTTTTTAGTGATTATTGCCCAACAAGAGACGAGAGAAGTAACTTATTCATTGGTCACCTCTTCTTCCGATGTTTCAATTGATCGCTCCCAGCTTGGCATGCTGCCAAAGTTTATTAAAGAATTTTTAAAAGAAAAATGGAAACACTTTAGTTTTATAGAAATAGCTACAATAAAGTAATTCTTTTTCTTTACCATAATCATTCAACGTGTAGGCCATGGCTTGAAAAAAATCATTTTGATTTTTTATTACATTAACCCATTGGCTATGGTGGTCAGCTAGACCCAATTTGAACCACAGTTGTGAAAATGTAAGCAAGTCATTATATAAATATAATAAGAGTCTGTCACAATTATTGTATCAGTAGCAGCCATCCAGTCTCTTATCTTCTTACCCAGTTATCAAATTACCCAACTTTTTTTCACCTCATATAAAAATGGCTAAAACATTATGTCTAAAAAAATACCTGTTCTTTTTTTGTTGAAAACCCCTACCCAAAATAAATTTTTAGTCGGAATATTCAATTTGGTATGTAAATTCATGCTGAATAGGTCCGTTAGTTTGTATTTGGCAGCATTTACACTTGTTTTTTTTTTTTTTAAATCAGACTTTTTTGCTATCCACCAAAAGGTGAGAGAAGTAACAAATTCATTGACAATCCCTATTCCTAAATTTTTAATTGATCATCCTGAACACATGCTGCTAAATGATCTTGGTCACTTAACAGTTTTTATTGAGTGACTAACAAGACTTGTTATTACTTATATATTTATACATCCATATATCCTCATGCCTATTTGTATAGTGTTAGCAAGTGCCCGCTCATTTCAAATCCTTGGGGACAAATCTCTCCAAAATTTGAAACATCTAACTTGTTAAGAAGTTCTTAAAATTAGATGTGTGTAAACATTGTTATATATAGTTAAATCCCATGATAACTGGCAGTTACATTTCTTTATTGCGAGATAAATGAAATTGAATTTAAAAAAAAACAATCTTTGGTTTGATGGGGCAAGAAAATGGAAGCCATTTTAAAAGGCTAAAAGTGGGAATATTTTTCAATGACTGACTTTGAAAATGGTTAAAACATTAATTGAAGAATATCTTAGAGCTAGAACAAATCAATGGCTTTTATTTTCCTTATTGAGTTGAAATCTGATCAATGTGTTGTATAATCATACTTTTTTGAGCCCTTGTATAAGTTTTTTGAGTGTATATATATCTATATATAGATATATACACATATTTGTAAAAAATAATCCTTACTCATTTTATAACCGCTATACTGATGGTATTGAGCACTTTTTTGAACTAAGATCTACTTAATACATTAATGCTTGTTGTATATTTTATTATTGTTCTTATATATATATATATATATATATATATATATATATATATATATATATATATATATATATATGTATATATAATTCTGGGATGGAGCACTTCAGTAGATGGGAAATTATGTAAATATATATTGCTTAGTTTGGTCCTACTGACTATCCAGTTCTACATAGGGAAGAGGTAAAATGTCTAACGCTGGGTCTGAAGCAAAGATTTCAATCCTACCTTGTGGTACTGGATGTTGAATAGTCTCTAGCCACACTAATACAATGAAACTGCTATCTATGGATGACACAATTAT
Source organism: Thysanoteuthis rhombus (assembly GCA_963457665.1). Taxonomy (NCBI): domain Eukaryota; kingdom Metazoa; phylum Mollusca; class Cephalopoda; order Oegopsida; family Thysanoteuthidae; genus Thysanoteuthis; species Thysanoteuthis major. The sequence continues at coordinate 18,156,759 of OY735242.1, read as the reverse complement.
TAATTATATATATATATATATATATATATATATATATAAAGTAAAATTGGACTGTAATCCTTTGTTTATGCAAGTTTGATTGAATATAATGGATAAGGAATGTTATTTCTATTATTATTCAGACTATCCTCATCTTGGTTGTTTTTCATGGTCCGAATAATAATAGAAATAATAATAATACCACATCTCAAAAATTGAGAGAAACAATAAGGAATGACGTTTCAATTATTTTAGTAGTCTTTCTTGTTTCCTCACGAAAAAACGTATTTTGGGGTCAGGACATCCTATTACTACATTATCTAGACGTCTCACCTGCCATCTCTCTGATCAGAATGTATTGAGAGCCCATTTAAACAAGCAAACACTATTTGGAACACATTTTAGTCAATAACTCACAAATTCTCTATAAATCCAATTTCAAAAAAAAGACTTGTTGTACTTGATGTCATTTTGATAAAATTAAAAAACCCTGCCCTTAATAAAATCTCCTATGGACATGGGCAGGAAGTGCTTGTAGTGTTTGATAACTAGAAACCCCCTTCCCACCAAAAAAAGGATCTCTCACTATAATAAAACCTGCAAGTAAAAATCTTTACCATCTCACTTTCACTACTTGTGATAAGTAGATCATAAAGAATTGTGAACTTTAGGACCACTCAAAAGTGCTTGATCAGAAATGACATTTAGTCAATTTTTACATCAGTTTGAAACTGAAATTTGTTCTCGTGAGAAAACTAGAAAAACTACAGAAAAAAACAAAAACAACATTCCTTGTCCATTGGATTCAATCAAACTCGTATTTCTTTCTCTCTCTCTCTCTCTCTCTCTCTCTCTCTCTCTCTCTCTATATATATATATATATATATATATATATATATATATATATATATATGATTATTGTGTCATCACCAGAGTGCCCTATTCCTATGGAAGAGCATTGTATAAGCTTACAATGAACGGGTTACTTCACTTAAAGAGTGCTCAACCCTGAATAGAGGAGCGTTAATAATTGTGTCATCCACAGACAGCTGTTCTGTTGTATTACAACTCTTCAGTGTGGCTATAGATTTCCCATTATCCCATCCAGTACCATGAGGCAGGATTGAAACCTTCGCTCAAGATATATATACATTTTTAGCTATACAGTTATATGGAAATTAAATCTGTGCTATTTTAGCCATTTTTAATGTCAGGAATAGCTATTGTCTTCTGGCCCCATCAAACCAAATATTGCCCCCCAAAAATTTAATTTTGCTTGCTGAGGAGATAAACTCCCAAGGATATGGGGTATGATTTTCATGCTAATTACTCAATGGCTGTAGAATGCAAAATAACCCAACTGTTGTAATAAAGAGCAACAATAATAAGATGAAAGATAAACTCGTCAAAATAGATCAAAATACATTTCACTTTTCGCTCCCAGTGATTGGAGATCATCAAAAAATCAACTATAATCCAATAATTTATTTTGATAATTATCATTCACCTATTTTCTTTTTTTTTTCAATAAATCATCAATCATTATTTTATTGAGCGTCAGTAAGGAACAGGTAACTTTTGGTTGTGGGACCTGTGTTTGAACCCAAGTATATGGAAAAGCACAATGTAGGGAACATAGTTGTGATTGTGAAGTTTCAAACCCTCAGCTCTGGATGTTCAAAATGGCGCACAAATAAAAACAATTCAACAATTTATTTATTCAAATCCAAGAACAATATAATTTATGTATTTACTTCTGTTTTTCTTTAACTAATTCTCTCATTTTTTCATTCGTGCACTACTTTTCACATTGAGTGAGCAAGAGTGTGAAACTTTACAATTTACAATCTACACCAAATTCTCTACATTGTACCCATTGATATATATCTAGCATTGGATTCATTTTTTCAATTCGTTTGTGCATTTTATCAACATTGAGTCAGCGAGGGTGTGGAATTTTACAATTTACAATCGGGACCACATTCTCTACATTGTACCTATGGAAATATATTCAGCAGAGGATTAGTTTACGCTTGACACCGTTACTTGTCATATTTCATTATTAAGTCACAAAGCCGTTTCTATGACAACGAAGTCACTAGTGTCATTGATAAAATAATAAGGAGACGAAAATGGATGGGAAAAGATTTAATCCCACCCCACCAAAAAAGTAAGTATTTCTAGGTCTTCGGATTATTCATCGGTCAACAGCAATCTTTTATCAGCGGATGTTTTTAATGCCATTTAATAAAATCAAAAAGTTTAGTACGAAAGATTGATTTAAAAAAATGGATTACGTTTGAAATCTCGTTTTTTTATCGTCTGCTTCTTTGATTCGTAAAAGAAATAACATTTTTTTTATTGATTTGAAGTAAAAATATTTTCTTTAATTAGTTAATTCTCATTCTTATCTGCTTTTCTATAGAAAGATTGTTCAAATTAAATCTTTTTACTAGAATTTTTTTCTTAAATGGATCTCGTTACCCTCTTCTTCTTTGTCGTCAAAACAAAAATGTCTTCTACACGCGAAAACGTGGTTTCAAAACTTCTATTAATTTTGACTACTTTTTATTTTTAGCTTAACTATTAGTAGTATTTATAACACGTAAAAAAAGTTGTCAAAATTAATAAAAATTAAATTGGGTTACAATACTTAATCCAATGATAATAATAATCAAAATAATTGATTTTGCTATTTTGTTTATATATATTTTAACTTCTATGACTACATTCTAATTTTTACCTTCATCTAAATTTATTGTTTTCCATTGCAGTTGATATCAATAAGTGTATCAAATAAAAATAGTTAATGAAAAATATTAAGCTGAAGGTAAAAAAAAGTTATAAAATTTTAAAATGCTATATAATACTTCACCTAATTAAAATAGATAAAAACGTATAGTTGATTTTGTTATTTTGTTTATATATTTTAGAATATTGCCATAAGGCTGTGTAAACAAATTTTTGGCAAAATATGTCTTTGATATATATAGATACATTTAAAAAATTTTTTAAAATATATATAAGAATATAAGATAAGATAGATAAAATATGAATATGTATATAAATGTACAAAGTTAAATGAATATTAAAATATCTTTCCATTTTTTTTTTCTTTCCGGAGTTTCAATTTGTTCTAGAATCTTAAATCCTTAAACAGATTGAAACACAGAATAAACATTCAAATTACGATGTTTAAACATCATTATTTAACTTAAAGTCCATCATGGATCAATAATCTATCTCTATGTAATATGATATATCTTCAAACAAATTGAAACACTGAAAAGATATTAAAATTATTTAACATAAAGTTCTTTCTTTTTACCTTATAATCTATCTCTATTTAACGTAATATATCCTCAAATATCATTCCCTTCAAATGGTTTGAAAATATGATTTATTTTCCTATATGAATGGAGAGAGCAGTGCAAAAGTTTATATTCTGTTGTTTTTATTAAGAGAAAAACTATACATAATATAACTAATTTATGTATTATTACAATAGTATTATTATCACAATAAGGATGATGTACAACAATTAAATTCAAGAAAATGCTAGTGTTTAAATACATAGATGAAAAAAATAATTAAGAATTACGTGACTAACACCTGTATCTTTTCATTAGTAACTTTATACCCACTTTTGCGCACTTCTGTCTCTCTCTCTCTGTCTATATATATTTATTTATATATATATATATTTATATATATATATTTATATATATATATTTATATATATATATATTTATAATTTATATATATATATATATATACATATATATATATATATATATACATATATATATATATTTATATATATATATTTATAATTTATATATATATATATATATATATATATATACATATATATATATATATATACATATATATATATATTTATATATATATATTTATAATTTATATATATATATATATATACATATATATATATATTTATATATATATATTTATAATTTATATATATATATATATATATTTATATATATATGTATATATATATATATATACATATATATTTGTATTTATATGTAAGGGAAATAAATGATAATTTAATACCATTTATAGGAATTATAGACTACACCAGCAAACAATCGGTAATCTATCTAATCTATGATTTATTATGTTACATAGATAGAATATAGATCCATAAATGATAAAATCAAACATCATAATTATATGAATATTTCATTTCAATGATTGCTAAATGAGTATAAAAATAAAAGTGTCCCCAAGAAATCTTAAATTTGGCCCAGTCTTAATTAGGCATGTTTGATTTAAAGTTTAATGACAGACTTAATCAAAACTTACCTTACAAAGTTTTCAAGTAATCAATTACAAACAATATAATTTCCTATTACACAAAATTAATGATTGAATTGAATTAGAATTGATATCATTATCGTATGACCATATGGATGTCCGCTGCCACTTTTTCAGGGAAGGGATGATAAAAGTATAAATTAGGGCTGTGGGACAAAAGCTTATATTTCTAGAGGAATGGGTAAAAGGGTTCATTTGGAATATATTTTAGTGGTAACATTAACTTTGGTTTATATAAAATAATTGTACTACACCAATATTTCTTATTGACTACAAGGTTCCAACTTTCAAAGGCCCGATCCAATGGGGGGGTGGGCACGAACTTCTCTCTGCACCCCCCAGCAGATGTCTATGACCGTATTGTTTAAGGTTTATTATCATTAAGCTATGTTAGCTTTCAAGTTTGAAATTGGAGAAATTTTTTGTCAGAAAAATTTGATTCAAATTATGATTTAAGCCATTTTATCATGATTAAATCAATGTTGGGGCCTGTGCTGCTGCTGATAAATTCAATCCTCTTTTTGTATATAAAAGTAATAATTATTGTCAATTTGTTTGTTTTCCCTTCTATGTCCATGTCCTACAAAAGAGAACAAATGGGAGAGGAAGAGAAGGAGATTAAAAACTCTGGTGTTTTGATTGTTGTCAACACAAACAGAAAATTCCTCTGGACTTCTCATATCTTTATATACTAGAAGAAAATGTATATATACAAGGCTAATTTAAAACATGTATATATATATATTTCATAGCTGTTTTTAGAGGTTACTTTATCTATAATAAAGTGATGAATATTGGAAATTTTGCAATATGGTATGAAACTAATTATATGCCACGAAGCTGTAAATATCTATCTATCTATCTATCTATCTCTCTCTCTCTCTCTCTCTATATATATATATATATATATATATAAATAATTCATGATATAAGTAACCGTCAAATTCTGGAGGTGGGTGTCTCCGTAGGTAAACATTCGGGAAGAGATGCTATAAGCATTGAAATACTGCACTTGGAACTTTTTCCTGTTTCTTTTGTTTTTACAATAATTGCATAGTCCTGAAAGCTTTACAGCTTTTAACACTAAACATTAAAAAACTTCTTCAAAATTTTTTGTGTCACTTCAGACACTTATTTTCCAATATCTGTCAAAGCAATCTATGTAATTTTCATCAGTGTTTTTTTTTTTCATTTTACATATACTTCGCTATTATGGTATAAATTTTCTCTTTTTACACATATGTATATATATATATATATATATATATATATATATATATAATATTTATAATAACAAAGTATACGTAAAACATCGAAAAACGCTGAAGAAAATTACATAAATTACATTAACAGATATTGGGAAATAAGTGACTGAAGTGAGACACAAAAAAAATGTTTCAAAAAAGTTTGTTAATATGTTCAATATTTAAGGTGTAAACTTCCTGGACTATATATGAAAATTTTGAAAAATAATAGAGATTGACAAGAAAAAAAGAAATATGAATAGAATAAGGAGGAATTTTTCCACCGAGAAAATAGACTTTCCCCCCCCAAAACATCGTAAATTAAAATCCGAATAAATCAGATCATTTGCCTGATGAAGCTGAAAAGAGTAGAAATATAAATATGTTTTTGTAGCAAATCTGTTATTTCACCATATGTGTACATATATTTATACATATATATATGCATATATATATATATATATGCATATATATATATATATATATATATATATATATATATATATATGCATATATATATATATATATATATGCATATATATATATATATATATATGCATATATATATATATATATATATGCATATATATATATATATATATATATGCATATATATATATATATATATATGCATATATATATATATATATATATATGCATATATATATATATATATATATATATATATATATATATATATATATATATATATATATATATATGTATATATATATATATAACACGAATCAGGGATGCAATATAATGTAACATGATAAAATACAATATCTGATGTATGATGGGTTTATTTCATAGATTGCTCAATACATTCAACTTTAAATATTGTTGGTTTAGTGTAGAGCTTGAAATATAATGGAATGAGGATTCACTACAGAAAAATGTTTATGTTTCTGCCTTGCTTGGGCTTCTTCAGATGAATGATTTGGTTTATTTTAGATTCCTGTTTCATTCCCCTGAAGAAGCCTGTACAGGGCAGAAACATAAATGTGTTTGTGTACTGAATCCTCATCCGATTATATATATATATATATATATATATATATATATATATATATATATATATATATATATATATATGTATAAAGGAAGTAAATAATATTTTCATATTATTTAAAGGAATTATAAATCACATATGCAAATAATGATTACACATCAAAAAGATTTACAAATAGAATGAAAGCAATCAGCTTTGACTTTGGATTTCAAAATGGCCAATATCAAATTTCCAAGCCTATCAAGTTATTGGTGATCACTATAGAATGTGATTTTAATTCATAGAATCATTTTGAAATACTTTCAAGGGATATTTTATTGATTACAACCAATTTTTATTATATTTTACACACCATCAATTGGAGACAATGGTTCAGAATTTGAAACAAGAAAGTAAGTCTTGATTGTTATATTTAGATACTGATTGAGTTTTCCAATACTGTTGAAATAGAACTGAAGGCTGCAATAAAACATGTATTCCAGCAACTCTCTCTTGAGGTGGCAGCACCTCTTATCCCTGCCATTCCCTGCCATACATTAATAAGATATTTTGATGCAAAATATATCCCTGTCACCTTGTGAATGAAATCTTTATATGGATATCAAAAAAGCACTCTTTAATCTAGCAAACCATAAAATCATAGTCTTCAAAACCACTGATCCAATTGTGTGGATGAAATTACTCAGAAAGTAACAAAAATTGAAATTTCAAATCTTTATTCAAGGAAAAAATGGAGAAATAAGATTTAAAAATTGATGAAATAGAAGAATTTTGTTTTGAAATATTTCGTTAATGTATGACAGGATAGTTTTTGCATCAGAATATTTCATTAAGGTATGGCAGAGAGTGATAAGGAATGACAGAGATAAAAAGTATGATCCATAGCATAGTGGTTATTTAAAGTGAATTCTGTCTCCACAAGATGCTCTGGATCATTGGTGTATGAGAACTGTTGGATTCAAGGGGCAGAGGGATTGATTTGTCTGAAATTTCTACAGTTTTGCTCAAATCAACTCTGATTTGCCTGAAACTTTACACTGTTTTGCCTAAATTTAGGGGATCAGTTGCCCCCACTGCCCCCTGCTTGTACACTTATTCTCTGGGTGTTCTATAAATGAGCCTCTGTTCCAATATTGCTCAAATAACTATTGTTTGATAAATGGAGATGATTTTGTTTTGAATCAGTGTATATTTTTCTCACTTTTTTAATAAGTTTGTGAAACTTTCAAGCAAATATATTAAGCCAAATAATTTTCACTATTCTATAAGCTGATTTGATCAAGCCCACACAATAGAAGATTAAGTTTTAGTATATTCTCATATATAGACTGAGAAACTTTCTTTCTAAGTCTGCTTGAGAATTATTTATATTCTTTAAAGAAACAACTACTATTATTTAAAAAAGTTTTACATATATATTTGGAATATGAGGCTATATAAAAAAAATCTTTCATCATTCACACTACACTGTACCATATAAATACTTTATACCTCATTGGTAATTATTTGTCATCTTTTTGGGGTTAAATTGTGCTACATGAATATTTCATATCTCTTTAATTTTAAGATATCAATTGGTTTTTACGAATTATGAAAATCTATTACTTTATAAGTCAGAAATGACAGGGAATTCATTTGCTGGGTCCGGTACAAAAACAAAGTCGCAAAAACAAAATAATTTTTTCTCCCAAAGAATTTTAAAATCTTAGAATAGTTTACCAACTCTTGTAATAAATAGTACAAGTAATTCATTGAATGATTAATTGAATAAGTTAACAAATTTAGATTATCTAGAATAGGAAATGAATTAATATAGATAGCTAGCAGTTGAAATATGTGAAAGAATCTTGGGAAAAAATGAGCCTGGTAAATGTTTCTCTGTACTGATAAGCTTATAGTTCTTTATTAAGTTTCATACATTTTTATCATTTGAATCAATGTGTGTTTAAATGTTGAGTACATATTATTAATGTATTTTGTATATTGAGATGTTTATAGAGGCATTTTTATTTGATGAATAAATAAATAATAAATGCTATTTGCAATTTTTGTTTAAAAGGCCAGGCTTCCTGTTGAAACATGGATCTAGAACACCATCCTTTCGGTTGATGGGAGTCAGAATGTACTGTAATGTTCCTGCTTGTATTTATGAGTGGCTTCTTTTTCTTCAGACTGTCATCCTCATCTTTGTTGTTTTGTTTTTCACAGGATCTCAATTGGTATGTTCTCCAATCTTTGTTAGGTAAACTTTAGTTAAGATTGATCTAGATCTTCCCTTAGTTTATACTTGTCTTTGGAGTTTTTGATTTCACAGTGTTTCAATTGCTGTTGTATTTAATCTCATCATCACCTGGTTAATATTAACTCTTAAATTCATAAACTGCAGGTAACAACTTGTTCTGACAGTGAATCCCTTTAACATATAGAATTAAGAATAATGAAACTCTTCTGTGAATTAAACAGAAACAAGAACTAAAAGTTCAATGGGATGTCCATTAAAAAGTTTAATGTCATTATTGCCAGATCACATGACACTAAGAAGAAGATAATTTCAGGTAAGAAGCATCTGATCAGGGAAACACCTTCCTACCAACTTTCAAATAAATCTGCGCCCAAATATTGAGAAAAGCAATTTTAAATGCCATTATTGTCAGATTAAGTGACCCTGAGTGGAAGATTCTTATAAGTAAATAGCATCTTATCAAGAGACAACTTTCGAGCGAGTTTCAAGTAAATCTGACTCAAACCAGATGAGAAAATTGATCTTGAAGCTTGAATTCCATTATTGCCAGATCAAGTGACCCTGAGTGGGAGATTTTCCTTATCAAATGACACCTCTCTGAAAAACAATATGTGGACAGATAGACCGACCTACCTACTGACTGACTGAGCCTTTTATAAAAAGAGGAAGACATCTGTAAAATCTTTTTAAAATTCAGCAATTAGTCAAAGGGGGGGAGGATAATTTCACTCTGGAGTCATTTCCTTTGATAATGACATTCATTTAAAAATCATTTCTAGTCCATCTGGTTTCACAAAGTGCAGATTTTCAAAATAATTGCAAATATACTTTAACTTCCTATTTTAGCTCAGTGGTAAAGTATGAGTCACAAGGTTTACAGTTCTAGCCCGAACTTCTGGTTTACAAGGTTTTATGTCATGCAATCTCAGTAAGGAAAAGTTATTTTTTACTTCAGATCAATTAAAAAATACAATAAATCCTGGCTGTAAATATAAGATCTATGATACTCATAACTGAATAGGGTCATTCTCTATATATAGGTTGAAATGACGTTGCAGATTACACTGTTTCTTGGTAGTGAGTGTTACTTTTGGATTGCTTTTATGCAAAAAGTGTAGAAAATGGCTACTATTTCCTTTAAAATTTACTCTTTTGGCCAGGACAGTGATATTGATATGTCATTGTTTTTCTTACTTTATGTGATTAAAAATGTACAAATTTGCCTGTTGTCTAATCTAAAATATGTATATTTCAAATTATCACTGTCCTGGTCACAAAATCAAAGTTTGAAGCAAATTTTCTGTACTTTCTAGACATAATTGACTAGACAATAATGCTCATTACCCCAGGAACAAAAAAATTTTTAAAAAGTTATACATTGTTATGTAAACAACTATTAGAGAAAGATAGGTGGCAAAATTCAAGGTTTCAAATTATCCTGACCCCCACCTCCCATTCTTTAAGAGAATCTGAGAAAAATTTAAAGATACATTTATTACATTTTCTATTCTATGTACTTACTATTACATACTATGCTATCTGGTGATGGGCCAACTGATTGAAATGTTGTGAAATCAAAAACAACAGTGATGAGAATAATAGTCTGAGAAAGCTCATAAATACATTTTATTCTTGTTGCAAATTAAATTTTAAATGATTATAACTGTTAATGTTTTGTTTTGTTTCTGTTTTTTTATATTTTTTTAATGATTGTTTCATTTTTTTTAGCAAGATGACAGTCAATAAAGTCTGAGAATATTTAATACAGGCGTCCCCTATTATAATGTAGGTGATGGAGTTCAAGGAAGATAAAAATGGCATTATAACTGAGTTGCTATCAAATTAGCTATTTTGAAGCTAAATCTAGTTATTAAGGAGCTAGATTAATATTTTGGGGTCCAACATCCCCAAGCGTTGAAACGTAAAGTGCAGTATTACAAACTGCATTATAATGGGAGAGGCCTGTATCTATGTATTTCTATCTATCTCTGTCTGTCTGTCTGTCTGTCTCTCTCTCTCTCTCTCTCTCTGAATATATACATATAGTTACAGTAAACAATATTTTTACTATATCTCTGAATTTTTGAGATGAGGTATCATTATTATTTCTATTGATATTCGGACCATCCTCATCTTGGTTGTTTTTCATACGACGTTTCGGCCGTTGCACTCTACGGCCTTCGTCAGGTATCATCTGGTAGATGTGGGGAAGTAACGAACCCTTTATTTATCCGATGGGGGTATATTGACCGTACTACCCTCTTAGCATTAGTAGTATTGTTATACTGTCTCGCACTAGGATCGAACCTAGAACCATCAGATTACTTTACAGTAATTGTCTGATGCTGTAACCACTGCGCTATGATACCTGATGAAGGCCGTAGAGTGCAACGGCCGAAACGTCGTATGAAAAACAACCAAGATGAGGATGGTCCGAATATCAATAGAAATATTTTTACTGTTCAACCAGTATACTTTGATTCTCGATTAATGAATCATTTTTCTTCCAATATGTCTAAGCCTGGCAGTATCACATTTATAACATTTTCCTTATCACTACCTTATTCTCAATGAGGTAACATTTTCACTCAAGCCCAATGGACGATATTATAATTGACCACGAAAAACCATCAAAAACCACCAAAACATTCTTAAAAGAAACACTATTAGCCATTTTATGGCCATTTTGGTTATAGCTAAAACTGGCTATGTTTGCCTGAAATAACCAAAAATAGCTAAAAGCATCTCAAGCTCTGAAAAATAGCTCTAAAAACAGTGTAGAAATAGTGCAAAATGTTGAATTTTTGCTCTGCCAAAACAAGAAATGCAGTAAATCCAGAGTGAAAAGTGCTAAATTGGCAACTATTCTATTGAGTGTTCAGAAATATGATGTTTTGAATTTGGAACAGGCTACCAAAGTTTTGTTTACTGATGGAGACAATTTTCAGGTAACTAAAGAAATGAAGTTTTATAATTATCACAAATACATCTTCTAAATGAAGAGCGTGATTGTAAATCACGAAAAGTGTCATCTAAAAAACTAAAGGATTAAGAATAAGGAAGTGTCTACTGATTGAGAGGAAGTGTCAATTTTGATCATAAGTTTCTATTGATTATCAATAAGGAAGTGTTGATTGAACATCATTAAGGAAGTGTCTATTGATTATTGATAAGGAAGTGTCGATTGATTAACAATAAGGAAGTGTTGACTGATTATTAATAAAGAAGTGTCAACTGATTATAGATAAGGAAGTGGCAATTGATTATTGATGAAGTCCTGTATATTGAATAATATATGGAAGTGTTGATTGATTATTAAAAAGGAATTGTCTTTTGATTACTAATAAAGAAGTGTCAATAGATCATTGATACGAAAGTGTCTTTTGATTATTAAGGAAGTGTTGATTGATTGATTGATTGATTATAAGGTAATGTTGATTGAATAATATAAGGAAGTGACTATTGATAACTAATAAGGAAGTATTTATTGATTATTAATTAGTAAGTGTCTTTTGATTAATAAGGAAGTGTGGATTGATTATTCATAGGGAAGTGTCTTGTTTATTTATAAGGAAGTGTGGATTGATTATTAATAAGGGAAGTGTTGTTTCATTGATAGAACAGATCACACAAACAAAATGTTTCATCATGCAGTCATGTTGAAGCATGAGGCAGAATGCTTGTATTCTTATTAAAAAAGCATAAGGCAAATCAAAGATACAAAATTGTGTTCTGTAATTCCAGGCCTCCTCGAGAATCACCCAACTGCAATCATGACAGCAAGTAAGACACTTTTCCATCTGGAGCTTCGAATATATATATATATATACATATATAAGGAAATATCAACCACAAAATATATTTCTAGATATGCTAATATCTCTAGCATTGATTGCTGTCAGTGAATAACATTCCAAAATGTTAGTTACGTCCTTTGTTTAGCGTTGCCTATTAAGACATTGCCAACCTACATCCCATACTTAATGTTGCCAATCTAGATGTTTTTCACCTAAATTTAGATATTTTTGGTTGCATCTTGGCCTTAGAAGTTGCTATTTAGATGATTTTCAATGAAACAAAGTAAGAATTTTTGATAAAATAAATATTGAAAATTCAAGTCACATTTAATTCATTCATGATATGTGATGTATTCCCTAGATTTAATATATATATATCTTGAGAATCTAAATACCTAGATGTGTTTTTTGACTTAATTTTAGACGAAAATCAAATCAAGTCAGCAACGCTGCCCTTGCAAGATATTCATGCAAGAAAAGAACCAGTGCATCTGTGGTCTGATTTTCAGGCTTTTTAATTATTATAGTCAATGCACAATCTTTGTAAACTTTAATCAATAACAATAAAGCTTAATTTATGTTGTCCAGGTTGAATTACCTTTCTAGATCATCTTTGCTGACTAATTATTTGTGTGTACCAAGAGTATTTTCATTTTCTACAGACTTTACACCAAAACTTATTTCATGAACACATCTAAAGACTATTTATGGCTTCAGTAAATTACTAATATAAGTTTTGAGCACAGGTAGTCAGGTTCAACTCCACATTACATTTCGAATTATCATTATTGATAACTGATGGTCATACACTTATTTCATTTCCTTCCATCTCTCAAATTCTGCAATACAATTTTGTGACACAAGGTCAAGCTAAGTGTACAGACCCTTACGCATACGTATAGATCATGAAGTTGTCCAGTTTCTTTGGCAATTCCGTGGACACCTCAGTCGTTAGGGACTGACCCTATTCTTTTTCCGCTTTTAGTGTAATACGTTAAGTTTGTATCTTAAAACTTCCATTTAGTTCACAATGGGAAAAAACTGTCAACCCTTATAATATCTGAATATAAATAAAATCATGTTTTTGACTTTTAAATTCATGGACTGCTTGTAACTGCTTATAATTGACAGTGGGAATCTTTGATGAATCCATTTTAAAATAACAGAACTCTTCTGTGAATTGAATTGAAATTTTCTTTTTCATTTTATTCACCAAATGGTCAAAGGGAGACTATTTCAAATGAAATTTATTTTCCTTGTTAAGGTTAATAAAGTATCTCAGATCTCATGTAAACATTTTGCGGATAATAATTCAGCAACTCTTGATTTCCCAAAACTGCCTCACTACATACACAGCCTCTTATTAAAATACCTAACTTTCTTTTCTTCCTCTTCCCTTTGTACACTCTTATTAAACTACTTGCCTTCCTTTTCTTCCTCCTCCCTTTCTACATTCTTACTAAACTACCTAACTTTCTTTTCTCCCCTGTTCCTTCCTATCATATTTGTCAAACTTATAGTATCAGTAGCTATCATCCAAGCCTGTTGTTTTGCACATACAAAAAACAGCAGCAAAGCAACAGATTATAGACTAGTATTTAATGAAAAGAAATATATATGTCAAGTAATTATGATCAACGCACTGCCCTCTGGGGAGGACAAGTTGAACTAAAATTCTTTGTTGGTTATTATAAAGACAAGCAGAGTTTATTTTAAATTTCATTATGTTTTTGTTTTGTTTTTCTTTTTTGTAACAGGTGTTTGAATTTTTCACTGTTAAAATATCTTTCATGAAAGTGTTTTTTACTCCATGAGTTCTTTATTTTGCATTGATTTTTAACCCTTCCAAGACGAATACATTACAGAGCTAGATGCCTGAATTAAAATGGTCCCAGTAGACTTCTTAAAGAGATCTGCGGGACAGATATCCCAGCAGCTATAAAAACCTTAGGGTGTATACATCACAGGAGTCTTGAAAGGGTTAAACCCAAAATTCTCAACTGAATATCTTTGAGATAATACTAAAAAAATTCTCTTTACAATGAACAATTTCATAAATTATAAATTTTCAAGATGAGGACCCAAAACAAAAGAAGTTTCTTCATTTGCATACACAGTCTTAAATAGCTGACATGGATCCAGAGATGGGGGAGTTTCTAGCGGCGGGGGGGGTTGGTGATATGGTTTTTGTTGGAGATGTGAAGGGTTTTTCAAAAGCATCTCTTCTCTGCAGCCTTCCATCTTAATCTATAACCTCCTTCAAGCTCCATGATTCGCAAGTGTTAAAAAATGCTGAGATGACCATAGAGTGCCTCAGCTTGATCTTTGAGCTGAGTGAAATATATCTGTCCTTCCAGATGACCTTCAGTTTTAAAATTGCTGCTATTGTCTGTGTGATCCTGGACATTATTTCAGGCTTTGATTCCAATCTGTGATTAACATTGGGGAAAACTGATTTCTAAACCCACAAAAATTGAGTGTATTATCCTAAAAAATTTTCTCAGATCTTATTTAAATTTTATTAAATAATTACAGTGAATATTCTCATCCCACGAAATATTATTTACTTACAATTTTATTTACCATTATATTTTTGATATTTATGAAATTAGTTTGTTCTAAAATGTTTATTATTCACCAATAAGTTTATTACAGCTCCTTTATCATTAACATGATTATTAATACCATTAATTCATTGTACCTGAGATCACAGAGTCCAAATATAGTTGAGTTATTATTTCTCCAGATCCCCAATGAAATATTTTATTTGATTTGGGCCAAGGGAGATAAAATCATTATACAGGCTTCCCCATAATAACATGGACATTGGGTGTCCAAAAAAAATAAACTTCTGTAAAAACTAAGTCATGATTTATTTAGCCATTTTATAGCTAAATATTTTGGTGCTAGATCTAGCTTTTTTTCAAAACTAAATCTAGCTATTTTCAAGCTAGATAAATATTTTGGGATCCACTATCCAGTTGCATTATAACGTGAACCATGCTATAATGGACAACTCTAGTCATTTAAGTTTCCTAGAGAATTTTTGAGCTATGACAGGCTGACAATTAGGTACAAGTCAAGTAGTGCGGTCCTTTCTACGGAGCTATTAGTATTACTTTATTTTCGTTTTTCTTACTCCCTGGACTGTGGTTCTGAATTACCTAACACTAACCTTAAATCTAATACTGCTGACATTACTTTTGTTCCATGTTAGGGCTAGGGCTAGGTAATTCAGGATCACAGTCAATCCAGATGCAAAAATAAGAAATACTATTAGCTGTGTTGGATGGATCACACTTCTATTGAGGGACCACAATTTTTTAAATGCACTCACAATTATCTATAATCTTTTTTTCCTACTGATTAATATAAAATGATTATCAGGTGAATACAGGCCACCTCTATTATAATGCAGTTGTTGGGATCCAAGAAAGCCATCTGCATTATAACTTGTTGTCAGTTCAGCTATTTTGGAGCTAGATCAATATTTCTGGGTCCACTATCTCCTCGTGCTATATCGCAAACCATGCTATAATGGAAGATGCCTGTATTAAAATTTAATTTTCATAAATAGGTCAATTGTGACCTGGATATCTATATCCTGGTCAAATGTATCCAAGTCCTTGGTGTCCGTGGACATTTGTGTCTGGTATTCTTTGCATCTTAGTGATTTGCGTCCAACTTATGAGGGTGGGGGGTGCAACAGACATACTTTTTTTAACAAAAAATAAATGAATACATAATTTTAATTTGATATAAATAATTTCATTACTGAAAGAATACCTGAAAAACTATCTCGTCTTAGAAGCAAAAAGAAGTCCAAACTCAAAAAGTATGCCTGTGGTATGTAGCATAAGTAAAGTGAATTGCAAATAATCCAGGTCACAAATGTCCTGGGTTGCCAATGACCGGGACGTAGTTGTCCTGGATGTAAATGCCCTAGTACCCGTGAATCATCTGATTGAATATCTTTGATTTATTCTCAATGGATTTACTTAAAACTGATTATTATTGTTACTAAACTGTTATTAACTAACCCCACTTTATTCATTAATTGATAATTACAACTTACCTATTTATCAACATGAGATATATAATTAACTTTTGCTAATTCGATGATGACCTGCATAACTTTATACACCATTATAACATGGGTTATGGGGTCCAAGACAGCTTAACATGTTAAAACCTGAGCTGCAATAACCAGAATAGCCAATTTAGTTATTTGGGAGCTAAATATAGCTCTTTTATTGGTAAATCTGGCTTTTTTAAAACTGGATGAATATTTTGGGGTCCATCCACCAGCGAAGCACTCTATAATGAACCGTGTTATAATGGAGGAGACCTGTAATCCTCATACTATTAGTCCAAAGTAGCTTTTGTTACATTTGAGATTTTTCTACTAACACTTCATGAAATTTAGAAAAGATTTATTATTTTTGAAAAAAAATTGAATGAAATTGTTTGGTTCTCCAATGCAAAAATAGTAAAGAATGCTATAAATATATTTGTAAAAAGATCATTTATGACAAGGAAAATGATAAAAATAATTTTCAGTTTCATTTAATACTTGTACTTTACAACATGAAAAATAAGTGAATGTCTCTAAAAGTTGTCAAAAAAATCCTTTTCATGATGAAAAATATCCATGTTTTTTAATATTGAATTCAGTCCTGACTCATTTGTTCTTGTCAAGTCTATCTGTTAAAAGCATGTGAATATTCCTGAAAGGCCTTTTGCAATACGTCATAAACTGAGAAAAATTTTTACACTAAATTCAATTCAATTTATATTTCATCAGTTAAATTTTTGTGATGTCAAAAATCCTTGCATTTTCCTAACACGAACTTAAGATGAAAATAACCTTGAATCTCACTTGAATTTTTTGTTTTTTATTTTATTTATATATATTCTTATTAGAGTACTATATGTATTTAGATGTGTTGTTATCGAATGTAGTGCATTTACCGAAATATATTCGTTTGTATTGAACTTTATTATTGTATTGTTGTTGGTTTTTTTTTTTAGAGCTGCTTCCCTTCAGCAACCTGACCCCAAACGTTCAAAAACTAACCTCTGGCCGGAATTTATCGATATAGACTCAGAAAAATGGGTAATGTATTTTTTCTAATTAGCAACTTAAATTTTCTATAAGGCAAGATGATTTTGTTGTCTACTAATTTGCAAAAAAATGTGGAAAACTCTTTATCAAGACAAATATCCCTATGCACTCGCCAGCTAAATACACCCTAAGCTGTGTTATGAGTGTGTGAAAAAATTAAGAATGGAGTTGCATCCTCCTCTTTTCAAAACATTAGTAGTCAATGCAAGAGGAATCTTAGGATTGCCTGCCTATTCTAACTTGGACTAACACTTACTTGGAGACACGAATAAAAAAAAGTTTGAGAAACTCAGGAATACAAGAAGCAGAAACAATTGTTTGCAATTACTTGACTATATCCTGTTTAATGAATGGGCATCGGTAATTAATTCAAACTTCTAATTTTTCCTTTTTCATTCAAGGACGCTGCAAACAAAGGAAAAGATGTTGGGAAGCAGAAATCTCCAGTTGTGAGTTTTGTTTTCTCTTTGTTTTGTTGATTTTTTTCATATTAAATTTTCATTCAGAACAAATCATGAAATTTCTACGTAAACTTTTGGAAACTGCAGTTAAAAGCATAATTAGGTTACAATGTGTTGTTATTTTTGGCAATGTTATAAAAACTTAGTACAAATTACAAAAAATATACAAAATTATATGTGTGGTTATTTCTCTCCTCAATATATTTCAAGAGCGCACATTTTGATGACCCTGATGGGAAGATTGAAATGCCTCCATCTATGACTGTGGACTCATGGAAGAGACCAAATGAAGTATATACAGCCGTTAAGGTAAGGCATTCATTTCACCCCAAATTGGTTTGAAAAAATTATTTTGAAATGAGCTTCCAAACTGATACAAAACCATAATCTGACTGGAATGATTTCTTGTTCAACTTTTCTTTTGCAGTTCATCTAAAAACTTGGCAAGGAAACCTTTAATCAGGGCTTCTCAAAGAAGGTTCTGAGCCCCTTTGGGGCCCATGTTAAGATTATGGGGTGGTTGCAGAAATATCTGGAAACCCTCTTCACAGGAATGATTATGTAACTGATTTTTAGATGTGTCCACACATCTCTATCAGACACTATTCGATTGGTTTGTCAGTTGGTCCCACCTACATTGAACAACAGAAATAGTAAGGAAGGAAGGAAGAGGTCTGATGTCACTGAAAAAAAATCTATTCTGACCAATTTTTTTACCAGCTGTTAATGATGTCATAATAGAAAGAAAGTGAAAAATGGCCAAAAATGGCCAAAAAAGGCAAAAATGGCCCCAAAACACCAAAAGTGTCAATTTATGATTTCAATTGAATATAATACTTGCAGAATATTTTACAAGTATGAGAATCAATTGAATCAAAGAAAGACTTCTTGCTCTATCTACTCCTCATCCTCATTCTGCGGCTACTACCACAGATGGTAGATGCATTGTTGAAAATCGACAATTTTTTAGTCTTAATTTTTTTGTGTTTAGTTACTGAGAGATTACAACTAAATACTAATATATAGTCTTAGTACCTATTGCTTTTGTAACAATAAGTGAGAGGCCACAAAAAATTTTATGTTATGAAAAGAAGTCATATAAAATTTTCTTTCTTCAAAAGGGATCACAAATGAAAAATTTTGAAAAGCCCTGTCTTGGACTATTCAAAGATATAGTGACCAATACTTATTCCAGCTTTTGACTGGCTTCAAATAAAATTGACCGAATATGTATGTGCGTATCATTGTTCTCCACTTATACCCTCTCAAGGGTGATGAAGGGTTAGGCACACTCAGGCAATTGTTAACAAGACCCATTCCCAGTTTCTCAGACCTGTCAAAGCTTCATTCTGCTCACAGCTCCTGATATTCTCAAATGGTTACTCATCTAGATACTAGCCAGGCTCAACATCACTTAACCTCAGTGATCTAACATGATTTTGGCTTTAACCCTTTGAGATTGCTCTATCTGTCCTTATGCTAAGTGCTTAGTCTTTAGTATGACTTTACGATGGATTGAACCATTTACTGGAAGTAAGCACTTTAAGATGGGGCCATATTTATTAGTTCACATAATGTATTTGTACACAGAATCTTCTTGTATTTATATTACACACTTTCTGTTTATTAATTTAGATTTCTTTTCTTTTCTCTTTCAAATTGTCATAGAATCTGGTTGTTGTTGATACAAACTGTTTGTATGCATTTGATCTGATCACTGCTAATGAACATCTCCATGACAGTGAGGTAAGACTTACATTTAACATTTTATTAATTATTAGAGTTAATGAAAGTTCATTTGTATATTTTTTATAAATCCGACCCATCATATAAAGGGTCACGTAGATAGCTAGTTGCATAAAGTAAGCAATAATACCTGAAATATAACTATCCTTTAGCAATATGCAATTACTATTTCTATGAAGAAAATTCAGAAAAAAATCTCATATTTTATCTACATAAAAATTACTTTTTCTTATTTTCAGGTGATGCGACATATCATCAGTCAAATCATAATTCTATGGGAGAACTCCATTTTGTCCGAGCCACGTCAAGAAGCTATCAATGACCAAGGGACGCAATTTGTAACTTACTATCACGGTTGGAGACCCTGGGAGCATATTTATGCTTTGTGCAAATCAGGGAAAGGAGCCCACATGCCTCTTTATAATCCACATGGAAAATATATAGTACGGCTCTATTTTATGGTGAGTATGATAATCTGTGGATGAAGAGAGTCTCTCTCCGAAACCTTTTAGAGACTGTCAACCAAAACTGTCAAATTGAGAAGTGAAGAAACCTATGTTCACAGCTTTGGTTGGAAGTTTCTTATATATATATATATATATATATACACTGATGGGTATATTCTAGTATATATATATATATATATATATATATATATATTATATACTGATGGGTATATTCTAGTATATATATATATATATATATATATATATATATATATATATATATATATATATATATATATATATATATACATATATATATATATATATATATATATATAAAAAAAAATATTGTGTTATATTATATTGAAACTCTATTTGAAATAATCTCCTGTTCTTACACAGTGAATGTATCTTTTGGAGTAGACAACGTAAATAGAATGAACAATTAAAGAAAATGAGACTGCTGCAGAAATTGAACCTGAAATCGATAGGGTGGTTGCTTCAATGTAGCATAACTCTCACCATTGAGCTAAGCAGCCTAACCCCTATAGATCCCATGATCGATTCCTACAGCAGCCTCATTTTCTTTAATTGTTTATTCTATTTACATTGTCTAAGCCAAATGATACTTTCGCTGTGTGATAATGGGAGATCATTTCAAATAGAGTTTCAATATGATATAATATATTTCATAATCATTCTGTTGGATCATATATCTATTTCCTAATTACACACATATATATATACATCAGTGCAGTTAATTCATTCCAAAATTTTCCATAGTATTCTAAACCACATCGGTCAAGGATTCAGCATAATTTAATGTGTCCTTTTTTTTCAGTTCACACTTAATTACATTAATTTTTACAGCAATACCACTAACTGTACTACTTCATAACACCACACTTTTCAAGGTATTGCAATACATCTATCTGGGATATGAGACCAAGAACTAAGAAATATCCCAAACAAACCTAGTCTTATGTTACTTTTGAAAATTTTATCAAATTACCATAGCCCCACAAATGGCCTGATCAACCCGCCAAATGAAATGTTCTCCACTCTTTGAGTGTCCGTATCTATCTACCACTGTGTCAATGGGTGTGAGTTTCTCCCCAGGTACTCCTGGTCACATTTTGGGGGCTACAAACTTGAAAGTTTGTATGAATGCACCACTAGGCATCATCTATGAATAATTTTTTTTGTTCTTTTAAAAATATTTTTTTGTATTCTCTATTGTCATTTTGGATCAACAATGCCCGAATCTCATATTGGTATCTTCTTTAAAAAAATTTTAGTTAGAAGATTTATTTTTCAAAAATAATTTTGGATAGATCTTTTTTTAAGATGTTTTTAGGTGAAAGATCTTTTTTTAAAAATGATTTTTGATAAAAGATCTATATTTCAATGATAATTTTAGATAAAAGATCTATATTTTAATGATAATTTTAGATAAAAGATCTATTTTTCAGAGAGGATTTCAGATAAAAGATCTATTTTTTTAATAATTTCAGATAAGAAATCTATTTTTCAAGATAATTTTAGATAAGAGATCTTTTTTATTGAGATCATTTTTTTTAGATAATTTGTTCTGGTACAGATGCAGGCCATGATGATTCATTAATGAGAGGTACTGATATTACTTATTTTCTCATCATATTCTTTATATTTTTTTTGCAGGGTTGTTGGCGCAAAATAACAATTGATGACACACTTCCCTACAATAAAAAGGGTAAGATGCTATTACCAACAACCACACAACCAAATGAACTGTGGCCGATGCTACTTACAAAAGCTCTGATCAAAATTGCGGCCCTTGAGTGAGTCATTTTGAAATTATTATTTTGTTATTCTATACTTGTGGGGAGGGCCAGCTTTAAGTCAGTTGCTCCTAACTGGACCCCATGCCTAAGAGGACTTGCGCTAACATTTTGAAGAGAAAAATTTCAATATGAAATTTCATAATCACTAATACAAGTGGTTTTGTAACTACTTACTTTCCAAAACTACACATTTTGTGTGTTTTTTCTTTAGACTTTAAGTCGATTGCTACCAATTGGATCCCACATCTAAGTGGCCCCATGCTTACATTTTGAATGTTTTTTTACAAGAAAAAAAAATTATAATACAAAATTTTATAGTCACTAAAGCAAGTGATTTTGTAACTATTTATTTTCCAAAACAATACATTTTGTATGTTTTTTCTAAAGACTTTGAGTCAACTGCACCCGATTGGACCCCACACCTAAATGGGCCCCATGCTTACATTTCAAATGTTTTTTACTGAAATATAGTCACTAAAGCAAGTGGTTTTGTAACTATTTATTTTCCAAAACTACACATTTTGTATTATCTGTTGATTTGAAGTCAGTTGCTCCCAATTGGACCCCATGCTTAAGGAGGCCGTGTACTTATATTTTAAATGTTTTTTTCTAAAAAATAATTTTAATATGAAATTTCCTAGTAACTAAAACAAATTGTTTTGCAACTATTCACTTTTCAATACTATATATTTTGTATGTCTATTTGTAGACTTACATGTGGACAATTTTATGTTGAAATGGGTTTTGATCTATTTGGTCCATTAACTCATGTGCACTTTTCAAGTGAATACATCCATTGCTTTCCATTCTACCATAGAAATATAAAGGCTCTAAAACACTTTTGTGTACATGGATAATTGCATGATTAATTCTATTATATCAATATTCACTTTCATCTTAATTTTTCAATTGTTTTTAATAATCACAACTTTAATTCTTTCCTTTCATTTAGATTGCTATGGCTTTTTGCACTATCTGTTGTCAAACAAAATGATAAGAAAAAAATATTCTCTTCTTAGAAGAATAAACGTTTTCTTCAATGAAAAATGGTTAATATTTCTATATAAATATTTTTTAAAATGGTATACGCAGTGGTGCAAAAATACCAGTATGCAAAAAATACTGATACATAAATGTCTAGGTACACAAATGACTGATATGCAAATGTCCAGTATGTAGTTGTCCAATATGCAAATGTCCAGGTACACAAATATATCCAAATGTCCAGCATGTAGCTGTCCTAAACACAGATGTCCAGTATGTAGATGTCCAATATGTAAATGTCCTAGTACCAAGGCTTTTATATAGATAGTTATTTTTCTCATTTATTCATTTATTCTATTTTATTGCATCCTATCAATTCTTATGTCTTTTCTTTTCATGTCCACTTTTTTGTAGCTACCGAAATCGTGGTGACTGTAATGAATTTAATGATTTCAATGTACTTCACTGTCTCACTGGCTGGCACCCTGAGATTGTACCGATCATGTATGTAACTACGACACTCTCTTTATTTCATCATAATCTATTTTCTCTGGCTTGAAATATAACACCCCAAGCATGCTTTAAATCTCAACTCAGCCAATATTCTAAACCAAGCAAAATGAACAAAGTGATAGATGCTTGGGTATTTATTCTAGCCCAAACTTTCATGTATAAATCTGTCGTCTATTACTAGTTGTATGGAAGTCAAAGCGTATTAGTCCTAGTCAAAGACTTGTAGTCTACTGGTTGTTGGAGACACTGTGAAGGCTTCTCTTTCACTTACTAGTATACTTTCGAATAGGTTAGGGTGACTCCATTCCCATTTTTCTCAACCCTAATCACACTGTTTAGAGTGTACTCAGTTAGCTGCTGAGTGTACAGGGAAATTTTATCCTAATGAAAAGTTTTCCACTCTCTTTGCTCATACCCGGAACCTAACCCACATCCATCTGCTTGAGAGGCAGATGTTACTAGTTAATACACACCTAAAGTGTAAAACCAAATTAAACAAAGCTTTGGTGGCATGTGTAACATGACCCTGGGAATATTGTAGGTTACAGAAAAACCAGGATTTCCTCCATTTTGAAAACATAAGCTAATGGTCCAGTTTTACATCCTACATCCACTGTAAATCAAATCCCACTTCCCTTAAAAAGCTTTCCTAAGCCGAAATGGCATAAAGTGAAGATGATGTTAATTCAAATGGAAAAATGTTTTCAGAGTCCTCAGGCCCCCCAAAATAGTGATGATGGTATCTTAAACTGAGTCATCATCAGACATTGGGGTGATTGGAAGCACAGGAGGATGGGTTGTGGGGGAGAAAGAGAGAGGGTGTACATTGCCTCTATAACAGTTAGCTGAAAAGCAAATGTTGAACGTTATTTTTTGCTTTTCGCCTTTTTTTAAAAGTTATGTAAAGTTAACTTCCAGGAGAATACCTGAATACCTCATCTTCAAGATCAAAAATTGGTGATATCAGATGTTGATTTCTTTCGATTGATTCCCAAAGTAGGTGCTGCAGCATCCTGGAGTGCCACAGTTAGCTCCAATGAGTGCAGTGGGATATTCTAAAATTTCAATAGTTCCATGCATTCATAACTAAGTATGCTTATTCACAGTCACAATGATAGAAAACAACATCTAACTGTCAAACTGTAAATCAGTCTGTCCATCCAGTGTTGAATTTTGTCATTCCAACTCTAGCAAGACCATTTAAGACAAGATGGATATTGGTGTGGTGCCACAGCTAATGATGTTTTGCCCCATCAGGCATGGCACTACCCTCTATAGTCAAGACCAAGCTCATGTCTTGGTGACAATTGCGAAGACAAAGAGAACTTTTTTTCAAGTTCACACCCACACGCTTGCATGGGTGGTATCCCCACATTAAAATCTGACCGTGTGTCACATCCTTTCTTTGTGTGGGTTAAGGATGTGACATAAGGTCAGTTTTTAACATTGTTGGGGTTAAAGTAAATAGGAGAAATAGAAGCAAGTATGGTTCAAAAATCAACTTGGAACATGAAACAAGGGTGATTGTCTCCACTTTGATTCCAAAATTTGAGAAACCATGTGGTGCTCAACAGGCTCAACCATCCTACTTGAAATTATGATTATCAAAACTAGAAACAATTACATAACTTTTTTACGAATTCAAATTACTAGATTGGGTTCTGTGGAAAATCCTTATACGCTGAGGGTGCCGTGTTTTGAAAAAGTTTGGGAAGCACTCTGGTAAAAGATTCTTTTATTTATTTCATTTTTTTTCTTTCCAGGAGCAGCAACGCGAGTAAAATATGGAATTTGTTGACAAAAACATTGCCAGAATGGAATTATAACAAAGTTACACAAGCCCCTATTATCCCGAAAAGAGAATTGGAGGAAAGGAAGAAAACACTTAGCACCTCAGCTTCTTCAGCAACAGTGGCAAATAGCTCAAAACCAACAGTGGTAAATAAAACTGGCATATGCAAATGCATATGAATATACACATATATATATGGTAGTTTAATTAAGATGTGTCAAAAGTATTTTAAACTACCATATATTACAGCTCATCCAAATCCCACAGCTGTCCATTCCAAACATTGCTAAAGGGCACTCTAGTCATGATATCAGCACATTGAATGAAGTATAATCTGTGGTGTAGTACTTAAAAGAGGAGTGAGGGAATGGAGGGCCGTCTGCTCTTATTGACAGTTGGGTAGTTTGGGTGTAGGGTTGGGGCATTTTAGGGGTGCCTTGATTCAATATTGGTAGCTGCAATGCGCCGTTTTAACTAATTTGAAGGTATGAATAAAAAAAACGACATGAGATTTTAGTAGAAAATAAAAAGAGAGGGAATGTAGTTCCTCCCAAACAAATTAAAGGAATGCCATTCCTATGCATTCCAACAGCACAACACTACTGGTTGCACAAACATGTCGAGCTCCTATGTTGTTCACTCCTATTTCGGATAATACCTATTCCAAAGTAGGAGTAGACAAAGTCGGTGCTTCACCGAATTGTTCCCATACTGTCCATTTTTCTTGAAACAACACTGTTCCCAAATCAACCTTTACCTGTATATATTTCATATTTGAATATTCATCTTATGTGCTGGCAAATATGGTAACTCACCGAATAATCAATATTATACTATTTATATTTAGTGGTGATATTTTAAAATTAATGCTGCATCAACTTTCCTATCTCTAATATAAATTATTATAACCCTTAGGTAACTATAATTACTTCATATACTAAGGTAGAGCATTGTACCTAAAATTTGTAAAAAATTTTAAAGGCTATTTAGTTTTTGATAAAATACTAAAAATTTAGTTCTCAAAGATTGTTAAAACAATTTTTCAGAACAATTGGCTTCTATAATAACTTACTTGTCCAAGCAAAGTAAAAATGGCTTCATTTCAATTTAAATCCGTATTGATTTATTATTCATAATTTTGTGTGGAAATTTAAATCATCAACAACAACAACTGCTGCTGATCTCAAGCTAAAAAAATTGTATAGTTTTCAATTGTAGTCAAGATTGAAGATTTTTTCTTGAGCTCATCCATCATAAAGTTGAACATAGATCTGAATTATTGTTTGGAATAACGGAAGACAATAGATCGTGCGCTAAGGATTAGTGTATGATTGAACTGCAGCACTTGCTGTGACCATGTAGCCTGATTCTTGAGCAATAAATTCTGTTGCAGCTTTTGCTGGTATAGTCTGTGCCCAGCCATGTTGGAGCATATATGGATTAAGTACCCCATAATTGATCAAATTGAAAAAGAACACATTTTGACTCTTCACCAGATGACATCACCTCTACATCATCAGACTTTCAAACTTAAACAAATATGATTTGTTTAATTAATTTTAAATCTAACTTCATTTTCAATATTGAATGAAGATGAATGTAAAAGCTGGTCAAAATTAAGAATAAAAATATTACGTCACTATACTTCATCTAATATTGAAAATGAAGTTAAATTCCGAATGAATTAAACAAATTGTATTTGTTTATGTTTGTAGAACTGATGACATAGAGGTGAAGAGTCATAATGTGTTCTTTTTCAATTAGATTAATTCTGGGCTGCTTAAATTATAAATGGTCCTAAAATTATTTTACATGACAATTATGGCAGGCTGCTCCACACTGCATAAAGTCTGGACCCTTCCAAACTTATATCTTTGGAATGAGCGCTGCCCTAGTTTTAGTAAATCTCCTCAACACAAAACAGATATTTATTGTGTAATGAATAAAATCTTTAAAGATTAAAATAAATGAGATCTGACCTTTTGGATTCATAAAGATATGTAATTGGAGAAAAACAGATATATAATATTTATATAAGCATAAAAAAAACTTCTGTACTTCGACTCTTTTTCTCTTGGAGGGTATCAAGAAAAGATCAACAAAACACAAGAGTTCTACAAATCAGGAGGTATGTAATAATTGTTGATTGTAAGGCCTTCGCTACTGGTTCAAGAATATATATATATGTGTGCACACATACTCACACATGGGTATATTACTGTATGTATAAAAAAATACATATTTCTGTCTTCCATATAGGAAAAGATATTTTGTGTGCTGATGTGTATGCTAATAATTTTGTATATATTTGTTATATTCCTAGAACCTATTCACATAAAAAAACAGAGCAGTTCCAGAAAGCCTTATAAAAAACCTCAAATATAGATATAAAAAATATCTATAAGTACTGAAAATTAAAAACATGAATATCACTTTCTTAGAAGTCATCATTTGCATTATTAATCATCACTATCCACAACAGACCAGTTTAATCACTGTTGCTGGGTTTAGGTTAATCATGTATTCTAATATTTATATGTATTTTTTTTTTTATCTATTTGGTCTTCACCCAACCCTAACTATTCTATAATAGAAACTAGAAATTTACCACACACACACACACTCCCCTCAATGAATACAAAAGATGTTATTTTTTATTTTATGAAAATTTCCTCCTTAAATGAGTTTTTATTGCGAAGGTTCGATTTACAATAGAAGTTTATGCCGAATTGGTGACCATGTTTTTTTTCAATTTTAAATCATAAATTTATGATTCAAACCATTGTGGAAGTATTTCCATCAAAATGTAGTAAAGAATGCTTTTCTTTTTTTTTCATTGAAAATCACCCCCGAAAATAGATTTTGAGTAGAGTGTTCAATTTACAATGTTAGTTTATGCTAAATTGGCCCCTTAGTTTATGTCTGGCAGCA
Source organism: Thysanoteuthis rhombus (assembly GCA_963457665.1). NCBI lineage: Eukaryota > Metazoa > Mollusca > Cephalopoda > Oegopsida > Thysanoteuthidae > Thysanoteuthis > Thysanoteuthis major. The sequence goes on along the minus strand of OY735242.1, from coordinate 18,128,320 downwards.
TTCATGTATGTTTTATTTTCAAATTCATTTTTTTTTTCAGTGATCACCACCTAAAAAATGCGAGAAAAGTAATTTATTCATTCATCAGCCCTTTTCCCAAATTTTTAATTGATCACTCCCAACACAACTCACTGTAAAAAGATATTGGTCATGTGACAGCTTCTATTGAGTGACTGACCAGACCTGTTTTAAAAAAATCAAAATCCAACATTTCAAAGTAATTCGGAAAGAAAGCTACACAGGAACCAGTCCCTGTAAAATATGAAGAGCAGCAGGAAGCAACAAGAAGCAAAGAGAATATAATTTGAAAAAAGCTTCCATACAGAGGTTTGAGGTGATTAATTAAAGGATTTAGGATTAAGCCTAATAATTGATTAGAGCAATTGTTATTGACAGTAAAGGACATCTTTGCTTTGCATATCGTTGCTTCCCATTGCTTCCCGTTGCTTCTTGTATTTTACCACTACTCGTTGAAACACCTAGAATTTCAGTCCATTTGAAATATTCAATTTCTCCAGCTCAAGTGGCAGATATATGAGTAGTGAAAAAAATCTCTTACCATAGGTTTCTTCTATTTTCAAGTTGGTCTGGCTGACTATTTATATATCATGTGTACAGTCTGTATCAATAGAGCCCAGAAGCTGGAAAGTTAAACATTTACTATTCGTCATGTCTTTTTTAATAAATTCACCCTAAAATGGGTTTTAGTGAGGGGTGGGGGATGCTAAATTTGTCTCTTAGTTTATGTCCGGCTGCATTCATGCTTGTTTTTTATTTTAAATTGGGACTTTTATAGTGATCCAACAAAAGATGAGACAAGAAACTTATTCATTGATCACCCCTTTTCCGAAATTTGATCATCCCCAAACCTAGCTTCCCGCCAAAAAACATTGGTCACATGATGTTTCCCATTGAGTGACTAACCTGACCAGTTATAACAAATCTTTTGATATATCAAAAATCTATTCTAATTTTTTTTTTTTTCCAATGTCACAGGTCCCTAATAGTCCCAAAGAAGAGAAACAAGAAAAAGAATCATTCTCAAAGCAACTTTCTGCTGAAAAGATTGAATCCAGAGCAGGGACATCAAAGGATAAGGCCAAAGGTAAAATCATCTTTTTCTTCCTATTTTATGCTCAAAAGATACAGGTTAAATTTTCCAAACTTGGTAATCAAAAACTCAGCAACTTCCAAAACCTGGCAGGTATTGAACAATTGGTTGAATTCCGATACTCAGCAAAACTCTTGATACTCAGTATCGGCCTTTGTTTGTGTTGGCTTAGTTCACAGACCTGTGACTGTGTTGTACTGGTGTTTGCAACATTGTGTTTTGAAATCACATTGTACACATCCAAAGTATTTCCATAACAGTAAGTTAGAGCCTGATTTTGTAAAAGTCAATAAAATCCAAAAGTTGGCTTGATGCTTATCCTAATCTTTGCAGAGTTTGGGAAATTCAATCAGTAGATGTTACTCTCATCAGATCATTATGAAAACTCTTTAAAAATGATTTCTTACCTCATCTTGAAGGTGAAATCTAGTGTTATGGTAAAATACAGCAAGCTGCAAAAAGTGAAGCAAAGATATTATTCATGTATTATTTTTAACAATTGCTCTAATCAGTGAATAACCCTAACCTCAAATTCTTCAATCAATCACATCAAAATGAATCCACCACTCTCAATAGGTCAGGTTGGGTATCACTTCCTGCTGCTAGTACAATCTTGGACAGCCTGTCTCATGTTACTTGAAGAGGAGAAAGGCATTGCCAACTAACCTCTATTGACCCTGAGAAATGCTATGAAGTACACTGCAATGATGTACTTTATGGGATTGTCTGATTTTGAAATATTTCAGAAGGTAATTTTCAATAAAAGATGTTGATTATTTTTCACACAACATTTTGGCTACTGTACCCTCCAGATTTCCTCAGTTGTCTGTCATATTTGGTTACCAGGGGTTGATCCAGGATTTTAAGCTGGCAAGGATGGGGGGGAGGTCCGACTGTTTTTTTTAATCCCTCTCCCTTCTTGGACAATGGATGTCATAACATTTTGTTTTATGGTCAATTTACCATTACTTAGAATTTTTTTTTTTTTGATATAAGATTTATTTATCTAGATATTTTAAAAAACTTTTTTTAATTGTGCTTTGCCTAAACAGGGGATCCAAACCCCCTTGACCCCTCGATTCATGCCTAGGTAACTTTCCAGAATTTTTTGATAGTAGCGTTCATTTAATTCTGGTCAGATAGTATGTTGTTCACATTCCTTATCTATTATGTTCTGTTGTCCTTGGGAATTTCAAAACTCATAACTATCAAGTCTTGTTGGCTTCACTAGCTGTTGCATATTCCTGTACTACCTGACACAGGGATTGAACTCATGACCACTTGAAAACTGGAGATGTGGGTGGTCTAACAGTTAACAGACAACTTCAGACTAATTGCCCTTGGGAGAGATATGAATCAATCTTTTCTCCGTCCAGTTATACTTTTAATTCATAATATTCATTTACATTCAATGAAGTTGTGCATGAAGGCATATGAGGTGCTACTTGAAAGTTCAAAGAACTTGAGGCAAAAAATGGTTTCCTCAAAGAAAAGAATTATTGGCTCACCATCACAATCAATAATTGAGCAATCGTAACATCAAAATTTGAAGTCATGTTTAAAATTTCCATCCAAGAATAAATATAGTCTGAATAAATTTGATTCATAACATCCCTGGTATTTTCCTATGGAAAACCTCTACAATAGAGTGAAAAAACATCTAGAAACACCTATATTCTCCAGAATCTTGATATTATTGACAAACCTGTCAAAAATAGTAAAAAAAAACTTTTTTTCTAAAAGTTGAAAAAAAAACAAATATTCAGAAGTCTACTGGGGTGCTGATGCAAATTTTCAAGTCTGTACACAAAGCGGTATGGCTCGAACCACTGGAACACTTGAACAACCATGGTTACAGTTGTTCAATAGAAAATGAGCTTCTTTATGTTGTAGAACCAAGTCTAATTATGATTTAATTTCTAATAATATTAAATCTGCTGCTTGCACCTCCTCTTAGCCTCCTTATGACAGCAAGGGAGCTAACTGCTACTACCCATAGACTAAGCACAGCTCAGACAAGAAATCTGCTCCCTCCTCTTACTGTTACCACAGCTGGTGGCTATGTTCATTAAAAAGTATTCATGCTGTAAATGATTTTTTGAAATTTTCTTTTATTCAGTCACCAAAGATGCCAAGGATAAAGACAAAAAGGATAAATTGGAAAAAGATAAATCAAGTAAGTACTGAATGCTATGTTTATTAACTTTCAATAAGTTATAGTTATTTTTTCATTCTTATAGATACAGTCTTCTGCTTATATGCTTGTCACACCTACATCAAATTCTCTTTTTTTTTTTTTTTAATTTCCCTCGCTTGAATAGGATTTTGATGGGGATTCAATTTGCAAAGTAAATTTATGTTCAATTGATCCCCAGTTCGTGTCAGGCAGTTTTCAGGCTTGTTTTTGTTTTTGTTTTTTTAAATTCAGACTTTTTTAGTGATCACTGCCCAACAAAATGCAACAGAAGTAACTTATTAATTGATTACCTCTTTTTCCAATTTTTGATTAATCACCTTCAACACTGCATGCTTGGTCATGTGATAGTTACTGTTGAGAGACAAATTTGACTTGTTTATCCTTCACATCAAAAAATAATGACAGGACAGTGTTCAAATAATTTTGCAATTGCACTGTATTTATAAAATATCAAAAAGATTATTTTGCCCAGCATTTTATTGTTTATGTTCAACCAGAATTAACCCAGATTATTAATGCATTTGCAAAATAAAAAGAAAAAAAAAAGACTACTGTATGATTGGTACTCAATAGTTATTGCCCTTGACAAATGTTACAGACAAAAATGTAGACATATATAAAGGGTATTATACCAGATTATAAGCTCAAGTGGCTCAATATATTATCTTATTATTAAATATAATAATATATTCATGCTTTTTCATTTTTCTCATTACACACAGCACACAAATGTTTAAATAGCACCTAGTCATTGGTAGCCATATCATTTATTTGTTATTTTTCATTATGTAATTATTTAATTGTATTTGATGGCATAGAAGACCCACTTTTCCCCATAAGCATGGCTGAAAAAGTAAATGTAATCTTCATTTTCTGGCTATACATTGGCTGGAACTTGTGGAGTTTTTTTAAAAAACTTGGTGATAAATTTGAGGAATTCAGCGAAATTTGTCTTTTTACTTGATATTCTGTGCAGAAAAAAGAGAAGGTTTTATATGCCATCAAAAATGGTAGATTAAAGGGAATTATTTTTCTCTTCAAGTATAGATTGTGATGAAAGGGGCTATTCGAAAAAGAGTCCCCCCTCCCTAGTCAAAAAGCTTTATTAATTGTAATTCACTTACTGCATTCCTACTGACAAGTTTCACTAAATGTTGGAGGTCAAAGTCATCCTCAACCCCCAAATCTCTAGCTACGCCTCTGGTACAGTTGTTAATATAATGAAAAAATTGTTTTTCTCTGCTTCATGAAAACCAAATTCTTTTAAGGAATTCCCTTTCTTTTTGAATAGAAGATAAAACACCTGTTGAGGATGAAAAGAAAAAAAATTCCACAAAAGATGAGGTTATAATGTTTGCCACATACTGGGCTCCTTGCTGTCCAACAAAAGTATCCATGCTTGGAGAAATGGTATGGCTTTTTCTTGTTATTGGTCTTATTAAAGATTTGAAATGAAAACATTTGTCTTGATCTGTCATTCTCAATGGAGTCAGTATTGCTCTTTAAGGGTCAAAAGTTGAGCAGAAGGTAGAGATAGATTGTCACATACAAATAAATTTTTCTAAAGAAAAATAGGTGATCTTTTTATGTTGTTGGAGTCAAAAAATAAGGGGAAACTACTCCCACTGAATAAGAGAATTTGTAACTATATCTTTAATATGTTTTTTTTTCTTCCAAAATCTTTTCTTGGATGAAGTATTGCAACATTATCATTAATTTTGACTAGTTTTCACCTTCATCCCAACTTTCAGTTGCTTTTTATCTATTTGGGGGACTACAGCCCACTGAAACTGATCCAAGCCCTATAGTAATCTATTTCAAATTTCAGTAGACAGCTCTCTTGTCATAATACAAGTGCAATAGACATAGAGTAATATCTGCAGGCTTTTTTGTATTTCATATGCCAGTAAATACGGTATTTAAAAACAATTTTTTTTTCATTAGATAATATGGGGGCGGGGAGGCACAAATCCTACTCGATCATGTACAGTCCCCCATATTTGTTGATGATAATCTTGAATTGTATTATGTTCTTTGCGTTTACAGCTTTTTCCAGCAATTGATTCCAGTTGTTGATTACTCTTTGGTCAAAAGAGTGTTTCCTGATGTTAAGCTTTGAGTGCTTTTTGAAGATTTGAAAACTCGTTTGGCTTTCCTTGAAACTGAACAGCTTTTCAATGTTTACTTTGTATATGTTTTTCATTATCCCAAAAGTCTCTATCAGGTCATACTTTTAATATTCAATAGATCTCTCTGAATTGATTTCTATAAAATATTATTACTTGTAATTAACCACTTGGGATCAGAATATTTTTGTCTTACATTATACTGGCAAAATATCTCATCAGCTGTCCCATGACTATCATTGCTTTTACTACCTTCATCATCATCTATAAATTGTCTAGAATCATTTTCCTTATTCACTTCCAGAATAAGATGAACAAAGACAAACAAAATATCTTGACGATATCACCTCAGCCCCTCTCAAGTGGTTAATTAGCTCTTAAATTCATAAACCATTTGAAACCAATTGTAATTGACAGTGGAATTCTTCAGTAAATAGCATAAAAATGGTGGAACTCTTCCGTGAACTGGATAAAAAAAAATACCATAAGTTCAATGATACGTCCACCATCCATAGTAGAAGTCTGCTTTGAGTCAATTGATTCTCGTGCTTGTAAAATATTGCTATATGAAAATATTCTGTGACTTAGTTTTCAATAAAAGTCGTAAATGGCCATTTTTGGCTTTCTTAAAATGCAGAAATGCCAAACTCCAACATTCTATTTTGAAATCCTAGCAGATGGTTTCTCAATGATGTCACACCTTTAAAGACATCATACCTCTTCTTTTCCTTCCTATTTCTCTTGTTTAACATACCTGGAACTGACCAACTGATAAGCATTTTATGAAGATGTGTGGACACATCTAAAAAATTTACCAAATAGTCAGAGGGAGATGATTTCAATCAGAAGTTATTTCACTTGAAACTGGCATTCAATTTTCTTTGTATGGATTTAAGAGTTGAAATCTTTTGTAATTTGAGAAAAAAAAAATTTATTGATCATTTCTGCAGGCCAGTGCAAGCGAGAGGTTACGACAGCTTGGTCTCTCTTACTTGCATCCCCATCCAGTTTGGCTGACTCAGACACGTTCAATACCCCTTGAACGTCCAACCCCACCGGAAGAGATTCCCAAATGGAAGCTTATCCGTCCAAAGAAGAAGAAAACAACGCCATCAGATGAACCCATAGGTAGGAGTTGATATTCAGAAGATTCTACGTAATAGCAGACATGCACAATAGACACAATTTTTTTTTATCTTCTCCGTCTAATTCAGTCTTTCTTTTCCCCGATCAAAATTTTCAACCCCCCTGCCAATACTGAAGATTCATACTAGCGACATAGTATCGAGAAAATTATTTTAAAATCTATGATCTCAATGGCAACAGGAATATTCCATCATTTTTATTACTTCACTCTCATTTCCTGCTCAGCTGTTATCAATACATTCCATTCATCCCCCCCCCCAAAAAAAACGGTCAGTCAGAGCCATGACAATTTAAACAAATACCCAAACCTCATTTACATACAGTTAGAAATGAAATAAAATTCCCTTCCTGGGATTTGGAAATTCCCCACACATCTCACAATACCCCCTGGTTGAGAACCACTGAAATTAGACAACAGACATAATAGATTTATGTTCTTGAGCTTAACCTACGATTATTTCGTATTATCTAGGGGTTTTATGTTAAAAGTCTCTTCATCTAGATATTTAAAATACCCACCAGATTCAGATATTGTTTAGGGTTTTTATTTTAAAAGTTTCTTTACCTAGATATTTAAAAGACTCATTGGATCAACCCCCTGATCCATGCCTGATTTTTGAAGGAACCAGTTTAATTTTTAGGACAGATTTAATTAATTTTTTTTGTTTGCTATATGGACAAATAATATGATAAATGCGTCTGACATTGCACAATTTCAAATATTGTATTTATGTGTCATATATATATCATATAGATACCACACACTCTCATTAATTATTGTGTTAAGATAAAAGCTCCGATCAAAAGTGATAATTGGCTAAAATTGCTCACCTTAAACGTACAGTCATTCATGAAACTTGAAGGCAGTACAGTACTCTAGTAATAAAGTAAGTGTAGAATCACTGAATCGAATTGATTACCATGGGGCCCTTGGAATTGTGGGACCCATAGCATATTCTATTTTTGCTACATAGTTAACCCAGCTCGGTCTCTATACACAATACACTTTTTATTGACACATTTCTTATCATATGTAAAGTCATGAGAGTGAAGAGACTAGTAAATTTGCTTTCTATAAGCAAGGCACAAGTTGGAAATTATTAGAATATATAACATTATATAATATCTAGTGCATAAAAACTAACATGGATAAAGAAAATATCTATTATTGACATATTATTTACAAGTTATATTTGTTATTCTTTCAGTGTCTGAAGAAGTCCCCCCAATTAAGAGTCTGGAACTTGCCTCGGCATTTTTGAGTTACAAAATCATTCCTATTCCAATACCTTCCGCCACGTGAGTCTATTTTGAATTTGTTTTTTTTTCCAGCTAATTTATCAATATATACTAACAGCTAATGGTTTGACTCTTAGATTGAAACTGCTAAGGAACTCTTCAATGGATCGAATTTTTTAAATGAATCTCTACTGAGAACTGAATTAAAGGAAAATTCGAAAATTTTAAAAAATTACCAAAAATTGCAAGGGAAGTAACTCTATTCAGAAGTTGAGTGATTTCTCAATGAATGATTCCCCTCAGTTGGGTAGATCAATTTAATAATGATAATCAGAACTGATAATGATATATATATATATATATATATATATATATATATATATATATATATATATATATATATATATATATATATATATATATATATATATATTTCAAAATATTCAAATCAGGTGTTGAAAATCATTTTTAACAGCTAAGATATATTGGTCATTTTGATGTATGGCTTCCAAATGAGTTAAGCAAGAAAAACAAAAAGTCTGGTTAGTCACACAATAGAAACTGTCATATGACCAACATCTCCTGGCAGTATGCTGTGCTGGCAGAGATAAACTAAAAAATTGGAAAAAGGGATGATCAATGAAGTTATTTCTCTTGCTTTCTATTAGATCACAGAAAAGTCAAAATTTCAAAAAAACTGGTGTGAATACTGCCAATAACAAACTAAGGGACCAATTTAGCATAGATTTACATTGTGAATTACCTCCACCATTTTTTAGTCGGAGTTTTCCAAAAACAAAAAAAATCATTCCAAGTAATTTCAGTAAATGTTTAAATTTTTAGTCCTTGTGCTCCATTAGTGCAGTCTGTATGCATGACACATAGATAGACAGCCAGCCAGCCAGAATAACTTAAAAACTGGAGAAACCCATGTTAATAGTCTTGGTTGACAGTTTCTATAAAACTACTTGACCATAGTTCTTTGTGCAATTCACTATTTAAATTCCATTTTATTTTAGTTTTTCTTTTTCACTAGAATCTTTGGTATATTACATACAGGTCTATGTACAAAATTCATTCTCTTAAGTTTCACCAGAATCTATATATACTAGCATATATCCAAAATGATGAGGTTATTTATGTGTGAATTGGCACTAAGGAGCCCAAAACTATTTCATTATTAAGTATCCTGATTTTAATTTTTTTTGGTCTCAATTTAACTCAAACTATTTCAATGTATAATCAGATATGAAGTTGCAAGGGTTTATATGACATGCTCTTCATTGTTATGTCATAATAGGAAGGTAAATCAACCAATGAGATGCAGCAGTGACAAACAAAGATAGAAGTAATTTGCATATATGTTCATTATAGACATGGTATCCTTTTGTATGTTTGTTTGTCTGTTTGTCTGTCATGCAATAGAAACCACCTAAACATGGGTGCAGCACCACAAAATTTGGCATGCATACTCAATGGACCTAAGGGTAGATTTTATGGAACTTAACTAAAATACAGACCCGCGAACTGAGAAGCATGCAATGCACGCATGAGAGAACCATGCTCAACCTTACATGAAGAGACCATAAGTCATCACAGTATATCAGGAAGAAAACAGGAGTCCGAGACATCTTAGAAACTATTAGAAAACTTGAATGGCAATGGGCAGGACATGTTGCAAGAATGGCAGACAACCGATGGACATCACAATTCACAACATGGATCCCAAGAGATTATATGAGAAACCGAGGACGACAGAATACAAGATGGAGAGATGAACTAGACAAGTTCCGAAAATACTGGCTCCGCGACGCCCATGAAAGAGAATTGTGGCGAATCCTAGGGAAGGTCTATGTCCAATGACAGACATTAAAAGAATGATGATGATGATGATGATGATGGTGGTGGTGGTGGTGGTGGTGGTGGTGGTGGTGGTGGTGGTGGTGGTGATGATGATGATGATGATGATGATGGGACAACAACAAAAATAAGAACAGTCCAAGAAACTTTTTCAAAATCTCCAACAAAGCTAGCTTAATTTATTATTATAATTTGATGAAGTATTGTAATTACTATGTCTCAAAATATAAACAGTTATCGCTAGTAAGAGTGAGTTTAAAATATTAAAATCAGCTTCCATAAATCATGAAAAGCCCAAGTGGCTGAGTGGTTATGGCTTTCAGGCATATACTGGACTCATCTGGCTAGAAGGTGTGAGTTCAATTCTTACCTTTGGTTTACTGATTATTTCCAATCACACTGTTTACTTGTAGCTGTAGAATATTGGTCCTAGTCAAAGTTGTCATAAAAAGCAACTAAAAATCAGGATGAAGGTAAAAAATAGTCAAAATTGATTGTAAAAATTAACTAGTCCATATAAACAAATCCTTTTCTAAATAAACTCTACATCTTTAACATTTTAGAAAAGAAGTAGAAAGTGTTAAATAAATATGTAGTTTACAGAACTAAGTTTTTTATGCAACATTTTAAAATCCATTTTTCAGCACTCGTTCAAAATCACAGTTGGAGAGAGGAGGTGGTAGATCCCGGCCATCAACAGCTCATCCCATAGAGGAGACAGATGAGACTATTGATTTGGAGACCTCAGACACTGAAAATAATGAAAGCACAACTGAAGAAAAAGACCCCAGTACATTGGTCACTCTTGAAGATGAAAATACAGAAGCTGCTGTGAGTGCCTTACATATTTTTAGAGATTATCAACCTAGGGGGGGATTCCCCCAAGGTGGATTTTAGAGTTTCAGGAGGTGAATCGGACCACTGTTTCTGTTGGAATATTGATCTTTCTACAAACCACTACTCTGGAATATACTTTGTGAGTTAGTAAGTCTTGGAAGTGGGGTAATAACCTTCAGAAATATGGTGAAAAGGTGTATAGGCAAAAAGGTTGAGAACCACTGTTTCAGATAATATTGAAAAATAGATTGACTTATTCTGAAGGAAAATTTCTATTTTTTCCTTTTTTTACAATTTATTTGATATTTCTATACATTTCAAGAGGTAATGTCTTTGCTAGTAATTTATCGCAGTAGTGAGGCATCCAGTGACAATAGAATTCACTACAGTTGTAATGATCTGCAAAATTAGCTTGCTAACTATAGCCCAATAGCAATGTCTCATTCAAAAACAAAATTTCTATTTCTTCCTTTTTAGCATTTTGCTCTATTTTCAAAATCTTATAGTTCTAAATGTAAGCTTTAAGGAATATATATTTCTTAATTCTTAGAATCATGCAGTGTTACCATCTCAAAAAATATTTTTGTGCTAATTTGATTGCCAAAAAGCTAAAAAGGTGCAAAATTTTTAAAAAAAATAGCCTTCAAATGCTAAATAGATAAATGGGCTAAAAACACAAGGAAGATGATTGAAATTGCCGAAAACAAGCAAAAGAAAATGGCCAAAATGTTCAAGTATGGCCATGCTAATTTAGCACTTTTTCCCACTACCTAAATAAGAAATGCACTGAATTTAGCATAAAAAGTGCTAAATTGGCAACACTGGATTCTTGAGCCACTTGAAACTGCTGTGAAACTCTTCAATGAATGGAATTTTTAAAAAAAACTCATTTGTGAATTGAAGTGGAAGGGAAGTAACTTTAATCAGAAGTTACTCCCTTTGATTCAACATTTAAATTCTCTCATATGAATTTAAGGGTTGAATATCAAATCATTGTTCATTATTCTTTGCAATCAATGAAATGGAATTTTTATTGTTTCATTACAAGTCTTCAGTCGTCAGCATACCAATCCAACCAGTGAAGTCACTAACGAAGGTTTGTCTTCACTTTCCTTTGCCTTAATCACATGAAGATGTTATGTTTCTGTATTCTCAAAGAAGAATGTATAAATGTTTACATAGATGTCTACAATTAAGGCACTTCCAGTTTATTATGCATTGTCTGGTAAAAATATGTCCCTTTTTGCAGTTTGGCCAGAAATGGTAGTTTTAACCCTAAATTGACCTATGCCATGCTCATACTCATCAAGATACCCTTATTGACCAATTTTCAGCCACCAAGGTCCAGCTGTTTAGTTGTCCATAAAATGCATACAAGCAAACAATCACTGACACACACACATACTTATATATATATATATATATATATATATATATATATATATATATATATACAAAGTACTAATCAGTAATACAATATAATGTAATATCTGATGTGTCATGGGTTTATTTTATAAAGAGCTTGATACATTCAATATTAAATACATTGTTAAATTAAAGTAAAGCTTGAAATATGATGAAATAAGGGATTCACTTCACAAACACGTTTATGATTCTGTCAGGCAATTGACTCAATCTATTTGGATCATTATTTAGGACATTATTGGTGGGAGGTCATTTTTTTTTTCTTGATGGGGAACCTTCCTCTTATTCTATTCATATATCTTTTCTCTTTCCTTTTCCTTGTTCCCACTTGTTGAGATATACATTGTGAAGCACTGACCAACAACTGAACAAGGAAAAGATAGAAAAATTCTATGAATAAAAAGCCCAAATAATCCCAAGTAATCATAAATTAACCTTAAATCAAACATTAATTATCAAAAGAGATTTTTAGATAATTGAACTGCTTCTTGTTATTTGAGTTGCTAAAACAATATTTCGGCCAATCTATCTGGAGAGAAAAGCAATATCCTCTCTGGGAAGAAGTCTGGATTACAGACTTTTGCGACTGGGAATGCTGTTGGAAACTGAGAAAAATCAGAGACGCAGCTTACATCAGTATGTCAGCTAAGTGTATGTCAGACAAGTGGTGAGTTCAACTCAAAGCGACTTCCTCTACTCAACGGGGATAAGATATGGAAATCCAGGCCTAGCAAGGAACCGAAAGGAACACAGCTGATTCCTGTGTTATAAGCTTTGCTCCCATTTTATGGAAAAATTCAGTTTACCATCATTACATTCAGATAGTATACTTGGAAAAGGTCATAGAATGAAATCGGCCAGAATGTTGTGTCAACATCACAATGAATAAGGAGTTCACTTATCCGAGAATACTCTGAATTTTAATGACCTTTCTCAAAACTATGTACAAACTCTTATCATATCCATTGTCCGGCCACTTGGGCTTTTCATAATTTAGGGAAGCTGATTTTAATATTTTAAACTCACTCTTACTAGCGATAATTGTTTATATTTTGAGACATAATAATTACAATACTTCATCAAATTACAATAATAAATTAAATGAGATTTTGAAAAAAAATAGGTTTATTTGAAGAAAAAAAATTGACCTCCCTACTTCTCAAAAATGAGAATTTTAAACAAAGTGCTTCTATGAATTTTGCATTGTAAGCACTGCTCATTGTTTGCCAATATCTTTCATATGTGAGTGTGGATCAATAACTTGTAGCCTGATGCATTAATATTCACCACTGAATAATATTCTCTACTTGTTATTTACTACTCTGCATGAGCTATTTAAAAAGTCTCTTTTGTTTCTGAGTAATATGTTATTTTCTGATAGATTATATCTTAGAAGTATAGAAAATGTCAATTGTTCCCTTCAAACTTAGCTTAGCATGACATTGACAATTTGGAAGCTACTTATTCACATAAAGTAAGAAACAAGCCTGGCTGCTTCAGGGTCAAACTCCACTCCTACTTCTATATCAACTGAAGATGATTACTGCAACTTTTGCATTGTCTATATATTACATAAATTCATAGATATACAAGACTTGTCAGTTTGGTTTAGTTGGTAAAAGAACTGCCTATTATTTCAAATCACAGTAGGGAAATGTTGAATTCATATACTGGTTTGGTTTGATGTGACTGGAGTGCCAAATCGAAGGGTTTACTCACCTAAATTAGGTGAGGATTGTACTTGTTCTCATGTGGGGAAAATAAAGTCAACTCCAACTTAAAGTGAAGTTTGTCAAAACACCTACATATGAATATCACTGTCCTGGTCACAAAAGCAAATTTTGAAGGGATTTGAATCGATTTTCTCAGATGTATCTAAGTCAGATTTACTTTAGACTTGATAGGTGTTTCTTGATAAGATGCTTCTCACCTAAAATTATCATCTACTCAGAGTCACATGATCTGGCAATAATGGGGTGTAATCTTTCGGTTCTTGTTTCATTATTGGACTATGGGCTTATAAATTCTTCTTTCAAGTTTTGATAATATTTGGGAATCTTGCTTTTGTCTTTCAGAAAAAGTCTCCAAATATGTCGAAACACAAATCATCAAAACTTGAAAATGGAGTTGGTAAGCAATTGCTTTTATTTTTATTTTCCAATTAAGTACCCCAGAAAAAAATAGGCTCAGAACTCTTTGAATTGTTAGTGCAATAGACATCGCAATCCAATACAAATAGGAATTGGATTACCAATACTTAATTAATTTTTGACTAATTTTTATTTCATCTTATTTTTGATACTGTTTTATCACATGGAATATTCACATTTCATCTACTGTACTCTCTGACATTCTTTAGAATAGTAGTACTGTGTCCATTCCAGAAGTGCATGTTTGGAAAGGACCAGTCTTCAGGGTGTGTGGAGCAGCCAGCCATAATTGTCATATAAAATAGTTTTCTGTCTGCTGTACAAAACCATGGCTTTAAAGTATTTCAGGTTACTTCTTTCCTGTGTTGGCGATTTAGGTATTATACGTCTAAATTTAGATTATCTTTAATTCTTATCAGATTTATCAAGAACCACTTATCCAAAGAACTTCAAACTCAACACTGCACTGCATTGTGTGCTGACCAATATATCCGGCAAATGTCAGCTTTGTACAATGGCTAGTTGTTGAGTAATCATAGATTTCATCTATTGTACTTAGTTATCACATCCAGTAACCTCAAAGTAGTTTCAAATCAGACCCTGCACTATGCTCATGGGAATATACACGTATAAAACACAATGTGTATTCATATATATTTTATTTGTGTTTGTATGAAACTGTTTTCAATGAGCACACAGTTACTGTACTCTGGGTTGGCTGACTATTGAGTATGCGACTATTGAGTGTGCAACTAATGAGCAGGGACAATTTAGCATGGGGACAATTGAGTGGAGGACATTTTCAATATCACTAATATAAAGTGAAAAAAGAGTTTAAATTAAGTTTTTTTTTAAAATTATCTATGATATATGCTATATGCTTCTGTTGCACAGTTTTAAGGGGAGCTTGTAAACTGGGATTGCTGTCAAGTAGAGAGGGCTAGTCTTTTGTGATAGGCTGAAATAGACACGACTCTCAAACATGAGCTGTAATAAACACATCCCTCAGATCTGAAAGATCCTATGTACTAATATGATCCTATCCTATTCATTTGTAATGATTTTTTTTGTTTACATTACTTTAGACTTATAACTAACATTGAAAAGTTTTCAATCTGTCCATAAAAACACATAAAAAAAGAAATGGATCATTTAAAGAATAAAAAGTTATATTTAAACAAATAAGTCAGAATCAGACTAATTTTATTACTTTTTATGTATATCTTGATATTAATTTTAAAATGACCAATGAAATTATTTAATGATTTTATTTTCATAAATATGCATGCATGGAATTTTAAAAAAGTTTATTTGATTTTCATAAAATAAATACACGGATTCTTCAAATCTTACAATACACGCATTTTTCAAATCGTTTGATACATACATTATTCAAATCTTTTATTTATTTAAATTTACAATCATTTTTAAATCAATTGTCCTCCGCTCAATAGTGGCGCACTCAATAGTCGCCCCTGGCAGAAAATGACCCTTTGATACTTGGTAAAACACACAATACATACTTTGATCCTAGGCAGAAGTACTGATCTATACAGCAATAATCCTGTCATTTTTTACAGGTACTATGCTCATAAACAAAAAAGATGAAAACGTCAATTCAGTGAAAATATCTTTGACTGATAATAATACCTCATTTCAGAATTTCATCAGTCTTTTTGGCACAACAGAAAGGTAGTCCCAATTGTAGGAATTAGAGAATTAATGGAAAACAGAATTTGAATTAGTCACGATTAACATTTATTTTTTTGGTTTTCTCTCATTAATTCTCTTATTTCTTTTTATTTGTGCTCCATTTGTAACATCGAATGAGCAAGGTTATTAAGCTTTACAATTTACAACCCGTCTTCCTAACGTGTAAAATTTTCTAATTGTCAATTGCTTTTTATTGACACTAAAATATTTTTTGTTTTGTGCTTCCATAGCACAGAGCAAACCAAAGATACAAAGCACCATACACCGTTGAATTTTATACTTCTGTTCTCAGAAGCTGTCAACCAAAACTGTCACCAATACAGTCAACATAGGTTTCTTCAGTTTCTAAGAGAGTCTAGCTGGCTATGTCAAGTATGTGTCATGCATACATGATACACCAATGGAGCTAGAGTGCTAAAAATTCAAACATTTATTGCTTATTTTGTCTAAAAAAAATTTTTACCCCCCCCCCCCGTAGGTGGGGGGGGATTTGGAATATCAGTTTATGCTAAATTGGTCCCTTACTTTGTATACGACAGTATTCATGCTTGTTTTTTGAAAATTCTGACTTTTGGGGGGATCACAGAAGGTGAGAGAAGTAACTTATTCATCATCCTTTTTTCTAATTTTTTATTTGATCACCTCCTACACGATACGCTGCCAAAAGACATTGGTTACAAGACCTTTCTATTGAGTGACTAACCAAACCTGTTTTTTTGAAATTTTGTTTCTTTTTAGATCAGAAAAAAAATAGTTCAGATGGCTCCCTAGAAAAGATAAATGCTACCTCACCACCAAACATAGCAGAACAAGGGTCTCTACTAGAAACTGAGGATAAAACTGCTCCAAAAAAAGATGATGAAACAGAATTTGCCACAAGACTCTCCACAGTTCCTGAAGTGACTGGACCTAAAAAGACATGGATTGATTATGAACAGTTCTGCACATGTTTCAAGTATGTTTTTTTTTTCATGAATTCATATTTCTACTATTGCTAATGTGACACTGTACAACTTTTCAATGTCAGCTTAGCTTAGTGATATTTTCCAGAATAGATTTTATGATAAATCCTTTTCTTCAAAGATTTTCAAATGACTGCCAAATATTTATTGTGGACTTATAGTTGTATAGAATCTTTTGTTCATCTCAATATTTTTCAAATCTGTTTTTGAAAGAATTCCAAACATTGAAACTATATTTTGTTTATTCAACCTGGCTCTCTGTTAGTAACATTCTCTGGTTGTTCCCTGTCCCCTGTTCTCCGTGTATTTTCTTCCCACTTCTTGATGAAGCTACCAACCCTATTGCCATAATTTCCATTCATTATCTTATATTCTACATGTCTCCACTAAGTCTTCTATAGCTAAGAGTTGGTAGATTATAGAGATGTTCTTCATAAGTTAGATATTCCATTCCGGTTAATTGCTTCATTGTTCTCCTTTAAACCCCTTCTATTTATTCAGTTCCTGAGTAATCAGTGTTATTTTCTGATTGATTATATTTAAAAAGTTAAGATGTCAATTATTCCCTTCAAATTTTGCTCTTACAACTAGGATAGTGATAATTTGAAATCTACTTATTTCAATTAGACAATGATTTTCACACATTTTCAATTGCAAAATAAAAAAATAATCATAAGTGAATATCATTATCCTGGCCACATAAACACAGTTTTAAGGGAATAATAGACACTTTCTATACTTTTTGCACATGAATAATCAGAAAATAACACTCATTACCAAGGAACAAAAATCACGTTGTACAGTGTGATGGTCTTTGTTGATAAATATAATATCTACTTTCTATATATTTATATTTATATGTGTGTTATTTAATTACAGGGTTCTCTACATCTACCACAAACCAACCATGTATCAGCATACTACTCAAGTGTCAGATTTTATGGTAAGGTCATCAGATATCTTATAAGTAAAAAAAAGTGTATGAATGTCTTCTTATTCTATATCTTCGCCAGTTACAATAAAAAGAAAAGAAGGGAATTAAAAGGGGGAGAACTGCATTGGATAACCAGGATCATTATGCACTTTTTGGAAAAAAAGCATGAAATTTCTAACATAGTACATACCATAACATTAATTTTCAGATGTAGAGTAAGTCAGATTTGAACTATGAGTATTGTGAGAGGTTGAATTCAAAATGGCCGCTGTCTAATGTTCCAACAACTTTAATTTGAGAATCAAACAGTGTAGAAAAATATTTGAGGTTACATTTCCAATTAAGTTAGGGATGCCAATTCATTTTGCAATACTTTTGAAATCAACAGGACCCAAGGAAATGCATTCAGATCAATGTCAAAGTGAATAAAAAGACATTATTCTTTTGCTAATACATTTAGTGCTAGGCAGCATGTTCATAATGTTACAATCAATATCTTGCTATCAAAGTATGTGTATAACAGATGTGAAAGAAAACATCTTGCGAATTTTTTTAACAATGAGATGGGTAATTCAGAGACCAGAATTTAGGACATCATTTGCTGTAATTTCTCATATTTTATTGTATAGTCATTGGTGCATTTATGAAAAAAAAAACACCTTGAACCCCCAAAAAGGATTTCTCAATGTTTTCCTTTTGTGGTCAGATGTTCTCAATAGTATTCTAAAAGTCTACAGCAGTCTGACCACTGGAGAGTATGATTTTCAAGATGGGATCCAAAATGGCCGCCAAATTCTTAAAATGCCCATTACCCATACACAAATCACCCTAAAAAAGTTTATTGATGTTTTTTGTAGTATCAGGTCGGCTTAATACCATATCAAAAGCCTACCACAGTCTGGCTACAGGGAATACATGATTTCCAAGATAACATCAAAGATGGCAGTTAAATCATGAAATGCCCATTACTTGTTTACTTTTTATCATACTCAAGTAAGTTTGATGCCCTATCCCATGTTTTTGGTTGTAGGAATTTAATTGGTATATTTGAATTATAGTCAAGTGGGATTTGTTGCTCATTTGCAAAAAAAAAAAAACCAAGTGAGGAAGACTACTCTATAATTATTATTTTATAATTATCTCGCTTGATAAATGTTAAAGAAAAAAAATAAAAACATTTACGTGGCATATTATATGAATAGAGGAAAGGAGGATAGGAGGATTGTGTCATACCAATCTCCCGATAAAATCTTGCTTGAAAATCAGCATTTGAAAGCTTGGCTTCTACCTGGATTTGAACACTGATCTCCGGTACGAATGAGAAATGCACAAATATCTAAACAATGAAGCAGGCCACATAAAACTTAGCTTAGTCTTACACTAAGCCTCAACAACATTTGGTCATTCAGTGAGGATTGAACCTGTAACACTTGCGGATTGGTCTGTGAGATTAGTTTGCTAACCATCACACCCAAGTGAGTTGATTTATTTCAAAGACATCCTCTGAAAATAAGGACAGAGGAAGCCATTGATCATGAATAATGTTATCAAACAGTTATTGTTATGAAAATCAGTCTGTCCAAAACACTTCATTTAAAATGAATCAAAAATTGTTATCAAATTTTTTGATGCATACAACATCTCTATAACTTATTGTAACTGTTTGGAGTTAACTGATGCAATTTATTCTTTTTTTTCAATCAATTCTTGATTGGAGATACAATCAGTGAAGAGTTGCCTCCCTTAAATTTTCATGCTCAACAAAAAGGAGTGAAGTGTTGCCAAGCAGCAAAGAGGCTTCTTTATAGCAATGAATTTGATAACATAACAATGACCGTAAATGGAAAGCAATTAATATAAATTGTTCGAATTATTTTCTTAATGTTATCAGTTGGTTATTATTATCTAAAAGACCCTGTCCAGTCCAAAAGTGATCACAATAAGCTGTTAACTTTGTAAATGTTTATCAGGACTTTTTCCATAAATTATTTTCAGTTCATTTCCAAAAAAATTCCCTTTAATAAATTTCTATGGCAAATCTTCTGCAATTGTGTTGTCAAAAATGACATAGATACAAAATATATGGATACAAATTGCATTTTAATGTGAATAATAGAGATTTGTACTGCAATGAGCTTGGAGAATAGCGTTCGATTGACCACAAACAGAATTTTTTCTGTTTTTATTGCATTTAATATTTGTATTATTGTTTAAATTCATGTGATAAATGCCATTTAAAAAATAAATATGTTTAATCAAATTAAAAATCAAATTCTTTATTTGAACTTTCAATCTTATTAGATATTCATCAACGGCATGTATATAAAATGGTTGTAATAAGACAGAATAATTCAAATTTTAATTCGATTTCTTATTCAATTAAACATTTATTTTTAAATGATGCTTATTGCATTTTGGAACCGCACTCTCCATATATATATGAAATGAGTACAATAATTTTGATGACTGAAAAACTGTTTAAGAAACATTATATTCAACCCCCCACCAAAAATTGTTGGCAGTAATGATGTGATAAACACAAAAATAGGAGAACTTGAAAACAAAAAAAATACTTGCTATCACAGTCAATTATTGAACAACCATAGCATCAAAATTTGAAGTCAAGTACAAAAATTCTATTGGAAGATAAATATGGTCAGAGTAAATTCTATTCAAGAGATCTCTGGAGTTTTCCACAGTATAACAACAGAAATAAACTAAAAAATCATCTAGAAACATCTAGATTCTTGAGAATCTAGATGTTACTATTAAACCCATCAGAAAAGGGCACCCAAAAAGCTATTTTTCCCCAAAAAATATTTTTAGAAGGTGTGTAGGGGAATCAAATCTGTAGACAAAATGGTATGGCCATGAGTGCTGGAACACACAAACAAACACATGCACATCTTTTAAAAAAGATAGACCCTTTGCCATCTTTGATGGCTATGGTTGTTCAACCCTTTGCCATCTTTGATGGCTATGGTTTTTCAATAAAAACACTGTTCACTTAAAGATTACAAACAGAGTGGAGTAGTCAATAATGAAGGAATCCATAAATTTTTTTCGAAAATTGACTAAATGTCAAACTCGTTGAGTTGACTTTATTATCATGAATTTGTCACACATTGGAAATGAAGACTTTTGTATATATGAATTTGAGAGAAGGAAAAGAGAAAAAAAATGATGCAATGATGTCTATCATATCGACTTGGGTTTGTGAGTTCCCTGTATTTTTTTTGCAAACATTGAATTTTATGAAAGATATTATTGTCAAAATCCTAATAGTAAGGTCTGATTCTATTTTCATTTGTTACAAGGATAACAATGACCTCACCAAAAATCAGTGACATCATGACGGCTCAAATAACAGTTAGGCATGCTAAAACTGCTTCAGGTCAGGTGGGAATAATATTGTACGGAGAAATGAATTTTGTTCACCTTTTAGATTTTAATGAAGCTAGGGAGTTTGAATCTAACACAGCCAAGTTTATTAAATCATTTCTCATTATTCTTCATAATCGATACAATGAAAATTTTATTGTTGACATTCTTCTTTTCATTTCATATTAACGCTATTTTCGTTACAAGTCCTCAGTCATTTCACCGCTCCAAGCTAAGATGACACATATGCAGGTTTGTCTTTAAATTTATTTTCCTTTATCTTACTAAGATGTTATTTTTCTGTAATTTCAAAGAGATTTTGCACTGAGGATTTCTTGATGACTTTCCCCAAATGAAAAGTAATCCAAGCAGAAAAACAAAAAAAAACTGCATGAGGGATAATAACATGAAAATACATTCAGACTAAAAATAAGAATATCAAACAAGTTTCCTCCTTGGCATATGTTTTGACAATGGATATATTTCAGTTTGTTACCTTTTTCTAATATTTGTAGACTGTACATTGAAAATTGTATGACAAGCCAAGATATATTTGTTTTCAAAACATGCTTAGAAGAAAACATGATAAATAAAGTTAAGGTCAAACATTACAAAGTTCATGTTTTTAATTTAGTTTCAAATTAGAAATATACTATATTTTGCAGCATATAAGGTGCACTTTTTTTTCAAAAATCAGATCATCAAAATCACCATGTCTCCCCTTTGAAGCCAGGCATGGGGATTTTTTTTGGATTGAAATTCTCCCTTGGCCCATGGTCCACTATTTGCAAAATATCATTGAAATTCATCGTGTACATTTGGAGATATTGTTAGGACAAAAGTGATTTCAGACCAAATTGATTTATACATTGTTGAGACAAAAGTGATTATTGACCAAAATGATTTAGACAAAACTGATTTAGTCATAAGTCATTTACTAACAACACCCACTTACATTGAAGAAGGATAACTGATTTCAATCCCTGCAGTCAGTTAAGTATTGATAATTTTTACATGATTGCAGTAGGAAGTCAAATGGTCATAATTATGTACGTAGCTTTTAGCTTTGACTGTAGAACTAGTTGTCTAAACATAATATTACGTATGAGAATAATTTCTGTGTGCATCATCACTTACTGATTTCACTTCATCAAGGGAGGTAATATAAGTATTAGAGTTACTTCCCTTAAATTTGTACCAGCTTATAATTATATAATAGGTAGGTGTATGCAATTATTATCAATTTTTAACAAGTATTTTATTTCATCTTATTTTTTAGTTAATCAGCTTTTATTCTGATCTTTTAAATGATAATGGTTGATTATTCTTCACCAAATAAAAAAAAATCAAAATAGTTTATGCAATTTCAAATTTCATCAGATTCTTTTTCATTATTTCTTATCTATATTTCTTTTGCTTGTCATATGATGTAAAAACGACCAGAAAATTTTGATAAAAATAAAAAAAAATAAAAGGATAGGATAACTATTAAAAAAAAAAATTTTGAAAAGCGTTTTAATAGCGTATTGGTGAAATACTGTATAATAGAAAAGATAATAATGAAAAAAATATAATTTGATCAATAAGTCTAATATTTTATACCTGAGGCCCTCAAACTTTTTTGCATCGCAGACTAGTTTAACCCTTTCAGTCCTGTTTCTTCAAATTTTTCATTGTTAAATTTTCTTATTTGATAATTGAAGGCCAAGTAATGTTGATTCATTCAGAAATATATGAGCAAATAATTTGAAAGTACCATTAGTACATGAAGGGTTTACAATATTTTTACAGACTAACTAACAAAGGTTTTAATCATGACTAGAATATAAGTGAGAAGTCAACTATATATAACTTATGAGTGACTGATACACTAAGATTGTGTAACAGGCACATGATAGAATCATGCTCAACATCACATGGAGAGATCACAAAACAGCACAGTATATTAGAGAGAAAAACAGGAGTCAGGGATATCATAGAATCCATTAGAAAACTCAAATGGCAATGGGCTGGTCATCTTGCAAGAATGGCAGACAACCAATGGACATCATGACTCACAATGTGGACCCCTAGAGATCATATGCAAAACTATGGCCTCTGAAATATAAGATGGTGTCACAAACTAGACAATTTCATGAAATATTGGCTCCACTAGAGTTCTGGGGAATCCTGGGAAAGGTATATGTTCAATGACAGACGCCAAGAGGCTGATGATGATGATAACATTAAAATCAAAGGAAATGAATCTTAACCATGCTTAACAACTTTTTTCCTCATAAAATTATACTAATCAATTTTTCACTTTATTTTTATAATTTGAATTTATGTTTAATTGCTTTTCAAGATTATCTGAGTGATAGATACAGTGACAGATTATCTACCACCTGGGCCCCTGGGCTGAACTTTAATAAGGCTCCCTGCACCACCATTCATTAAATAGAATAGAGTATCAATAAGTCAAGTTAAATATAATATATTGTTGTAATATGTATCTGTGATGTAATGGAATATCACTCTGGTTGGCTATCCAGTGCCAGATTTACAAGAAATGAATGTTTTTTGTAAATTCAGTGCTGGATATCTAACTGGATTGATATCCCAGTACATCACTGCTATGTATAATGTACTAAATGCTGATGAATTTAGAAAGCAAAATAATATTTATGATATTCCAGTTATGAGAAAATGTATTCAAAATACTGAAACATCATCCAAGATACTCATGTGTGCACTAAATCAAACAATTTTTTCCTATTAGGCCCCTCTTCCCTCTGGGCCCCTAGACATAAGCCCACACAGCCTAATGGTAATCTGCCACTAACTAGATGTACAAATGTGAAAAATTCAAATTGTATAGTAATTAATGAAAATTGGAATGAAACATTTTGTGAAAACTTTCAAATTATTATCACAAATGAGATTAGCAATTACAATAGCATGTACATATATATGTATAACCATACTTAAAAGACTGGCTACCAATAATTTGTATTTTTCAAAATAATCATTAAATGTAGAAAAAAAGGCTTAAACAATTATCTATGATTAAGAAATCTGCAAAAATGAAAAGTATGAAATCTCAGAGAAACACAAAGCAATTCATTTTTTAAATTCTAAGAAAATAAACTGAAGTGCCAAAAAATTTATAGATTGATAATATTCCAGATAATAAACTGACAGTCCCATTCTTGTATCACTTCTGGGTATCCATAATTTTCACATCTCTGTCTGAAATTCACATATTCCTGGTATATCTTGGCTACTATTGCTTGAGGAAAACTTAGTACTGTAGCCATCTCGTGTATAGAGTGACCCTATTTTTAGCCCCCAACAATCATTCCATGGTCAAACACTGTTAAATCTTGTACACATCCGATGGTTGCTGTAGCTACACTAACTCTTCATCAATTATGTTACACGAACATCATCTAGCTGAGTCTGTTCCTATAACCAGGGGAGGGCAAAAGTATTCAGTGTATTGCAGTCTCTGATTTTTTGGCACTTTAGTTTAATTGAAAATTTGTTAATAAAAATTTTCAGTGATTCTATTTTTTGTTATATTTTGTTTGAAAAATAAATACACTTTTATGAATTGGTGAATTTCATTTTTCCCTGATTTAAAAAAAACATTATGCAATAAAATATTTTGATTTGGTAAATTTTGTCTAATTTGATACTTTGGTAACTATTTTCGAAGAAATGGCAGCAAACCAATATCTCAAAACAAATATGTTTTGTTTTGTTTATTCCTGCAGACTCTTTGTGGATCATAGGGTCGCAACCACTCTGCTGCAGTTTCAACCTCGTCAAAACTTGAACTCGGTCTGCCGATTCCGTTTTCTAAGTCGGTAACCGTTACGCAACTCCGCACATTTATTGTAGCCAAATCATATATGTAAACAAAAGCTTACAAGGTCATCAGTTGTGGGATTCAGTTTGAGTAAATTTAATTCATGTAATATTATTTTTGAGGTCATTTAAAATAATGTTTGAAAAGAAAAAACCTGATAGCAAATTTTTAGATTATCAAGAAGTAATCAGTTTATTACTGTTGCATTCTAAAACAGTGGTGTCAAACATGTAGCACACAGACCTCAAGTTTGTTTATTTCTAAGAGCTTCGTACAGGCATGAGAAAATAAATCCATATTTCTAATTTGACGGCCTGTCATAGTAAATGAGTTTGACAGCCCGTCATAGTAAATGAGTTTGACAGCCCGTCATAGTAAATGAGTTTGACACCCTTGTAAAGATATCAGCACTGCTGAGATATTTTCTTAACTCATGAAGTAGGTTTGTCAACTCAAGCATTTTTTATTGTCACAAAATTTAGTGCAGATATAAAGATAAGCTTTTCATAATTTCAGAGATTTTAATACTAATTTTCACTTATTTTCTTGACCATAGAATCATCTTAAAAAACATTTTGAAAAAGAATCGAGATAAAAATGTAATCCAATTTAGTCTACTGTGTAATTTTGGATCCGCGAGCATCTCTAGCAGCAATGACCGTCATGACTGACTGACTGACAGACTGATGTACTGAAAAACACCCACTGCTTGTTTCCTATCCCTCTGTATATACATACATATATATATATATATATATATATATATATATATATATATATATATATATAAAGGTGCAAAAGAGAAAACTCACTGATCTATGGTCTGACCTTCAGACTTGATTGTAGTAATCCATCTAATGTTGAATAATCAAACAAAAATTTTGAAGTAAACCTTGTGCTACAAAGTTGAATAAAAATGTTACATATTTTTTTCTCAATTCCCGCATCAAATGTAAGGATAAGTTGTATAGCATGATTTTAATCTTTTGTGTTCTTTTTAGATGCCGTCTGGAATTAGTACCTCGGAAGACAAATCCACACAATATTTATGTATCCTTTTATATTTCACAGCCTTGGAGACATACTTGAAAAATGACTTAGTGTTCATGATAACATTTGATATTAATATTTACTTTTAAATCAACAAATGGGCTGCTGCAGGAATCAAACTTGCGACCAATGGGTAGCTGCTGCAACGTAGTGTCTCACGTTCCATTTGATTCCTACAGTTGCCCATTTCTTTAATTGTTCATTTTACTATCTAGACCAAATGACACACTGAGTGTTTAATAGCAGAATGTCATTTCAGATACAGTTTCAAATAATAGAACACATTCATAATTATTCAGTGAGCTTATATATCCATTCCTTATATATATATGTATGAATTATACACTCATTCTTTATACATACACACACACACACACACACACACATATATATTTATATATATATATATATATATATATATATATATATATATATACATACATATATATATATATATATATATATACATATATATATATATATATATATATATATATATATATATATATATATTTATACATTCATTCTTTATACATATTCATATATATATATATATATATATATATATATATATATAATCCATGTATACATTTGTATGTATATATGGTGAGAAAATGGATGAGTTTTATCTGAAGTAGCTATGAATTTAACAGACAATATTGAAAATCAAAAATTAGGGAAAATGGATTGTATCTGATTCTGGAACTAGTTTCTCCTGTTGTATAATGTCAGATAGAAAAAAATTTTCGAATGACAACAGAAGAAACCAGTTCCCGAAACATGTTATTGAAATATTTACAGTCCATTTTTCTTAATTTTCAAGTTTCCATACTGTGTATTAAATTCACCAAAAATATATATATATATATATATATATATATATATATATATAAAACATTTTCGTAGAAAGCAAATTTAGCTTCAGATGTTTTGTTGTGGAAGCAAAAATGGAAATCAAGAAAGAGGATTTCTTTGGGGTCATAATGGTGAGTCTGGACTGTATTTTGTCTTTGGTGAAATCTGTGTCAGTATATTTGGATATCCTGTAGGAAGTAGTAGCAGCAGTTATGGATATTTTATTGGTCGTGCTGCTCAGAGAGAGTATTGGTTTTCATGGATACTGGGTAGCTGAATACATATCTACACTGGCATATAACTTTATGTTAGCTCCATAATGGAGTTAATGCAAGTATAAGGTTGGGACAAAATAAATGGCCGTTTCTGCATTGCACCAGTGCAATCTTTTTTTGTATGGTTCCCTTCTGTTTATACATACATCTATGTATCATTTCACATCTCCGCATCTCCTATTCCAGGTGTTATTTGAATTTTTTGATTACTTTATTTTTTTTTTTTGTTAGAGGGTATTGAGAGCAGAGATGAATAAATACAGTTTTCATGCTTGTTTTTTTGATAATTCAGATCATTGCCAAACAAAACATGAGAGGAGTAACTTATTCATTGATCAACCCTTTTTCCAATTTTTTTCATTAATCAGCCCCAACACAACAACTTCCACGAAAAGATGTTGGTCACATGACAGTTTCCCCTGAGTGACTAACCAGACTTTTTTTTCAGTGATTTAAAAGTATTCTTTTGTTCGATTTTCCTCAAGTTTTGCTTACCCTACCATTGGTACTCTTTTTCTCACTCAAAAATATTAAACAAGTTTCCAAGAAGCAATGAAAAGTTCCTTAATGATGACCAGTTATCGATAGTTTGCAGAGTACTGAGATAGTAGTATCATTTTCTTCTCTGTCTCGGTGGAATGAAACGCCACAAAATCCCCAGAAGGACCAAAACCCAAAAGTCAAAGAGAGCGAATCAAGTGCCAGTCCTAATCATTCTGCTTGTAAGTTGACAGTTTTTTAAACACATCCACACATCTCTATCAGAAGCTTTTTGGTCAGTCAGTTCCATTTATATAACAGAAGAAGTAGGATGCGTGACATCATTGAAAGAAGATCCATTCTGTTCAATAGACGATGTATCAAGCATTTTTTAAAAGTTTTTTCCAAGTATTATTTGTTCTTAATAGCCAAAACTGTCTTCAAAAATGGCTAAAATTGACTAAACTTCTCAATTCCCTGCTAACTTTAAAATTTCCCTAAAATTTTGTATCTAGAATTTTTCAGAGCTATTTTAGTGACTCAGTGTAACTTAAAAAGTTACTCACAATATAAATCTCTACACAACAATGCAGATTTTATCAAAATTGGTTGATTTTTACGGAAGTTATCACAAAACTAAAGTCATCAATTTGTGTAAAAACTCAACTCGATCATATTAAGGACTAAGTACCAACAAGGCTGCCCAATTACATTGTACTTTCAAATGATGTCTATCTTGTGTTGACATTCATTCAAATAGATGTATACATTCAAATGTGGTGTAAGGGCCAATGAAAAGTGTCAGGGTGAAAGCCAGTCTTTTTCTATCTTGAATATATTTTTTTTAAAGAAGTTTGATTATCTTGACTTGATATTAATAATTCAGACTATTTTTCTCCACACATTTTCTCCTCTAGCATCACCCCAACAAGAACAGGCATCTGTAGCTCCTTTAATACCAGGTAATCTGGCAGCCGAACCTTATTCTTGGAAGAGTTTGGTCATTGGCTGTCCAGTTCTTAAGCTACGTACAACAGCAGTACGCTCCGCTGTTCTCTCTTTACCTCCGGGGTGAGTATTCCAAAGTATTGCATTCTATACTTTATTCTCTATTACTAAGAAATGGATGTGAGATTCAATGGAATGATTATGAATTGTGTTATATTATATTGGAACTTTATTTGAAATGATCCCCTGTTATTACATGGTGAATATATCATTTCTTGCAGCTGCCACATTTTCTTTAATTGTTTATTCTATTTAAGTTGTCTAGGCCAAATAATACCATTACCATATAATAATCAGAGATCATTTCAAATAGACATCCAATATAATATAACGCAATTTATTATCAATTCATTATACATATATATATATATATATATATATATATATATATATATATATATATATAAGCAGACTGCATTATAGATTAAACATTATTTAATTTGCCATTACAGTCAATAATTGAACAATGTTGCATCAAAATTTTAACTCATGTAAAAGAATTCCATCAAGGAATAAATATGGTCAGAATGAGTTCTATTTATGACATCAAGTGTTTTAACTGGAAAACACCTAAAATAGAGTAAAAAAAATGTATAGAAACACCAAGAGACTCTAGAAAGTCAGGCACCTGTGATCTAGATTCTGGAGAATCTAGATCTTATTTCTACTGGGGAATATCTAAAATAGTGTTGAAAAAACATCTAGAAACATTCAGATTCTGAAGAATCTAGATTTTATAATCAAACCCGTCAAAATAAGGCCCTAAAATAATAGACATACATAACAGATGGGATATATATGAAAAGGTGGGGTTTTTTCAACCTCCCGAAAACAAATGTCTTTTGGTAGCATTTCACATTTAAGGTGATCAATTAAAAAATTGAAAAAAGGGGTGACCAATGAATAAGTTACTTCTCTTGCCTTTTGCTGGGCACCAAAATGTCTAAATTTAAAAAAAAACAAAGATGGCTATGTAAAATTAGATTAAAAATTAAACCCCTACTAAAACCTCATTTTGGAGGAGAATTTGACAAAAATATTAAAAAACATTTTCACTACTCACTGAGGGTAGTGAGTGTACAAAATTTCATGTTTCAACGATGAACAGTTAGGGCTGGGTGAAGTCTGGATACATAAATACATATAAATGTCAGAACACATGAATAACCTGAAACCAATATCTAAACAATGTTGGGGGAAGCTGTGATGCAACAAATACAAAACTTAGATTCAAGGCAAGTTTACAGGATATTTTGAGTGGCTACTAAGAACAGCATGGTAGAGAAACATGTCAGACTAAGCAGTCAAGCACAGTCATATTTCAAGCCACCCAAATTAAGCACAGCATATGACGAACCTTGACCTTTAATTTTGAGGTAGACAGACATAAAAGAAGGTTATTTTGGGGCCGTCTGAGAATGCTCAAAATTATTTCCTGTATGAATAAATCGTTATTGTTTCTTCACTTGACTCCTTTTTGGATAGCAGATTAAACCTACACTAATATAATTCTTTTGTATAAGCGAAGTAATGTGGAAGAACTTTCAAAAAACATGGGATACTTGCGTATGAAGCCCCTTTCATTTATGATAGCAATATCTGAACCTGGCATAAATGAATTGCCATAGTGCACATGTTTACCAGAACAAATTATCTAGAAAAAATTATTTTAAAAATATCAGTACAAGATTTGGGTATCATTGTTCCCAAAATGACAAGAGAGACCAGAAAAAGCACTTAGAAAAAAATAATAAAAAATCCAGATGATGCCTAGTGGTGTACTCATGCAAATGTTCAAGGTTATAGCCCCCAAAATGTGACCAAGAGAACCCAGAGAAACATGCATGCACACACACACATACAGATTGGTGAGCAAGGGGGAGAAGAATCTGTAGCCCACTTGGCTGTTTGCTTGGGCATACCATTTGTGGAGCTATGGTGATTTGTTAAAAAGGTGAAGAGAGCATAAAGGTGAATACATATTTGGTATATCCGACAAACATTGGAAACTGTCAACCAAAACTGTCAACATCTCAATATAGGTTTCTTCAGTTTTTGAGTGATTCTGACTGGCTGGCTATGTATGTATGCATGTATCATGTGTTCAGGCTGCACCAATGGAGCTATGTCTAGAAAAAACAT
The DNA here is from genome assembly GCA_963457665.1 of Thysanoteuthis rhombus. Taxonomy (NCBI): domain Eukaryota; kingdom Metazoa; phylum Mollusca; class Cephalopoda; order Oegopsida; family Thysanoteuthidae; genus Thysanoteuthis; species Thysanoteuthis major. The sequence continues at coordinate 18,097,579 of OY735242.1, read as the reverse complement.
TTCTTTTTTGTTCTTTGAACCAACAACCCCTTGACACCACCCTCTCTGACAAGTTTTTCAATTTACAATGTCCGCCAGTATTGACGCTACTTTCTAGAAAAATCAGACTTTCTTAATGATCACTGCCCTACGAAAGGCAAGAAAAGTAACCGATTCATTGATCTTCCTGTTTTCCAACTTTTTATTTGATCACCCCCAACACAGCATGCTTTGAAGGACATTGGTCACATGATTGCTACCCTTGAGTGACACACCCAACCTCTATATTGTTTTTATTTATGAGAATATGTTTGTCTTTTTATTTTTGTAGACGACATGTCCTGCGATTTATAATGACGAGTCCTCTGGGGTACAGCATCCACTTGTTATCAGCCACTCCCTTTGTGTTTGGAGATGAAGAAACCGTGATGGCCCTTTGTACTAAAGTAAGTACAATGTAGGCACAGTCTTTTTATTGCCTGGGATCATGTATATCAATGGTGGTGCTAGGTCCAACCCTGTACACCCTGCAAATATTTTTTATCTATTATCAAAAACTTTTTAGATTTTCCAAGGTTCCTCGGATATATTACCACCTCAGAGCTTCAGGTCCCCTCTTATATTTGCAGGGTCTGCAGCTTCCATGATCCACCTCTGTGTATATGTATCATCTTGATAGAGAATATTTACATTTAATTTAGCTCAGAAGATTGTGTAAGATTTGTAAATTTTTGAAATATCTGCACTAAATTTGAGATAGAAATGATGGGACACACATGACTTACCAACGTATTTCTTCTGTGAATAAGTGGACATTAAAATGATGAATGGATTTCATACTGAGTAGTTAAAGCTCTTGCCCTTTTGAACCATGTTTTTTGTCTTGAAACTGAAGAGAAACACCGATATAGATTCTCCCTTATCTGATTTTTAGAATGTGAAAATAACCAAAGCATCTTTGTAAAAAGCAACTGAAATAAAATGATTGAAAAAGTAATAAAGAAATCAATGATATATCTTATGTTATACATGTAACTATTATTTTCGTTGCTGTTAAATTACATCTACCCACAATGAATTGGTTTAAACACTTTTGCTGGGTTCAAGTTATTCATGTGTTCTTACAATTATGTATATATGTATTTATCTATGTATCTGTCTGTCTTGACTTTGCCCATTTCTGAGCGTTCACCGTAGAAACTTTAAATTCTGCATGCACAAACTCTCCTCAATGAATAGAGAAATTGTTTTTTGTTGTTTTTTACCTTCCCCCCAGTTTTCAGTGGAGTGTTCAATTTACAATTCAAGTTTATGCAAAATTAATATGATAAAAATAAGCATATATGAGTTGCGTTGATTCATAATTTCCCTTGGAATGCTAGTTTTATTTCTTCTTCAAATAAGTGAAAAATAACATTTTCTTCTTAAACTATCACTGAAAAAATATTTTTTCGTTTTATCATATTTTATTTCTTTTTTTGTGTTGGCCTTCAGCCAGAAAAAAAAAATTACCATTAATATGATTTCATTCCTAATGATAAAAATCGGAGTCCTACCTAGGCCAAAATAATGGATGAACACAAATCCAAAATTCAGATGTACAGTGGACACATTAAAACATGGCTTGATATAACATGGAATCACTTATTAATCATGGACACCAATTTTCAAAACATTTGATTTAGTACTCAAAATAATAGCTAAATACAAATATAGATGGACAAATAATGCACTGGGCTGATCTGTGTTAAATTTCGAGTATTCCAAGCCTCAAAATGTGTCCTGTATACTTCCACCACAGAATTACCAATTTAATGGTTTTATCATTAGATCTTGATTGATCTTAATCTTCTTAGCTGTCATAGCTCAGGGGCCTCCCGTTATTTTAATCTGGCACTGAGAATAATTTATAAAATTGCTATTTATTTATTTGGTTGTCATTCTTTAATTCAACATCCCTTTGTATGTTTTAGGAAAGCTGTCGTTTTATAGACAACGCTACTCAAGTGATTCTCTCCTTGGGAAATTGCATGAAGAACTTCTCCGAAAAAAATGAGTTTGAAAAAGAATTGAGAAAATTTGAAGCTTTACACTGTCCTTTCATCGACGACAGACAAATCTCTAAAGTGAATCACTTTGAAGTAAGTTGATTTTTGTATTGTATTTTATTGTATCGATAATTCACCAAGTGTCTATCTGTCATCATATAACCCAAGGGCAGCTAGAGCTATGGACACCATATTCTCCATGGTTACTAATGAAATCCTGGAGCATGTTTTTAGCAAATTAATTTTTGAAAATTTCAGAACTGTCACGGTTTTTAGCAAGATGTTTGATTAACTATATAAGTATAATGCTAAATTGATCCCTTCACAACCTACTTACTCATTTGCTGCCTAGCCCATTACAAAGAGTTCTGGGATGATAAATTCAAAAAGTAATACATTCCTCTCACCTTTTTACACCTTACATTACCTGCACATGAGCCACAACTAGTAAATTTTTCATTGATCACCATTTTTTCCAGTTTTTTAATTCATTACCCCAATACAGCAAGCAGTCAAAAGATGTTGATCACATGATGGTTTCTATTGAGTGACTAACCAGACTTGTCTTATTTTTGTTTTAGGCTTTCAATGAAGCTCTTTTCTCTGCTTTGAGAGTTACGTCTTTAAAACAAGAAGTGCTCTTTGCCTTGAGAGCATTGATATTTGATACCACTTCTAAAAACATACGGGAACAGCTACGAAGCAGGCCAAGTAAGCTTGCTTTTTTTTTTTTACTATTTTTTTATTCATCTTTTCACTAATTTTATCAGTATGTTAAAAATCACTTCAAATTACCATGAACTCTTTTGCTTGTATTTTTATTGAAAGTTGATAAGTGAATTACAGTGGATATTTTCTTACACTCCTGTTCAAAGGAGTAATATGAATACAGAATCAATGGGGTTAGGATTAGGGTTATCCTACCTTCAAGTGAAGAAATTGAAGAGCTCCAATTGCAACTGCTCGAACTGATAGTACAAGCTTATTTATGGTTTAGGATTGGCACTGATGCTTTTGGTTGTTGTTTGATTTTATGTTTCAGATGTACTTCTGAAGTACTCTGAAGCAGTAAAATTGATTCAGAAGCATTTTACATTGTTGCTTTATGACTGTAACGTATGTGTCAATCTTGAAATTTACCTCCGATTTATCACTCCTTTGTTATGATACTCCTTTCATATGTTACTCTTCTTTTATGTTACTCCTTCATTACTAACCCTGTCTTTTAATATATATATATATATATATATATATATATATATATATATATATATATATATATATATATATAAATATATGTATATATATATATATATATATATATATAAATATATGTATATATATATATATATATATATATATATATATAAATATATGTATATATATATATATATATATATACATATATATTTATATATATATATATATATATATATATATATATATATATATATATTTATATATATATATATATATATATATATATTTATATATGATATATATATATATATATATATATATATATATGTATATATATATATATATATATATATATATATATATATATATATATATATGTATATATATATACATGTATATACATATAACACTATGTAATTAAAAAAAAATTCTCTCTCTTCCTGGGTTATTTCCTGATTGATTAAGTCTAACAAGTATAGAAAAAGGTAACTATTCCCTTCACTTTGCTTTTGTGATCTGAACATTGATACATCGAACAGGTTAGGGGAGGTATTTGTAAGCTGCAAACTCCTTATTTAGAGCAAAGATAATTTTTTTCATATGTCTTAATTTTATGTGCAGTGGTGGCATCAACACCTTCTAGAGGTCAACCAGTGGCTACCTCTTTACGTTGTTCATCCCCACATAAAATTTGGACAGCGATGACCAGTCTTATACATGATAGTGTGTCAACAAGTCCCGACTCTCCCAAAAGCAAAGATAGCCTGGAAACTTGTAGATCTATCAAGAATGCCACCATTTTGAAGTCTCTGATGACCTCCAAGTTGTACCCGTTGTACTTTAAGGAGTTTAGCAAGGTTTTGACACTATTGCATTGTAGGTGAAATGAAGTGCTCAGAATTTGTCTTGATCTCTAATATGCATACTGCAACATAACAGTTGACTAATCTCTGGAGCAAAGGTCAAAGTCAGTGTCTCCATTGGACTAGAGATAAAGAAGATTCTGGAATGCAAGGAATTCCCCAAGAATCTCACCAGGAAAGAGAGCTGTGGAATGTCCCTTGAAATTCATTTTCTTGACACTCATCTTTATAAATTCAAGGAGTACATGGGAGTAAATTCGGCAGTGAGCACTTCCAGCAGGATGTACTGGACTTTGAACGATGCTACCAAGGAACATATAACGAGAACATGATAGGAGATTATATATTGGGGTATGGCTTGTGAAAGTGAATTTCAGTACAATCATAAATCTCAAAAAATCTCACTTCTAAATCTTTTGTGATCTCTTTTGTATAACATACATTAATTTACATTCATACTTCTGTTTTTCTGAAAAAAATATTTTTTATTAATTTGAATAAAAATAAGCAAATACAGTGGTTGCATAATTTGAAATTGGTAAATTTCAAATTATCACTTTTCTGGTCACAAAAGCAAAGTTTGGAGAAAATAATAGCCATTTTCTGTATTTTTACCCATAATAAATCAGAAAATAACACTCACTACCTACAAACATAAATCGCATTGCACAGTGTAATCAGTATTTCTCTCTCTCTCTGCATTATGCATTATTAATTCTAAACTAAATCTTTCCACCCCAATTTCTCTCAGTTTGGTCTTGTGCCAGACTAAACTGAGCTGAGTAAATATCAGGAGTACCTACCTTAGTATGATAACTATCAAGCTCATCTCGAAGACTAATTCACTAGTGTAGTGAGTTCAATTTTCATGGGAACCAGCTGAGCTTAGTAAATAACCAGATTTGTGTGTGTGTGTGCGTGTGTGTCAATATGTGTGTGTGTGTGTGCACACCACTCTTATATACTAGGTCAGTTCGCTAAGTATCCAGCCATTTAGAATATCTCAAAGAACAAATCACAAAGCCTTGACGTGGCTTGGCAACCAATTAGAGAGGACCCTATTTCTCATATATGAACAGACGCTGTCCCATGAGGTCACTCAGTCAGCAGTGAGACACCATTGAGTGAGCATATGTACATGTGTGACTGTCTCATTTACAATGACCAACATGACATTGCACCTGCTGATTTTTTATGTGCATTGCTCAGGTCTGTCTGCCCCCTTACAGCACAGAGTACTCTGTGACATCCAGTTTTTCCCCAAAGAGATTCCAGACTGTGGACGAGATTAAGGAGAATGTGACAAGGCAGTGATCTCAAAAGAGGACTTTGCAGACCGTTTTGAAAAGTAGAAGGGATGCTGGGTCTAGTGTTCATAAGAGATGTACTTTGAAGTCGACTAAGGCACCATTGCCCAAGATAAGCTATTTTTTCATGAATATTAAATGGCTGGATACTTTCCAGACAGACCTTGTGCATCCTAACCCACACATAATGGTGGAGAAACAGGAATGACTTACATATTATTCAATCAATTACCATCTATAAGAGCACAAGTGATAATTTCTTTATCTCATCCTTACTACTATTGTATCTTAAATTCATGTATTTTTTTTTCTTTTTTGTTCTGTTAAGCCACAGCAACAAGCAGCATCAATGCACCTGGACTGGGTAAATTTTTTTTTCTAAATTTTAAATGGTGCATCTATTCTTATGAGCCAGCATGGCAGGGTAAGGCACATCACTGCACCCACCCCCATCCACCATCTCCTTACTTAGGGAAGGTAGGCTTATATACAAACACTTTGATGGGACTGACAAGTCAGAAGTGGACTATGATAGAATTGCTCAAGTAAAATAAACAAGAGTGGAAGAGGATTAAGAAAAGTAATGCAACCACCATGTCCACCTCCCCCACAACACCACCAGTATGTAGCCTTTCCACCTCCCCCACAACACCTCCAGTACGTGGAATAGTTTAAAAAAACAAATAAATTAAAAAAAGCTACTACTATCTCCCATTTGATAAATCAGATATTATTGGCTAAACAATGTATCTTTGTCAAATGATGCCCAAATCATAATCTTGGCATATTTTAGATTCTGGATGTACCTTTCACTTATGTGTATATCAATACCTTCTATTCAAATCAGTCATACTGTCGTATTACACCCTAAAAGAGATGGCAGACCTCAACAACCAGGTCAGGCCTAGAAGAAAGAAACTCCAACAAAACCTACAACCTGGGGGCCTTGCTCCCATTGTCCAACCTCAGTTGACCATGACATGCAAACCCTTGAGTTAAAGGATGGGGCCAGTCATGCATATGTAGCACCTCATCTAAAAACTTCATCACATAGACCTTTAGGCTATTCATGTAAAGGCCCTGCTGGAAGCTGAAAAAACATAGAAAACCTTCTCAAATCTTTACCCGTGAAGCCAAGCCCTGAGCTGATATGCTCCAGTCATGACATGCATTGGCATATGGCAGAGTGTATAATATAATTCCAAGTGAATTTTCCATGATTGTTTAGTTTTGGAACACAAGGAAACGAAAGCTGAAAAAACAAGCCTGGTGTTGTAAGAACAAGAACAACTTTAACTATGGGTCAAATCATTGAGCAGAGGCAACCTGTCACCTAAAGTTTTTGTAATACAATATCAGAAACTGAACTGGACTTTTATTTGCAGAATATGGAGACAATCAAATCTATATTCAGTCTACTCTTGATCTTGCCTTTAGTATGATAAATTAACTCCAACAAACTCCTCCTAAAATTAGTGAAATCATAGAAATTTTGAGGTCATTTTCCAATATCTTTTTGATCAGAGCCAACCAACCAATCTCGAAATGGGCCAATTGGCATCAACTCCTCTGATAATTGTATGTACTCCTCTCCTATTGAAGTATGGACATCACCTCCATTATTATATTGGTTACAGCTTTTAACCAATTCATAAGTGTTGAAATGGTTAGCCTTTGGCCACAGTTTCTTCTAAGCTGTGTGCTTGTGCATGCACACATGTTTTGCAACCAGCACACAAAGGAAGTTACGTGTGCACAAAAAATTTCAAACTCTGTTGGTAGCTTACTGAGTTTTCATTGAAAGAATACTGATTCAATTAGGCAAATTCAAAAATATGTACATACATTGTCATGGAAAAGAATTTGGACTACGTATGAATTTTTGTACACAATGATTACAAAAAATCAAAGGGAATATTACCTCTGAGTGATATTTTTTAACATTGTAAGTTCGGTTCTTATGCCCAGATGTCTATATGATCTAAGAAGTTCAAGTCATAGTGGCTTCTTTTTATAATAGCTGAAGGAAATCTCTAACTAGTTTTATTCGTAGCTTCCAACACGTTGTAAAAGGGAGGGTTTTTATGACTTCTACTGAGGCCATGGGAGGCCAACCTATGTGTACATTTTGTTAATTCAATCAACCTCTTTGCTGTGGTGTAGTTCTCTGGGAGCCCATGGGAATGGCATTTCCTTACTTTTGGGGAAGAAGGAGCACTGTTCCCCTATTATCTTTAGACTACTAAAATTCTCTATTAGAACAATTCACTGATAAGAAAAAGTAAGTGATTATCCGAATATTCATTCTATTTGGTATCAAAATTTGTCTGAAATTGGTTAAATTCAAAAGATGCTTTCAGGAGGCTTAAAGCGCTATCCCCCACCCCTGAAACACCCAACTGTGGAGGCTTGCTTTGCTCACCAGATCACTACACTCACTAGAGCAGGCATCCCTGCATTCCCTCACTTCTTTTTAAAAAATATTTAGCACTGCACCACCGCCTGTTTGTCTCGGAACTCATACTGGCATCATACATATTATCTATGATAAATATATCTCTATAAAAGCTGGTAGTCTGGATATTTGAATTATTACCTTCTTGACTTTGTGCTTTAGTTAGACAATAAGTCTGTTGCCTAATGAAGAAAAAAACATTTATTTTACTCAACAAATACTCATTTTTCAACATATTCTCCATCCTTGCTACTGCACTTGACCTGAAGTATCTCTATCAATCACATAAATCAAACAGTGTACAGTGAAAACTTCAGAATGAAATTCAGCTTATAACTGTAGTAGGATAGAGACTTATTGATTCACCCTCGTAGACACGAAATTGTAAATACTATTAATATTATCTTATTGGATATCTCTATCCGAATTCTGATCATAACTTTATCAACTACATGATATCATAAGACATTGATATGCACATGAGTCTTAATTTCACGTTTCCGAGATAGACTGCATAAAGCTGTAAAACAATGAGCTTTTGCATTCATTATATTTTTTGACAAATTGATACTGTAATTAAAAGGTAATAATTCAACTGCAAAACCTTCCACGGCAGAAATAATTGCTGGTAAGTCCATTTGAGTTGGTTTCTCAAATGAAATGCAACGTTGTATTGAATCAGTATTTCCTCACAAGTGGCCAGCGCGATCAACCAGCCAAGTGAGCTATAGATTCTTCTCTCTTTGCACATCTGTATCTTTGTATATCTCCAGATGCTCCTCATCACATTTTTGGGGCTACAACCTTGAAAATTAGCATGAATAAACCACTAGACACCATCAAAAAACAGTTTTTTTGTTTTTTCATAAAAATGCTTTTTGGAGTCTATAGTTCATTTTAGGACCAACAATAACCATATCTTGCACTGGTATTTTCAAAACAATTGAAGATGAAAGATCTATTTTTTTAGATAATCTTAGAAAATCTTTTAGATAATTAGTTCTTGTACACATGTGGGCTACGGTGATTCATTTATATAAGGTACGGATATTGCTTTATAAAACTACTTCATCAAACGTCAAATTTCTCTATTTATAAGAATTATTTTAAAAAATTGTGAGATATTTATATGAGTAGGTAGCAAAAATTATGCAAACATTCAGACATTGCTACGTGCATTCTTCATTAAATTTAAAACAATATAGTAATAGAATTTGATATATTTATCATATACTTGTATGTAAGATATATATATAAAGCCTCTTCAGCTTTATTTTTTGGTTTTGTACTAAATTTAGGCATAGTCAATCTTTCTATAGAAAATTTGATTTGTTGAAATATTCTCCTGTGAAATTATTTCCTGGACACGATAATATCATAAAACTAATTGGTTGATTTACTTTTCCTTTTCTCTGTATTGTTTTCTTATGTCAACTATTTTTCATTTCTCTCAATAGATGTTGACAAGAATTCAGCGGAGTAAGTTGTATTTTTGATTTCTTCTTATCTATTTTACAATCTTTGAAATGTTGTTGGGACCATTCAGCTCCTTTTTTTTATATTCTTGATGTTACTATAACATTTCAGTCGATTTTTTTCTCACCGAGCATGTAAGTGAGACAGGCCAGTGCTAGATTAACTATGCAGCAAAAGTAGCAAATGCCATGGGCCCTGCAATCTCAGGGTCCCTACTATTTTAAGGGTCCCATACTGAATGCTTGCAAACTATCAATTTCAATATGTATTGCATTCTAAGATCTTGTTCTCTCTGCATATTAAATAACCTTAGCTACCAGTGGTGGAGAAGGGTTTTATCCTATTTTATATGTGTTTGTGTGTTCAAGCACTCTTGGCCCTTACATTTTTTCTACAGACTTGAAAATTGGCATCAGTACTCCACAAGACCCTTTCTAAAAAAGCTTTTTTTAATTTTTTGTTAAAAAAAAAGCTTCTTTTTTTTTTTAACCTTTTTTGAGTCTCATTTTGACTTATTCTGAAGAATCTAGATGTTTCTATGGGTTTTAAAAAACTCCATTTCAGATGTTTTCCAGTGGAAATAACATTTAGATTCCCAAGAATATAGATATTTCTATACTCTTTTTTAGATGTTATGCCAGTGATATCATAAATGGAATTTATTCTAACCATATTTATTCTTTGATTGAATTTTTTTACATGATTTCAAATTTTGATGCAACAGTTGTTCAATTATTGACTGTGATGGCATGTCTATGCTTATTTTCATATTCAAATAATTCACATATTTCGTCTTATATAGACCTATAGGAAGGATTTGTTTCTGTACGGTATATTGAATGAAAGAAATTAATTACTTCACTATGTAAGTAAAAAAATTGAGTGTTTTAATATTCATGTGAATTTTTTTCAAATCTAGAGCCCCTTTATAACATAAACAACAGGCCAGGTACTAACCTAATCCAGTCCTGAGATATAGTAGAATAAATCTTGTTTCCTTTACTTGACAAAGAAGGTGTTGGGAAACTCCTCTATGTACAAATTGGAATCACCTGGTTATATGGGTGGTAATATAACTGTGTGTGCACCTCTAGTGTTGTTCAAATGAACTGATCTGGTTGGAATATTGATGACCATTTTTCTGCCAGCAGTTTTTGAAGAAATGGAGGATTTTCTTCCTCTTTTCTTATGGATTATACACCTGATGAAGGCTGTAGAATGTATCAGCCATAACAATGGCCACAATATCAAGAACATAAAAAAGGAGTTTGATTGCTTGAACAAAATTGGGGATGTTCATGACTCCCAATGTTATATACAATACACCTTACATTCAGTCAAGTAGAAAGTCTAAAATTAGTTATTTTAAAGGAGAACTATGCAAATATTATACTGCATCCTATGCACTAGTATTATGACTAGGGGTCCATCTATGAAAGCTCAGTAATGACAGTTATTGTAAACCCTTGAAAACCTTTCGCCATTAGGTACCAGAAACACAGGTAGTCACCAGAATGTCAAAGTGCATTGAGATGCCTGTCATTTTCCTGAGACATTAGACTTTCCAAATACAGATAGAAATATGGAAAAATTGATAAATTAAACAGAATAAAAATAGTCATAATGAGAAAGTTCCCCAATGTACAGTAAGATTTTTCTGGAATATCTGACAGTTAAATCCTTTCTGTTGTAGTGAAACTATGAGAAACAACTGACAAAGGAAACTAAAAACTGTTTTCTTTTGCCTGATTATTGTGATAAACTTTTCATTCTTATATATTTATTTTTCTCACTGTAAAACATAAATAAATAAATAAGATGATACTATACTTCAAAGGGTGCCGAAGTTCACCTTGCCTGGGATATCAGGATCCCAAGGACCGACCCTGACTCTTGCTACCCAGCAATTACGGTAATCCCAATAATCAAATACATACAAGTTAATTCAAACTTTTTTTTTATCTTTAAAGACTATGACAATTGGAAAAATATCATCATGAAAATTGATTAATGATATTTTTGATATTTCTCCTTCAGTTTTTAACTTCAGAAATATTAAAATGTAATTTTATAACCATAAATTGTTTTAATAAAGTATTTCTGTAATCATATAAAACTAATATAAAGTTAAGTTGACTTTGAGCAAACCATCCAAAATTTTAACCACCCCAAATTTCTTTTCCACCTATCAAATGAAAAAAAGCAACGATGCTGTCAACATAGGTTTCTCTAGTTTTCAAGTGAATCTGGCTGGCTATGTATGTATCTCAAATACAGGCTGCTTCAGTGGAGCTAGAAAGCTGAAAATTGTAACATTCACTCCTTATTATGTCTAGTAAAAGCAGGTTTTTTCATTTTTTTACCACCCCAAAATAGGCTTTTATTGAGGAATTTAATTTACAATGTAAGATTAGGCTAAATTTGTCTTTTAGTTGGCATCCAGCAGCATTCATTTTTGTTTTTTGAAAATTCAAATTTGTAAAGCATTTCTGTAATAGATTTTTTTCTCTTTGATAAATCTAAATTCCATGTTTATAACCAAATTTATTTCCATCTTTGTTTTTCTTGGATGAAACAGAGAAGCATCAGTAGAGGATCACATTGCAGCCATAAAGTTGCAAAAATGTTGGCGTGGTGGATTTGTACGGAAGATCAGAGATGCAAGAAAACATGGTAACGTTTTCCATTTTTTTATTAGCAGAAATCCATCCCATGACTCTCTAATAATGAATACCCAGAGACTGCCCCAAGCCTTCATAGGGCCCCAAGCAGAATTTGATTTCAACCTCACCCCGTCCTTTGCTGTTGGGGGCCTTCTGGTGACCACAGGGCCTTAAGCAGCTGGATAGTTTGCTTATGCCTCAGGCCAGTTCTGAAATAACATGTTACAAGGCCTTATGAGCTACATGGCCCAATCTGAAACATTTTTTGGAGGGCTTCAAGTTCACAGCCAAAGTCTGTAGGATCGTAGAGGTATAAATAAAGATTTTATAGATCTTATATCTGTATGCAAGAATGGAAAGAAATCAGATTTTGTGTTTAAAAAGTGAATGTGAGTTAATGGACCAAATAGATTTACACACATTTCAATATAAAATTGCTTTAAAGATTCAGAAATGGGGATAATGCCAAAAGAACAAATTTTTAAAAATATTTCCTGAAGAAATTTTCAGTGCTTTCAATCAATAAGATTTTATGTCTGTTTTGGAAAAAAATTTATTGCTTTTGATAGGGGCTTTCTGTTTGTAATGCAACTATAATGCTAAAATGGGCTTGTATCTTCTGACATTTTGATGAATGTATGGCTTACATGAATTATCTTCCCCTTCTTTTGGTTATTTCCTTTAATACTATCATGGCATCTATAAACTGGGCACTCAATATTTGCACTATTTTCAACATGGGTCTGCACATGGCTTCTCGAGGTGAAACTTCATAATTCATGCTTGTCAATCTACAAGTAAACAATCAAAACATGTAGATTACCTTTGAAAAGTAAATATTTATAAAACCACTTATTTTAGTGACTGTGAAATGCTTTTTTAGAAATAATAATTTCATTTTTTGCTCAGGATAAAAGCATTCAAAATGTAAAGGAACAGCATTGTGTACATGGAAAATTTAAACATTTACTCCCCATTATGTCAAAAAAAAACTTTTTGCTTTGTTAAAATTCCCCAAAAATATTTTTTTTCTATTGTTCTTAAGGCACACCAGAGAATTTAAGAGTATGGGACATTCTGAAGCAATATTGGTCACAGATAGAACTGAATGCTGAAGAAATAGGTCTAGATTTGTTCAGGTATGTACATCCCCATATATCCATTATCTCTTTAATTCATGGACCACTTGTAACCACAATAGAGCTCTACAATAAATAGAATTAAAAATAGTAGAACTCCTTTTTTTTTTTCCTTTTAAAAAAAACTCCCCAAATGGTCAAAGGAGGATAATTTCAATTTGAAGTTATTGCCCTTGATAATGACATTCATTTTTTTTTCATGATTTTGAGTGTTAAAAAGCCAGTAATTTAGCACATATAACATATCTTGCAAGTTTTGTGCATTCTATATAAGACTTGAGCATTTTAATACAATCTCACACCCACCTGCACAAAAAGAAAATTCTCACACATTTTATGAAAAGTTAGTTTTAGTAGTTGATATGCCCTGAAACACAATCTTAGATACTAAATTTTCAGGAGAGGCATTCCCCCAGACTCCCTTAGGAGCCCCCAGCCAACTTTCCTTCTTGTGTTCAGGATTTTTTTTTTTCTTTTTTTTTTCATTTTTTTTTTTCATTTTCTTTTTCATTTTTTTTTTTCATTTTTTTTTCCATTTTTTTTCCATTTTTTTTTTCATTTTTTTCTTCATTTTTTTTTCATTTTTTTTTCATTTTTTTTTTGGATGGGGGGGGGGAGGTCCACAGAACCTATTCTAGCCAATCTCCTCAACCAGTATTCCTACCCAAAAAAGTACCTACGTGCTGTAATAATACACAAGGTGATTTTTTAATCATTTTTTTTTTCGAGACCCTCTCACCGAGGGCAAGGGAATTTGAAAGTTGGATCCTTACAGAGGCTGGGGATCAATGGGTCTCAATGAGCAGAGACAGCTTAGGAGAAGTTACAGCTTAGGCACTTTCTAGTCCTTTAGGTGACAACCAACATACAGATATATCTTTTTGATCCTCCCCATATATCCTTTTGACCAGCCCTCCCTTTTTGACCCTCTCTGGAAAAGTGGCAGTAGAAACCCATGCTCATATATATATATATATATATATATATATATATATATATATATATATGTATATATACATAGGAATACCTTGAATAGGGTTCTTTTGACCGGTTCGGGTTTTGATGTAGTTAAGTTAAACTGTGGCTGTACAAATTTGTGTAAGTTAGTATAGATTGAAAAAGACCTCATTAAATGAGTATTCAAAGAAAAATTATGAATCACTGCCACTCATTTTTATCATGTAAATTTAGCCTAAACTTGTATTGGAAATTGATCCTCCTCTGAAAACTTACCAGGGAGAGGATCAAAAAATTTAAAAAAAAACAATTTCACTACTATATGCAATTGTCGGAACACATAAATAACTAAAACCCAGTTTAAACTGGTTTGTTGTGGGTAGTGGTGATTAATAACAGCAACAAAAATAACAGTTATATGCATAACAGATTGGATATATGTGAAAAGAAGTTGTTTATCTCAACCTCCCGGTGACCAATGTCTTTTGACAGCTTGTCACATTCGGATGATCAATTCATAAGTTACTTCTCTTGCCTTTTGTTGGGCACTAAAGTATCCAAATTTTCAAAAAACAGAGGTGGACATTAAGTAAGGGACCAATTTAGCAAACACTTTGATTGAAAATTGAACCCACCCTCTAAAACCTCATTTTAGAGGAGAATTTAAAAAAAAAAAAGAAAGAAGACATTGTCCCGAATCACTGAGTTTCAACTATGAATGGTTAGGACTGGGTGAAGTTCAGATACAAAGATACATATAAATGTCAGAACACATGGATAACTTAAACCCAATATCTAAATGTCTTCTGGTTACTGGTGATAATAATGAGACCTTGAACAGTGAGGTTTTAAACAGTATGAAAAATTTTGGAACTAATTAACTGCACTAATCAAGGTTTACCTGTATTGTATAGAATTTATGCAGCCATGCATTTCTTTTCAACTCGGAACTTTCCATTTACCTTAGACTAATTTTGTACGTGTCATATTGAAAAATACTCTCTTTCCTTTTCTGACTCTAACCCTGTCATATTAGTTGTCCACCAGGTTTGAGCTGTTACAGTATAATTGATGTTTCTCTTTTATCTCTCACTGTACATATTGACATATTGTTTCAGGACGTTATTTAAAAAAGAACCAAGCCTCATGTCTCATTATGAATTTTACAAAGATGAATGGAACAAGATTGCATATGCTGACTATCAGGGTATATATCCTGACCATCCACCAGAAACTTGGTGTGTTATTTTCAGGTAAGTACAAGATCATCACCAGAAATATTTTCAAGTGATTCTGCCTAGCTGGTTATATATATATATATATATATATATATACACACACATATATATATATATATATATATATATATATATATATATATATATATATATATATATATATGCATATATATATATATATATATATATATATATATATATGCATATATATATATATATATATATATGCATATATATATATATATATATATATATATATATATATATATATGCATATATATATATATGCATATATATATATATATATATATATATATATGCATATATATATATATATATATATATATATATATATATATATATATATATCATGTGTACTGGCAATACCAGTGATGCTAGACGGCTGAAAATTTAGACATTTACTTGTTATGTGGGGGGGCTATTTATAATGTAAGGATGCTAAATTGGTCCCTTCATTTATGTCCAACGGTATTCACGCATGATTTTTGAAAATTCAGACTTTTCAGTGATCCCACTAAAGGTGAGAAAAGTAAGTTATTCATTGATCACCTTGTGAACATTGCCTACCTAAATAGTTTTTAGTGGGGGTTAAATTTATGATGTAAGTTTATGCTAAATTGGCCCTTTAGTTTGCGTTTGATAGCATTCACGATTGATTTTTGAAAATT
Organism: Thysanoteuthis rhombus; assembly: GCA_963457665.1. NCBI lineage: Eukaryota > Metazoa > Mollusca > Cephalopoda > Oegopsida > Thysanoteuthidae > Thysanoteuthis > Thysanoteuthis major. The sequence goes on along the minus strand of OY735242.1, from coordinate 18,081,565 downwards.
CAGACATTTTTAGTGATCACTGCCCAACAAAAGGCAAGAGACATAAGTTATTCATTTATCATCCCTTTTTCTATAATTGGTCACCTCCAACATGGCATGCTGCCAAAAGTTGTTTGTTATGTGATGGTTTCTATTGATCCACTAACCACACCTGTTTACTGATCATTTACATTTCTAGAATATGCCTGTCTAAAATGACGGGGTTATTTATGAACTGATCAGCACTAGGGAGCCTAAAGCTATTTTATTAGGTATTCAAGTATCCTAATTTCAAATGAGTCTCGACTTGACTCAAGCTGTTTCAAAGGATGATCAGACTTGAAGTCTCAAAAGTTTTAATGATGTAATCTTCATTGTTATGCCATAATAGAAAGATAAATTAACCACTGAGATCAATGTGCAAACAAACAGAGAAGAAATTTGCATATATGTCTTTTATATGGATAGATTACAAGAAAAAAATTATTCATTTTTAATTATTCAAGTATCCTAATCTCAAGTTTTTCTTTAGTGTCAACTCAACTCAAGCTGTTTTTATGTGTGGTCAGATATAAAGTCATTGGAGTTTCTATAACATAATTCTTATTGTTATATCATAATAGGAAGGTGAATCAACCAATGAGATCATCCCATTTGAGTGCAAACAAAGAAACAAACAAACATATAAACAGGAAAATTTGCATATAAGCTCATTATATGGTTAGATCATTTTGTAATTTTTCTTTCAGAGAAATTTTTATGGTCACTGAGGAAATGATGGTCGTTCCAAAGCTTTATATTCCAATAAAGACATGTTTTTTACGTGTTATCGACAATGATACAGGAAAAGAAATCCCTAGAATATTCAAGAATGTTTCTCCTGCAGTCTACCATCGAAATAAGGTGAGCTGATTTTAACTTCTTACCATCATTATCATCATCATCATCATCAGTCTTTCAATGTCTGTCGTTGGACAGAGACCTTCCCCAGGATCCATCACATTTCTCTGTCATTGGTGTTGCGGAGCCAGTATTTTCTAAATTTGTCTAGTTCATCTCTCCATCTTGTATTCTGTCGGCCTTGGTTTCGCATATGATATCTGGGGATACATGTTGTGAGACGTGATGTTCATCGACTGACTACCATTTTTGCAACATGACCTGCCCATTGCCATTCAAGTCTTTTAATAGATTCTATGATATCTCGGACTCCTGTTTTCTTCCTGATATAATGTGCTGTCTTGTGATTTCTCAATGTGAGTTTGAACATGATTCTCTCATTGCTGTGTGTCTGTCTCTTGGTTAAGTCCCATGTTTCAGCTCCATAAGTGACTATCGGGAGGATGCATTGGTTGTATACTCTTCTTTTTAGGATTATTTGGATCGTCTTGTTTTTGAAGGTTGAGCTTGAAGAAATGCAATCAAAGGATGGTAATTCCAATGTTCTTGTGTCAGCTTCTGCTTCTCACGAGATATTCAAATCGAATGAGACTTATGTGTTCAATGTGTCATCAATATGTGTTCGTGCATTTTATGGTTAAAGAACTCAAACTATTCAAAATTTGATAAATTTGTTTAAACCAATTTAATTTCCAAGATATATAATTATTAAATCTGTTTACTAGGATTGATCTGCTAAATCATGTTGGAGTTTTGGGGGACAGAATCAGATATATTCACACTAACAAGGAAGAATGCTAATTATATATCAAAGACATCATTCATTGATTTTTCTTATCTCATAAGTTTTTAGGTTGTTTCTATTTTGCTTTTCTTATTCTTTCTATTGATAAAATGACTTCTACTTGTAACAAACACCAGCTGGGTGCATTCTCCAGTTACTTTGCTGACCATAGTCTACAGCCAAGAGCAGATGCCATTTGATGGTACCCAACCTTCACTGTTGACCTTTAACCACAACACTCTCAAGTTGGTGGGTTGGCAGTGGTAACCAATGTTCATCTACTCCTGGCTTCCAGCTTCCCTCCTTTTACCAACTGCAAAGCCAACAAAAGGTTGTTCTACCTCCTCTGCCTCCTATGAGCTGCTTGTTTCTTGCTCCTTCCATTTAGGCCCAATGTTGACAACAAACTCCATGTTAATTTGGCTGGTTAACCCCTGCAGCCTGTTTCCACAGGAAACTACCATGCTTGTCATCCTTTATTCCTGCACTCCTGAAATAAGGACTAGTACTTCCAAGACCTTTCTCTCTAACACTATTAATCATAAGATCCTAAGACTGACAAATATCACTAAACAAGGAAGCAGTAAATTATACTTAAAAGGTAATAAAAACTCAGATGTTCTCAGTGTGATCCAAAGATAAGAGATAAGTAGCTGTAACTTGAAGAGTAAATTCAACCAGTTTACTACCTTATTATCCTGATATCCTGACACTGTAGACCCATTATAACCCATTATATAGAAGTGAGTCTGCATTGTAACCAGTTATCCATTTTTACAAACCTTAATCCAAGTCCAAACCTCCCTCCCGAATTCTTCAAAACAGACCTTCATGATTTGTGCAGAAATGAAGAGAAACCCATGGAGGTCAGGGTAGAGTGGGACCAGTCAAGCAGGGAGATGAAAATAAGAATTGAAAAATATTTAATTGTGACCCCTCACCAGAAGGTTACATTTTGACAAAACTTATATATAAACATGTAGTGAGTGTGTAATGTAAGAGTTTGACAATACATCAGTAATCTTTTTAGCTACAGATGAAAGGCAAAGGGATGTAGGGTTTTGTTAATTGACTATTGAAATGTTTTTGTCTGATTCATTTCCTTTTTATAGTTGGTGTAACCCGATTCAGTAGGGGTCTTTCTATTTTTGTATTTAGCAATTAATTTCAAAGCCATATTTAATGGTTAGAAAATTGGGGTTCATGCAAAAACCACCTTATATCAAGCCGTGTTGTAACAGGTTCTACAGTGTATATCTAACTAGAGGTTAATCATTGTACTTAGACCTGTACGTATTAAGAAAATAACCGAGGAACTGCTTGATAGATCAGTTCATTGACTGAATATCAAGGGATACGATTCTAGAATTTCTAGTTTAACAGTTTTGTTTGCATCTATCAGGAATAAGAATCAAACTCACCATCACAGTCAATAATTGAAAAACTGTAACATGAAAAGTTGAATTCATGTAAAAAAATTCCATCAAAAAATAAAAATGGTCCTAATAAATTCTATCTATGACAAAAACTAGCATTTTTCACTGGCAAACATCTAAAATAGAGTAAGAAAAATCAAGATATTGATAATAAACCAGTCAAAATTAGGCCCTAGAAATGTCAAAAATTGAAAAAAAATCTTTAGAAAGGGTTTAGTGGAGTACTAATGCCAATTTTGAAGTCGTTAGAGAAAACTGTATGGCCAGGAGCACTGGAAGTCACAAACACATGCATATACAAAAATGGATAGAATCCTTCATCATCTTTGGTGGCTAAGGTTGTTCAATCTAAAAGCAAGAACCCCTTCTATTCAAATTAATTTTACCTAGGACTCCCAAGCTTTTGAAAGGTCTGACTACTCAATAAGCTCATAGACCACCAGTAATAACTTTGTGGACCAGCAGGGGGCTACTGACCCCAGGTTGGGAAGCACTAGTCTATTGAGCATAACAAATGCCAAATAAAAAGAAGCTGCATTGAAAGATACAATGTCTTAGTCCTTTTTAGCAGAAGATTTTTTTTATTTACAAAATTCTGTAAAACTTTAAAACAAGAGATTTACAATCAAACGATTCATTTCACTTTTAACCCATTAACTGCAGAAGGTAGGTAAGAGTAATAGTTATCCATTTCCAGATAAGAGCCCGTGTCCATTCAAAGCTATCCATTGTGAGATAAAAGCCTTGACTCACAGAGAGAACTCAGTTGCTATCAATCACATTAAAATGGAAATTTCATTGAGTTAGCCATAGAACTGCAATTTTCCGTCATTTCCACTTAATGGATTAATTAAAACATTTTTGAAACTGAAACTTTTTAAAAAAATGCATGTCCAGGATCTGAGGCCAGGTAAATAAATGATCTGAAAAACGAGTCATGTTTGGCTTTTTGTTTCTCTTGCAAAACTCCTAGAGAGGCTATACGTTTGTAGCTGAAGCCCACAGTATGGATCAACCAATTATGGCCGGTAGGTGGCGAGTACGTCTAATTGGGTCGTTAAGCCCACTCCCAGCACCATTGAAGAATGAAGTCAACAGCCTTTTCTACGTGAATGAGACCAAGGATTACTACATCCCCAGTGAGACATCAACATTTTTCATGAAGTAAGTCAATTGTACATCTAACAAAGTCATGGCCATGCCCTGGCTTGCATTGGTGATAATTATAAATTGGAATTGATAAATCAATAGAAATGTATAAATTAATCTATGAATTGAGAAATCCACACACATGTTGATTAGCGAAATGCAGGTGTTATTTATCGCTAAAACAGAAATAAAGGGATGTGTAGTAAAATTGAATTTCATTCATGCAACTGACTTAGGACAATAGAATTTCATTCATAGAAAAAAATGTGCTGTTTGCATGTCTGATGCTGAAGAGGAGAATATGAATATTTCTGTGTTCGGTTGTTTAGTAGGAACAGGAGGGGAGGTGTTTGTATCTGTGTGATAGAAATAACTAAATCCATCTTTCCCTGAGAAATGACCATTCTAGCCTATTATTGCTTTTCTCATCTAAGACAAGCCAAACATCCACAGAGATAGGAAACATACACCCCGCCTCTCATAGACCCATTTCATTTCAAACCAAATGTCAGCCTCATTTATACAGAGACAAACACCTCCCCTTCCAATTGTCATTTTCATCTACATTCTGTCAGATCACTTCACATTCACAATACAAACATATATATATATATATATATATATATATATATATATATATATATATTATTGAATCACAGAAATTGCTTAATTGGTAAAATTATAGCCTTTTTACAAAAAATGGTTAGATACATGGTTTTAATTTGATAAAAAAATCAGTTAATTTTGCTTATTCGGCAATTTCAATGATTTGGCATAAAACACACGCATACACCCACACAATCACATATATATAACAATCATATATATATATATATATATATATATATATATATATGATAATTGTAGAAACATTCTTATTAGGGAACATATTTTGTCCAGCACCAGTGTTAACTAGTACTAAATCAAACAGCCAACCACAAAAATTAATGAAGAGAATGAGAGTTGTGCGAGACTTGAATCTCAACAACAAAAGTGCCTGACTGAATCTTTTGCTGAGTTAGGGTTAATCAATTGAAAAATTGGAAAAAGCAACAATGAATAAGTAACTTCTCTCGCCTTCTGGTTGATCACTATAAAGTCTGAATTTCCAATTTAGCATAAAATTACATTGTGAAATGAAAATCATCTCTCTTCACATCCGTACAAAAAAAACTTATTTTGCGAGTGAATTTTCAAAAAACTACAAAAAACATTTCTTCTAAACTTAAGGATCAAAAGGAGGTAATTTTGTTTTTGTTAGATTTTATTATTTTATTTTTTGCAATAAACATGGTAAAACTTATTATTGAATATAAATTTGATACTGTTTTTGACATTTTTATCTATTTTTTTCTATTTTCAGTTACTGTTAGGTTATGACTAAAGACTAAGATATAGACTTAGTACCCATTGCTTTTATAACAATGTGTAAGGGAGTCACAAAAAAAATTTTCTCATCAGAAGGGGTCATGAAGAAAATTTTCTCATCAAAAGGGGTCACAGATGAAAAAAGTTTGAGAAGCCTTGGTTTATACAATGTCAATGTGCCAAAAAATTCTATTCATCTTAGTTTTTCATTTATTTTTCCAGTTATACAGTCAAAGTGCAAGATGATCATCTGGCCACCATCCAGATGTCAACCTCCAAGCCAGATGCCCAATTTCTGTTGTCTGTACTTGACAATGGGTCAGTCATTTATCAAGTAGAAGGCAAGGGTCATGCAGTTCTCCCTGCTGTGATCTTCTTCAAGGATCCGATAGATGAAGAGACCATCAGTTTATCAAGCTCGAAAGAATGTAAGCCATTTCTCTTTCTCTGTCTCGGTCTCTCTCTCTCATTCACTCACAAAGCCAAAAAGCTGTTCTTTCATTCGATGGTCAACCAAGCACTTGATATATTTGTAATCTACAAATGGCACAAGTAACTTAATTCACTTCAGTTTGATTATATACATATATACGTCTGTGTGTATATAGGTTTCTCCTTTCTATTCAAAAGTAAAGCATCTCCATAAAAAAATTTCCATAAGTCAAAATGAAAACAAAGAAGTGACTTCCATTAATTCATATGTAAAAATGTAAATGTTTGCATGCCCCAAAATGGTGCTGATGGTATGTTAGGTTGATTTGTCAGAGGTTATGGGTGATATCAGGTACAGGAGACATGAATGTACCAGAGAAAAGAAGAGGATGTGTAGTGCCTCTATGAAAACTTGATACTAAACAAACACAGACTGCTGTTTTCACTTTATGCCTTTTTTTTGTGAGAGTGAAAAATTAGTATAAAGCAAAATTTAGAAAAAGCCTGGGATATCTGTACATATGAGATGTTACTCAAAAGTTTGGAGGAAATAGTTCATTTTTTTTTCATGGTCGAATTCCTTGAGCTTTTGGATTGCACGTATATTGAATCCCCATATTCCCGCAAATAGCCGACCAACCAGCCAAGTGGGCTACAGATTCTTCTCTCATAGAGTGTCTGTGTCTATGTATGTGTTTCTCTGGACTCCCTAGTTACATTTATGGGCCAACAACATTGAAAATTTACATGAGTACACCACTAGGCACTATCTAAAAAAAGTTGTTTTGTTTTTTTTAAGTGTTTTTTTGGTTTCTATGGTCTTTTTCGGACCAACAATATCCAAATCTTGGGCTGATAATTTTCGATAATTAATTCTGGTACATGCATAGGCTATGGTGGTTCATATATGCAAGGTATGGATACTTGGATCTAAGTTTTATATTTATGGATTAAACAGACCATAAATTTTGAACTTGATTTAATATTTTTACTTGCTGAGTAATGATACTGTGTCATTCAACTTAAATCAAGTGCTGTTTTGTTTAAAATGTTTCAGAAAATGCCTTCTTCCATAGATTTTCAAGTTATTTCTTTGTTTCCCTTTGCAGCTTTGGTAGGGAAACCAAAAGGACCACCAACACCAAACCAAGAGCCAAACCCAGTAAGTTTCTCATTGAACTATTCAGCTTGTTCAAACCAACTTCATCATCAACCTTTTAGCAGCCGTCATTGGACATAGACCTCCCCCAGGATTTGCTAAACCTTTCTATCATGGGTGTTGAGAGGCCACTTCTTCCTAACTTGTCTAGTTAGTCATGCCATCTTATTTTTTGCTGGCCAGCGGGCCACATTGTTTCTAAATACTTTTGATGCCACATTGTCTCTATGTCTCCCATACAGTGGATAAAATATGACATTTTAGGTTGAACATAAGTTATACCTTTTCTTGAACAAATTAAAAAGTAAGACCAGAACATTAAAAAATAATCAAACACATTAAGGAGAAAATGAGGCAAGCACATCAAGAAAATAGAGCAAGTAAATTAAAAAAATGCAGCAAACAAATAAAAAAACATGGCATGCAAATCAAAAAAAATTAGAAGCAAATTAAAAAGACAAGCAAAGTTGGTTGTTAAACATAAATAATCATGTATATACAGTCACTGTGAAAGTTTTTATTTTGAAATGAAATTAGTTGATATTTCATTTTTAGTTTTAATTTGGGTATCAGATTCATAACTTTTTTCAAATTTACTGATTCAAGTTTTTGATGTTGGCCAGTGAAAATTCAGGTTGTGGCTCACACAATATTACAGGTCTATATACGTGGTTAATGACATTTTTCAATTCAATTTGCTAGTCTTTTTTAATTTGCCCACCATATTTTGTAATTTGCTTGCTATATTTTAAATTTGCTTGCTATATTTCTTAATTTGCTTCCTGTATTTTTCCGTTTGGTAGCGGATTTTTTCAATTTGGTTGCCGTTTTTTAATTAGCCCAGAAAAGAGTATGAAACACTGAAAGCCATTTATGAAGCATCATTTGTAAGAATAATCATAAAGATCTCCTTTACTTACATGAGACATCATCAAAATTCAAAATGTCTTAAGAATTTATGTCTTCATCTTGAGGTTCTCTTCTGCCAATCATTTTGATCAACATAAAAGACTGATAAACAGTCTTTTGTTCTGTTACACGGTGCCACTAAAAAAACAAAGTACTGATTGTACTAATCACAATAAAGTTAGCGAAAAGTGCTGAATGTTAATGACATTTTTTATTATTAATTTTGACTCGTTTTTACCTTTATCTTAATTTTTAGATTTTTATAGTTTTTCATCACAACTTTGACAGACTGTCATTCTACAGCTACAAGTAAACAACATGATTAGCAATTAAGAATAAGCCTGCAGTAAGAATCAAACTCATACCTTCTAACCAGTATATGCCTGGCTGTATTACTCATTTGGTCACAGGGACTTAATAGTTTGCAGAAGCTGATTTTACACCTTTTAAACTCACACTTTACAACCGATAGTTGATGCCATATTTCTTTATATTTGAGACATGAGGATGATGATGATGATGATGATGATGATAATGATGATGATGATGGTGGTGGTGGTGGTGGTGGTGATGATGATGATGATACTTCATCTGATAAGAAGAATGAATTAAAGATTACAATATCAGTTTTTATCACCATCATCAGTCTTTTAACAAACCGTCATTGGACATAGACCTTCCTCAGGATTTGCCATAATTTTCTATCATGGGCATCGCAGAGCCAGTATTTCCTGAATCTGTCCAGTTCATCTCTCCATCTTGTGTTCTGTCAGCCTCGGTTTCTTATGTGGTCTCTAGGGATCCATGTTGTGAGACGTGATGTCCAGCAGTTGTCTTTTATTCTTGCAACATGGCCTACCCATTGCCTTTTCAGTTTTTTTAATAGTTTCTATGATTTTAAAATTCTCTAAATCTGACAAGATAATTTTTCTAGCCAAACTCTCCACTTATTATGTCAAACTTGTGTCAACATAATAAGCTGTATATACACTGTAAATACTGAAGCAGAATACATTTGATATTCACTAAATTTAATTTAGTTTGACACAAGGTCATGGTAGTGGGGCACCAAGTCAGAATCAAGCTAATGACAGTAGTAATGGCCAGCCTCACAAACTTGTTAACTATTATCACATTACGTTTTTTCTGTTTTTTCAAATTAGAAGTGACAAGATGGCAAATCACCAAACAACAATTGCAACCTGGGTATTTGGTACCCATGAGCATAGTTAACTATTTACTTCTTGCCTCTTTCTTTATAAATTCAAAGTTCAATAAGGTTTTATTGATTTTTGCAGTTAACAGGCTCTACAATGCAAATGGAAGACGAGAGTGAAAGAAAGGTAAGGAATACTTTTTCAAAACATACCTCCATCATTACAAGATTAAAAGGGGTGAATATGTGATATCCTTGAGGAAAGAGAGTTTTTTATATCAGTCTCTTTTTGCAGTGACACAAAAAAATGGTATCAGATGGACAAAGATACTGATGAAAGAGACAGATATTACATCAGTAGAAGGCAGTAGAATGGTTTGGCAAAAATATGTCAACATCGAAGATGGGAAGGAGAGATTAGATTATCCAAATGAAAGTTACAATATTAATAACTCTTCTCAAAACTATTTTTCTATTAACTTAAAATAAACTTCAACATTGCAATCAAAAGCAATAATAAAAAAGGTATTGTCTTTCAGAAGAAGCTTTAGTAATTGAATAAGCATAGCCCCACAAATGACCCACCTGACTAACCAGCCAAGTGGGCTACAGATTCTTCTCTCTGCTTGCCTGTGTGTCTTTGACTGTCTCCGGGCATTCCAAATTAAAAATAATAATCATTTGTAATTCTCCAAATTTTGTTTGGATGAAATGAACCCCGTCTTTATGTTAACATGTTTCAGTTGATCCATTCTTCAGCCTTCATCAAGTGTACAATCGATTAGAAAATAGGAAAAATCTTTTTCTCCCTAGGAAAAAAATGTTGACAGCAAAAAAGCTTGTCATTGATATACCAACTGGATCAATCCATTTCAACACCAGTAGTTATGCAAACATAACTACAATACCAACCAAGTTCCCAGGTGATTCCAAATTATACCTGGGGAAGTTCCTCAACACCTTTGCTAAGCAAGGAAAACCACATTGATAATCCATAAAGTATCCCGACAAGCCTCCTTTAACTTTCTTACTCTTCAACGATGATCCCAGTCAATTATTATCTCACGAGGGGGAGGTGATGTGTACCTTCCCCACTTAAGATATTGTCTCACACATTTTCTCAAGTCTCTCCTCCACAAGATTTTGGTTGAAACCTGTTTTCTTCTATATTTTCATTTAAGAAAAATGTAATCAAAGAAGTATTGTATACTTGGCATTTATATTTTTTACTTGTATCACTGAGTTCTCTCTCGATTTATATGTTGTGTTAAAAAGAATTATCTCATTAAGAGAGAATGGGGAGATTCTGATATTTTCATTTTCACTTTAATATACTGACCTTAATTTGAAAGAAAAATTGCAATTGTTTTGTATCAAAATTCAGTGCTAAAAATGCCATTTCCAAGTGTTTACATGAGCCAAAAATCAAAACACCCTTAGGGCCCCACAGCTGATTTATTCTCGTGCATTGTATGCACAAATAGAATCTCCTGCATTTTTCTTTACTGGTCATAGCAGGTGCGTGTCTGCCATACCAGATTTTTCCACTTCCTCATTGGCTATGGCTTTCACATGGTTCCTCAAGTTTGACTTCAAGAGGACAGTTGGTTACCATCTTATATACTTTCCACATTGTCATGGTATGTTATAAATTCAATCTCTCCACAAACTCTTCTCCTGTATGGTATCAACCCTAGTAAGGAGATTGCAAAGAGCAGTTATACTATAAAAATGCCCTGATGTTTTAATGTTGATAAATCTTTTCAATCTGTTCTGCCACATCTCTTACTTAAGGAATGTTAGAATCCCTCAACCAAAACTGTCATCAAAGGTTTCTTCAGTTGGTCCAGCTGGCTTGCTATATATGCATATATGACACATGCAGATTGCACCAATGGAGCTACAGTACTGAAAATTTAGATATATACCCATTATCATATTTAGAGAAAATGGTATTTTTGTTTTTTTTTAAATTCCCTCCCAAAATAAGTTATTAGTGGGGGGTTCATTTTGCAATGTAAGTTTATGCTAATTTAGTCTCTTAGTTTATATCCAGCAGATTTTTTTTTTAAATCCATACTTTTTCAGCAATCGCCACCCAACAAAAGGCAAGAGAAGTAACTTATTTATTGATCACCTCATTCTCCAATTTTTTGATTGATCACATCCAACTTGGCATGCTGCCAAAAGACATTGATCACATGACGGTTTCTATTGTGTGACTAATCTGACTGGTTTTCCTTTTGTCTTATGGATTGCAGACCTGATGAGGGCTGAAACATTATGTTAGCAACATCAAGTACATGAAGAAGGGATTCAATTGTCTAAACAAAATTAGGAACTATAAAGATGAAAAGAGAAACTAGTTCCAAATAAAAAACACAATGCCAATTTTTAAACTTTTCTTTTGTTCCTAGGTAATAAGTGTTATTTTCTGATTGACCATTTGTAAAAAGTATAGAAAATTTCTATTATTTCCTTGAAATTTTGCTTTTGTGACCAAGACAGTGATAATTTGAAATTTATGTAATTTCAATAGGCAACAGGTAAATTTGCACATTTTTAATCACATAGAGTGAGAAAAACATCTACATATGAATATCACTCTTCTGGCCACAAAAAGTTAAGTTTAAGGGGAATGATTGACATTTTCTATACTTTTTTTTATTCATAAGCAATCAGAAAATAACACTCTCTACCCAGGAAAAAAACATTCCATTGCACAATGTAATGTGCCAAGTTGACTCCATTTTTTGCCATATAGTGTTCTCATCAATTTTGTTTTCATAGCCACACAAGTACCAAATCCAGGCATCGATTTTGAGAGACTCTTGGCCTCTGATCCCAGCTGACTGGCAGTTTGTCATGTCCCTCAAGGATAACCTCAAAAATGAACTTAAAGGTAAACATTTAAAAAATTGCTTGATTGAACCGATGGAAATTCCACAACTAAGATTGTCCATTATCTCATGCCTCCACTGTTCATTTGCTCTTTGCCTGTATTTTCTCATTCTTTCTCTCATCTCATCCAATCTTGGTTGTCCATCCATGTTTTTATATAAGTGTTGTACAAAAATGAATTAGTTTCATATAAGAAAATCCTTCAACTCCTAAACTACCTATCTTTTTTCTCTCCTGTCTCTTATTAAACTACCTAACTTTCTTTTCTTCCCTTTCTCTATCTATCCTTTTATCAAACTACCTGACTTTTTCCTTATACTACTATTGATAGCATGACATTCAAAAGTTAGTAGAAACAAGGAGAATAATATCATATCTGTTTACCTATCAAATTATCAAAGTGGGAGGCAGTAAATCAGAGGTTCTCAACCAGATGGAGCGGGGTCTCCCTAGAAAGTATTTTAGAAGAGGGAAGACCGCAGATTAACAAATTCAAACAGTCGGATTATGGATCTTTCTAAGAGTTGTGTTGTATTACAAACCTGCAATTCACCTTTTGAGTGGGATAATCTTGGAAAGAAAAAATGATGTTCTGAAATCCTGTGAAAAGGGGAATTAGCAAAAAAGCTTGAGAACTACAGCATCAGGAAAAGTAATGGTTGTCAATACTAAAAACAGAATTTTTTGGCTAAAGATGGTCATGTTCACCAAGAACTAATGACTTTAGGAAAGTTATGAATCTACATCCGTGCTATTCCATGGCCAGATATCTTGACAAAAATGTCTCATTAGCATACAAGCAATACTTGATGGTGAAGGGATCGGCTGAGTAAGCACTTGGGTAAATCACTCTCCCATAACTACTTTCCAGACAGTGATAACAGTAAAAACTTGTTACACCTATTGCCAACTTTATCAGGAGATTTATGTTCTCAATCCAAGTGACTCTAAGATAAATTCCTTCAAATTAAATGGTATGTGATAGGTAGGCCAAAAAGTTCATTTGGTTTATAAAATAAAAATAAGACATTTTCCATTTTTAACAATAACTTTATTGAACTTTTTATTCACCATTTGTCCCTCTATCTTCTGCCATCTTTTAAGGAACTTCATAATTCCATCCTCTTAGAAATTTTCATCTTCCTGTGCAAAGAACTGCTCTATTTGCCCTTTGCAGTCTTCCTTGGAATCAAAATAGAGAATTCAGTAGAGACTGGAATTAATGGTAATTCAAAGGTGCAATGTCTGGTAAATAACGTAGATGAGAGAAAACTTCCCTGCCAAGCTAAAAAAACTTTGCTCAATCACCAAAGAAATACGCAGTCTAACGTTATCTCGATGAAATATTACGCCATTTTTCTCAAGTAATTTTAGATGCTTTTTATTGATTGATTCCATCAATTGGTCTGTTTTAGAGCAGTACTTGTTCAAATCAATCATTTGCTTCTCTGGAAGGAGCTCATAGTTGAGGAATTCTTTCCAATTCCACCCTATACAAAGCATCGTCTTATTTGCATGAAGACTGGCCTTTGGTACAGTTAGTGGTGCTTCATTTTACTTGCTTTACAATCTGTTTTCATTACACTTCATTGTTTATTTCAAAAACAGAACATTTATATGACATTTAAGCAGTAAATTGCACATGGAAATACAATAAAGTAGGTTTTTTTTATCAACTTATACAAGCAACACATCAAAGCGACTAACATAACCAAATTTTCTTCAACACTTGATTTAGATATTTTGAGTATGTTGACTACCTTAGTAGGCCCCAAAATGGCTCCAAAAAATTTTTTAAAATAATAATTGAGCGGTCTATGTTCACTCTCACCTGAATGATAATGATCTGATTCCTGTCTTTTTCCATATGATACTAAAAGTCTGATTCATCCAACCAAATTTGGTATGCATACTCACAGGACCAGGGTGAGGTTTTAAAGTAAAATGTATATGAGACCACTAGGCCAGCTAGTTATTATTATTTGACAATAATTTTAAATATGCTGTCTTCTATTTTTAGTTGACTACAAGGAGATATCGTCCTCACCTAGCCTGCGGCAAGAAAAAGCCACACCAGCACAACCTCCTCCGAAATTAAAGATCGGCAAAAAGTCAAAAGAGGCAAAAGAAAACAAAGAATGCCGTCCACCATCAAAGGAATTTGAATTCAATCGACCCCATTGGATCTTACGGGTGGTTAGCGATAGTAACAATGCCGTAAGTACTTGTTCTTGGGCAGCAATGTTCAAGCTGTGTTTAGCAAAATCCTAAGGTTTCACACAACCTTTCCAGAGGCTCTGTGAAACAAAGTGACATTTTCAAAATGTTCTTAATAATTCTTCATTTCATAAACGATTTCCTTTTGGCTTTTATGTCTTTAATCTTTTTCTTGAACACAAACAGTACTTTTTATACAAGAAAAAGTGAAAAACATTTTGCCTTTTCAAATTTTGACGTTCGATCTGTTGTTATTCATATTCATTCTTACTTTTCCATTCGAGTGTGTATTTTCTATTTTGGTTTATACACATTTGGATTATTCCATGAACAAGGCCAAAATCCAATAAATGTTAATTGGAAAATAATTTTTTGAAAGAGTTAGTTCCCTTGAAAATTTAATTATTGAGGAGGATTCCCCAAATAGTTACAGTTTGAATATCACTGATCCAGGGAGGCAATGTAGACTTGTACAAGACTGACGATTAGGATGAAAGCTTTTTTACAAGAATTTTTTACTCTTAAATTCATAAACCGCTTGATATAGCTTCTTAATTGATGTTGGAACTTTTATGTGAATAGAATTTTTTTAGATGAAAAAATTTACCTGAAGATCGAAGGAGATAACTTTCAGCTGATGTTATTCCCCTT
Organism: Thysanoteuthis rhombus; assembly: GCA_963457665.1. NCBI lineage: Eukaryota > Metazoa > Mollusca > Cephalopoda > Oegopsida > Thysanoteuthidae > Thysanoteuthis > Thysanoteuthis major. The sequence goes on along the minus strand of OY735242.1, from coordinate 18,066,524 downwards.
GATTCGATTTTTTTAAATTCAAGAGTTGAAAAAATATGGAAGTGAATGAATGTTTTTTGGATTTCTAATAAGATTTTTTAGATAACACAAACTTATTCTGTATTTGTATTACACGCTGATTTAATCAGACTCGTGTCCTTATCTTGGTCATTGTAGTCTGAGTGGATCTGTGTATAATAACGATAACTGCTGATCCCAGATATTCAGATAGAAATTGTACCAATTTGTTAAAGTCTACAATGCCATTTTATGCCAGGATGGGATAGAAGTACGTCGAGACACATCAAGAGCAGAAGAAATACGTCAGCTGAAGAAAGCATGGGAAGATGCTGAACCTGGACGTGCGGCAAAGGTAAGGACAACGATATTAGGCCTAAGAATCTTATAAACAAATTTCCTTACAGCAGAATTAGAATCATAATGTCTCTAGGGAAATTTTGTGATTTTGAGGATGACCCCATTTGGACTTTCCCTACTGGTCAGATTTTGATATTTTAACCTTGAACATTTTCTGGAAGACACGTCATGGTTCTTCTTATATTTTACGTCACTGATACGTATATTGCGTGAGTACTTTGAATTTCAGTCATCCTTTAATTGTTACCCCAGAGAGTCAAAAGGAATCCTCACTAAAACCCCTTAAGCTTGGTTTTGGTGCCTTCCCCATGTTCTGATGTATCATCCAATTTCTTGAAGGTAAATACGAAGAAATCACCATTTTATTATGATTCAGTGTTTGTGATCACTCCAGCACATGGCTGAACTGATAGATGATGGTGTTGCTTTGGGTGCTGACAACATTGGTGCTTGTTTTTGAAAAAATCAAGACTTTTTTAGTGATCACTGCATACCAACCCTTTTTCTGACCTTTTCGGCATGGATTAAAGTTTAGTATCTGTTCCCCAGCAGAGCCCAAGAAGCCGGTACTGACACTTGTCTGCCGAATTGGCTGGAGAGGGTGTGTGACAAAGACCGAGTGTGCCAGTGCAATGTGTCAGCCAATGAGGTTATACTGAGGCCACGCATTGCTACACGCATTTGGAACCTTCGGGTTCCCTTTCTATTACTCGGCCCAGCTGCGGGGAATATGGCACCCCAGGACAGCACTGTTCCATTGCACTTTACGGAACAGGTTGGGCTTATGCCTGACGCTTTTGCGGCAGCGGTTGCTTTGGTTGCTCAGTAAATCAAAGCTTGGGCGACTCCTATTATCCCCACATAAAGCCTCGACCTTGTGTCACATTTTGTTCTGGTGGGAGAGTAAAAAAATATGATCACTGCTCAACTAAAAGCAAGAGAAGTAATTTATTCATTGATCACCCCTTTTTTTCAATTTTTTGATTCTCGTTCCAACACAGCATGCTGCCAGACAGCATTAGTCGCATGACGTTTTTTCATTGAGTGACTAACCAGACCTGTTTCTCTTTAGATCACATGCCCATTATCAAATCGTTGGTTCAAAAAATTTCAAGTCTACCAGTGTGGTTAGGGCCATATCAAAGCAACTGGAGGTCATATAAAGAACATCACATGGCAATCCCCTTAATCCACCTAAAGAGTGAACCAATCTCTGCACTATGCTCAATAACACAGACCAAAGGCCCTCTTCTCCTATCTCCCTGAACCATCTGACAGGCTTGGATGTGAGCACCAATAATGTATGAAGAATAATCATCATGAGCCTTTTAGTGTCCATTGTTGGACATAGACCTTTGCCAAATTCTCTCTATCATGGGCATTGCGGAGCCAGTACTTTCTGAATTTTAGTTTGTCATGTCATCCTTTTTTCTTTTTTTTTGGTCTGTCACAGTTTCATGTATGATCCCTGGGGATCCACGTTGTGAGTCGTGAAACAAAAATCTTTTCCATGCCAATTCTTTCAAGCTTCTCTGTCTCAATTCTTCCAGGCTACTCAGTCCCGCTTGAAGTATCTAAACACACATTTGGTCAAGGTTGAAGCGGAGAAAGAACTAATGGAAGAGACTATGGCTGACCAAACCCCCACAAACACACCACCAAATGCACTAGTGAAAGAAAAAGTACCTTTGATTGATATCACACCCTATTTGAAGTAAGCCCTGCTATTTATTTATTATTGAACAACCTTTTCCTGTTATGAGCTAAACTTATAATGGATTGGTCCATGTGAAATTGATTAACATTGCTGATAAAACAATTAAAGGGTTGTTAATGGGTTGTTTTTTGACATAATAATGGAAATTATGTCATTGGAACTTTATGTCTGAGGATCACACATTAACAGCTTTAGTTGAGTTGAGTCTTTTAAAAAAATTGAAATATGGATACCTGAATTATAAAAAACAAATTACTTGATAAAATAGTTTTAGGCTCTTTAGTGCCGATCCAAACATAAATAACCCCATCATTTAGGATATATGCTAGTATATATAGATTCTGGTGAAACTTAAGGGAATGAATTTTGTACATAGACCTGTATGTAATATACCAAAGATTTTTGTGAACAAGAAAAACTGAAATAAAGTGGAATTTAAATAATAAATAGCACAAGTAATTATGGTCCAGTAGTTTTATAGAAACTGTCAACCGAGGTTAGTAACATAAGTTACTTCAGTTTTTTAGTCATTCTGGCTGGCTGGCTGGCTGGCTGGCTATCTATCTATCTATATATATATAGATATGTAACTGCACTAATGGAGCTCAAGGGCTAAAATTTGAAATATTTACTCATTATGTCTGAGAAAAAATGTTTTTTTGTTTTTGGAAAACTCATGCTGAATAAGTGGGCTGGGGGGTGAAGGGGATAATTCACATTGTAAATCCTTGCTAAATTGGTCCCTTAGTTTATTATCAGCAATATTCACACTTGTTTTTTGATAATTCAGACTTTTTTCTGATCCATCAAAAGTCAAGAGACATAACTTATTCATTGATCATCCCTTTTTTCAATGTTTTTGACTGATCAAAATCTGAAATTCGGATACTTGAATTATTGAAAATAAATTATCTGATAAAATAGCTCTAGACTGGTTAGTGCCAATCCACTCATAAATAACCCTGTCATTGGGGTATATGCTTGTACAATATTAAAAAGTCATTTTTTTTTGTGCATGAGTAGGGATGATGATTCAGTACTAAGGTATGTCGATGAAGAACTGATAAACCAACGGCAAATAGAAAAACAAGAGAAACTTCATGAATACCACCGCAAACGAGAAACAGCCAAACACTGGATGAAAAAAGAATTGGATCATCTGCGATTTAGTAAGGTGCAACAGCTAGAAACATGCAGACAAATGCAGGTGAGGTTTTCATCTATCATATCCCACGTAAATATAAAGTCATTATCATATATAGTTCAGTGTAATACACTGTGCTCAAAATTATGGGCTACAAAATTCTGGAAAAAAAAATCTCTCATGTATAATATGCACTGACTTTTCAGTATTGGTAGCAACTAAATTCAACCATTGTCCAACTTTTTACTTGGTTGGTATTGACTAAAAATAATATTTTATATAATTTACATTACATTTTGAAACACGCAATTCACTCAACAATCTGGATTCAAACTTTTTGTTACACACCATCAGTTAGTATTGACAATGCTATAACTTAATTTCAATCACGTCATCCCAAATATGGCCATGCATTTGGCCAGGAAAAAAGGGGGTAACGTTTAGTCCTTTTGTATGTTAAGCACCACTAAGTTTTAGATTGAAAAATCTGGAAAAAAGTGTCCATTATACACAAATAAATACAGTATTTTATAAATCATTCACCTCTGGCAATGAATTTGAATAGGTATATGTATTCACTCGTGTATGTTGTTCTGTTTGTCCTTTCATCTGTCTGTCCATCTGTCTGTCTGTCCATCTGTCTGTCTGTCTGTCCAGAGGATATCTTCAAAAGTTCTCAATGAATTTCAATTAAGTTTTATGGGAGGATAGGCAATTAAAAAGAGTTGGTTAAATTTGGGGGCAGATCTAGGTATTTGTTTTGGATTGAGAGATTTTTCATCATTCTGTATAACAGAGCTTTCTAAACTTTTTGCTTTGGTGACACACATTTTGAGAGAGAAATTTTTTGCAAGACATTACTCAAGTTTCTAATGTCATCCCAGCAGTTCAACTGATTCAGGAAAAGTATTTTCTGAAAGATATACAGGATTATACTTCATTTTGCGACACACCTAGAGATTATCAGTGATGCACAAAAGTAACATGGTTTGGAAGATTAAAAACAAACACGATTAAATCTGAATTTCAAAGGAAATAACTCAATATTTGTACATATTGCAAGAATTGCATTCATCCCTTTTTTTTTCATATCATATTTTCATTTAGTTTTTAGTTAGTGTACGGTGTTGGCAGAGGTATGCTCTCTCTGAGTGCTTTCTAGTTTTTAATGCAATTCTTGAATATATTAATCTCATCAGATATTTATCTTTGTTTTCTTAAATTTCAAGCCATATCAAATAAGGGTTGGTAAAATATGAATATTAACTCTTAAATTCATACAAAGAAGATAGAATATCAATTTCAATGGAAATACTGATTAGAATCATCTCCTTTTGACCATTTGGCGTATAAAAAATATTTTACTCAATTCATTGATGGGTTCCATTATTTTCATGCTATTCATTGAAGAGTTCTACTATCGATTACAAGTTATATCAAGTGGTTTATGGATTTAAGAGTTCATGTATTTTAAAGAATCCTTTTTTTGATTTGCAGAATATATTGTTGTAATCCCTTGTTTTTATCTAATGCAGTGCCCAACTACTGAACTGAACCTTGATTGCAAGTTCATTTATATAATACCAATTTTTTCTTCTTCTCTTTGTTGACTTTTCTAACCTCACTTCAAGCTTTTCAAATTTGAAAAAATGATTAAATATGAACAATTTTTCTGTGTACATCTGAATGCTTTCACTCAGATTTGGATACGAAATTTTTTCTGCTATACATGAAAAAATACAATAAAAAAGTGTTGACCACCAATTTGAAAGAAAAAAATAACTTTCCCTTTCTTGATGTTTTCATTCTCGAGTCATTGTATTTTCAGCTGGAAATGGACTTGGCCCGAGAAAACTTTAACAGAAAGCGTGAAGATTATCGGCGCAAGGCAATAGAAGAAGAGACTGCATCCCTAGCAGCAGCTGCCGCAGCTCTGGCAGCCAAAGAAGTGGAGGCAAAGTCGTGAGAGTAATAATCGAGGAAAAAAAAATCTTGAAAGGGTCACTCCTTCGTGGTCAAGTAACTTTTTTTTTCGGGATGAATCATGGGTTGAAATAAAAGAAAGTATAGGGAATGGAGACAGGCAAGTCAAACAAATAATGTATTCAATAAATATGAATAATTTATATTTTATCCTTGATACATTTCTCTCAATTCATTTAACTCTTAAATTCATTTTAACGAATTCAAAGAGTTATTTAAGGGGAGTATCTCCTCATCGAAATTATCTCCCTTACACTTTTCAGTAATTTCTTTTCAATTCAATCCACTATAGAGATCCATTTTTTATCCTATCCACTGAAGAGTTCCACTGACGTTACAAAAGATTTATGAATCTAAAAGTTAAGTATCATTGCAATTTAGACATTGTTAAATATAATATGACTGAAATAACACTGTGCAACATAATTATTCCCTTTAAAGTTTGCTTTTTTGGCCAGGACAGTGATATTCAAGAAAGAATGTTTTTCTTACTTTATGGAAAAAAATGTGAAAATTTGCCTGTTGTCCAATTGAAAATAAGAAGATTTAAAAATATCTTTGTCCTGGTCGCAAAAGCAAACTTTGAAGGGAATAATTAATATTTTCTATATTTTTTTAGATGTAAACAATAAGAAAATAACTAATTATCCAGTCCCCCCCCCATGTTGCACAGTGTAATACAAGATGCAAGATGCTGTAACACAGGCCTTCTTAAAGTAGGGGTTGGTACCCTTCAGGGATCACATGAATATTTGAATTTTTTTTTTTCATAACAAAGGCCATAAGACTAACAGATTATAAATTCATTGTAATTTTTGACAGTTTTTTGGTATCTACATTTGGTTACTGTTAGATTACAACTATAACATGAGAGGGATTGTGAAAAAAGGTACATTAACAAACCGGTCATGGAGAAATCAACCTCATCAATTATAGGGCTACAAGAGTTTTTTTTAAATATACCAAAAGCTTATGCCAAAACGTACCAAATTATCCATAAAAGTATCAAACAGAGAAAAAACATTCATTTCATTATTCATTGTCATTATTTATATTTCATTATTTATTATCATTAGGTCAAGTAAGTAGTAGCCAAAATTTATACAAAAGAAAAACGTGTTAAATACTAGTAAATTAAAATATATTAATCAAACTTGACTCAAATATTAATAAAACTGTTTTTTTCTTCATCTGTATCCCATTAATATTAGTGAAGTGAGGCAAAATGAATTTTAATATTTTCACTACTATTGTATAAAATATAGATTTGAAAAGAAATCACCTGAATATACCAATTTTTCCAAACATAGAATTATACATACCAGATGTGGCAGCCATTGTTGCGAATGAAAAAAGTTTGAGAAGCTCTGATGTAATGGATTCGGCAAACTGAGTTCGAATTCCAGCTTGAGCTGATTGTGTTCACTTCAGAATAATGCTCTCATGGAAGGCATGAAATCACTTCTCCCTGCACTGTTTCATCGCCCTGAGATGAAATGATCGCATCGGGTACAAACCACAATGGTTATCAAATAGAGCGAGTAAGAACTTGAGCAAACCAAAATGGTGGCAAAAAGCTGTTGTACTTATTGTCAATCTTGACAGCGACCAGTCAGATGAATAACATTAGCAAATGATTTGCTTGAATAATGTTATCGTGTCCATATTGTTTATACAGGAATGATTTGTAAAGGAATTATCATTTCTAAAGAGTACTTTTCTTTGGACACCCTCTTTCAATTTCAGTTCATCAGAAGTATTTTATATATACATATATATATACATATATATATATATATATATATATATATATATATAACATGGATGGAATTCTATTGACGTGTCCACGTACCACTGAGAGGAAAACCGCAGATAAAAAGGCCACTAACAGGGGAAACCATGGATAAAAGGGACAACTCAAAATGACTTCTGGATGAGGGGACCATGGATAGGGAACTGCGGATGGGGGGAACCTCTAAAAAAAAAAAACACAGATAAGGTGGAACAGCTATAACGGAAACTATAAATCATATCTAAAAAAACAATTTTAATTTATAATCCCATGCTTATGAATGCTGATGACATAATTTTTTCTGTGCTATTCTCCATGTTCTTTTTCTACATCACTATTACATCATGTCTTATTAGCTCACTAAGGGACAAATAAAATGAGTTGTTGAGGTGCCTGAACGCATCTAAAAATATACATATATATCTGTAATAGTATAGTTTGTATCTGTCATAGTTTCAGTTGAGAGAATGCCGCAGTGACTTTAAAAACATTCATACTCGGGTCACTGTGCACCTACGATGACTGCAACGTCAGAGACGTTATCAGAACGATAGTCGACAAGCAATGCTTTATTATGAATTTTCTAACTCGTACAAATCAATACGTAATGTCCACATACAGCAATGCAATACAATTAAGTATTTTTCAAATAAGTAGCCAAATATGAAATCATTAATTAATCAAATCACCATAGTCCCACAAATGGTCTGCCTGATCAACCAGCCGAGATTTTTGCTCTTAGCTTGTCTATGTATGTGTGTGTGTGTGTGTGTGTGTGTGTGTGTGTGTATGTATATGTGTGTGTGTGAACTCCTGGTCACATTTTTGGGGCTACAACCTTGAAAATTTTTACATCACCAAACACCATGTAAAAACAGTTTTTTGTTTCATCAAAAAAGTGTTTTTTGGGATCTCTATGGTCATTTTCAACCAACAATGCCAAAATATTGCGCTGGTATTCTTTTGATAATTTCAGATAAAAGATCTATTTTTTTTAGATAGTTTTAGATAATTTGTCTGATGATTAGTTCCAGCACACATGCAGGCTATAGTGATTTATTCATGTGAGAAATGGATATTAGTAATTGTTTTTTGACTATTTTTTAACACTTTTAATGCTATTTTTTTTACAGTTATACTTTCTATTGTAGTAGCAGTTTCCTCAAAACCATCAATTAGACAAGGGAACTCGGTCATATAGTTACATATAGTTATATCAGGAAGTATAGAGAGTCAAGTTCTGCTAGGAAAACAAAGATCTTCATATTTAGCTGTTGTGACCTAGGAATGTTATCTATGAAGATCTTTGTAGAAAGCACTTAAAGTGTTGATATTGTGAGGAACAGATGCTACTTTACAAGATTAGAAAATTTAGTCCGCAGTTTTAGGGATGATTAAATGAAATTTAAAAAGTTACTTGATGATTTTACAAGACACCAAAGGGATTTTTGAATCTCCAAAATCCACTTCAGAATTTGGAGGGTAAAAAAATTTCTTTGCAAAAACAATAAAATGTTTTAGGATCTGTACTGAAACTTGAATCTTTTTGAAATAAGCAAGACACGATTTTTTTTTTTTAAATAGGGTTGCATGTTGTCTCTGAGAAGAAAAAAGTGAAATCATAATTTTGTCTCTATTTCCGAGACGAGGAATCATTATCATTCACTGGTTTACTTCAACTTGTGTCTCCATTTTGGTTGGTATAGTCACAGTATTTCAGCTGTTGTACCTTACAAACTTCTCTGGGCCAATTTCAACATTGACAGGGCTTAGTACATGACATTTCTTGAAACATTCATCAATTGATGATGTTCAAGTTAATTGAAAGTCCTTGATGAATGAAAATCTTTTCATAATCAATCTAAAAATATGTTTAGTCAAATCATTTTACTTTACTTACCCACAAAAATGAAAGAATAATAAAAAAAATCTTTTAAGACGTTGAGAAGGGAAGATCCTAAAATCTTGAGGCCCTGAACAGCAGCACCATTTGCACTTCTTTAATCATGGACCTGAGCCTTCTTTCAGGTGTCCGTCATAGTTGGTAACCCCCTTGGAAGCTCATACCGAAACGTGACTATAACAACCAAGATGATGACACTAGTTAGTAATATAGCTAGCTAGTGCACTTATGCTAGCTATGACATTGATTTTCCCATATAACAAATTTAGTTTCAGCTTGCAATTGGTGGAATAGACTTGTCACTCACTTCATTGTTCTTGCTTGCAGTGCCTGGTATTTCCACCCAGCCAAGTACTGACCATCATGTGGGTGCTGTGAAAAAATTTAAATGAAAAAAGTGTAGTGCTTAAAGCCTGACAATTTTGTCAAAATTGAGATAAAAATCAATTTTGGGTGGTTGCCATCTTCTGTCCTTGGAACCAAGGGTTTATTTTACAATGTAAGTTTATGCTAAACTGGTCCATTGATTTGTGTCCAGCATTTTGAATAGACCAGACATATTCAGGTTGGTTGCAGGACAGAAGATGTGGTGACCGAACAAAATTAATTTTTATCTCAATTTTAACATATTTCTCAGGGTTTGAGCTTTAGACTTTTCCAAAATTTAGGAAAAACCTTATTTTCATTCTACTTTCAACGTTGCTCAACTTCGGTGATCGTACAGGAACCAGTTTATCAAACAGGATTTGGCTGTAAGCATTGATGAGGACACTAATTAGTGAATCAGTGTGATAAAATGAAATTTTGGTAATTATTTGGAATAGGTGAGATTCAACAAAATGGCGATTTGGCCATCATTACGTATGAAGCAGAATTTTAACAAGGCCATTTTTGAATGGTTAAAAGTTGCTTGATTATTAAAAAAATCTCATGGGAGAAATGGCTAAAAGTTGCCAAATTCAAAGAATGTTACAAGAAAAATAGCTGAAAGTGGCAAGAAGTGAAGAAAATTCATAAGAAATTGTTAAAAGTGGCTAATTTTTTAAAGACATTTAAAAAAAGAAATAACTGAAAGTGGCAAGATTTTGAAGAAATTTTACCGAAGAAATAGCTAAAAGTGGCTAGATTTTGAAGAAATTTTACTGAAGAAGTAAAAGCAAAAAACTATGAACATTTGAGACAGTATCTCATTAAATTCAATCCTAAGCCCAAACTTCCCTACTCACCCTATGGAAAATAACATTATTTGAACATTGGTGAAAATCTAGCCACTTTTAGCCATTAAAAAAATCTGCTCTGTAGTATTTCAAAAGTATAGCGTCTCTCTTCCCAAATATTAGCATCTTGTTAAATCTTACCTATTCCAAATAATTCCTGAAATTTCCTTACTTTGAATAATGAACAATTCTCACTTGTACTCTGACAACATACACATACCAACCACGAATATTTTTTTTTTAAATTAACAAGATAATATCAACAACACAGTTCAACTTTGTCAGACTAATTTTATACCATGAATCAGGCCATCATCATCATCATCAAAATATTCTGCTCACAATGAAATCATCATCATCTTCATCATAATAATCCGCACACAATGAAATCATAAACTGAACAAGAAAATACAGCAGTCACAAAAGGAGGGAGATGTGCAAGTATACCGTATATACGTTTCTCGTAGTTTCATTTTAGCCCTGCCAGCGAATCCGAGGCAGAGTTCTATAAACGGCTTGAAGCAAAAAATTGTTAGTTTCAATGTATGTTTTTTTCATTTGTTTTTTCAAAGGTTGTTGAATTATTCGAATTTACCCAGGGAGAGTACCAAGTTACTTAATTTGTATCCAAGAAGAGACTTACATTAAATTAAACAAGTACCGAAAGTTCAATGTGGCGTCCACTATGAAGTTCAAACGCCATTATTGCCAGATCATGTGACCCTGAGTAGAAGATAATTTTAAGTAACAAGTAACACCTTTCTATCAAGTAAATCTGACTTGAAGCAGCTGAGAAAATCGATTTTAAAACAAAGTTTAAATGCTGTTATTGCCAGATATCGTGACCCTGAATGGAAGATTTTTTATAGATAAGAAGCATCTTATCAAGGGACACCTTTCTACCAAGTTTCAAGTAAATCTGACTTAAAACAGCTTAGGAGAAGTTAGGGGACAGACCTACTGACCAACAGACACAGCCTCTTATAGAGAGGCAAGAATATTTCTAAAAAAATTGTTTTACTATTTCTTTTAAGGAAAAGCTAATTCTATTTTAAAACACTTCCTATGTCCCATAATAGTTGTTACATGTGCATACAAATTTCATACACTGAATGTAACTATTATGGTACAGAGGTAGTTTTTGATTTCCTGAAAATCATGCTTTAGTGATATATTCTAATAAATGCACTTATCTATGGGAGATTTAGACTTATTGATTTTTAGATCATTTTTCTACCAAGTCAATTTTCAATAACTGTATATATATATTTCCGATATCTATATCATTCTGGATAATAATTCAAGATACTGCTCACTCACGAAGTTCACATCAGTCTAATTAGTATACATGTTTCTCTTGATGAACATTAATTAATCCTCAAAAACACATTAATCAAATAGAACAATCAAGAGAAAAAATGATTGATTTTAGCGACTTAAAATATTCAAGTGAAACCACTAAATAAAGTACATATTATTATCCTCTTGAAAAGAAAATAACAACAAATGTAGAAGGAATGCTTATTGAAAACATTAAAGTAGTTTTAGTAACTAAATGTTTTAAATTATCAAAATTTTATGGACAAAATTAAACGTTACTGATAAATGTAAACATAGACTTGAAACAGTCCAATTCTACTGTTTAATTATTGAAAATGTTTTTTTTGTATCTTAGGACAAAAATTTGAGCTTGGCAAAGCTAAGAAAAAAGTTAAGAGCAAATTTTTAATAATCTTAATAACGTCTTTAAAAGAAGGTGTTGATTTCCTGCCAGATTATATAAGCATTTGTCTTATGATAAAAATTATTTTTGAGATATATTTTATCTTTTTCCTTCTTTCTCAATTAACCATTTAGAAGTAAGTCAATGCCTGTCAGCGAAAAAAAGACCAAAATAAAATGTAGAGTTTAAATTAACAAATGTTGAAGTAAATTTAATCATTTTTTTTGTAATCTATCCATATAAAAGATATACATGCAAATTTCTTCTGTTTGTTTGCACATTATCTCATTGGTTAAACTACCTTCTTAAGACATAACAATGAAGATTACATCATTAAAACTTTCAAGACTTAATGTATGATCATCCTTTGAAACAGCTTGAGTTAAGTTGAGACTTATTTGAAATTAAGATACTTGAATTATTAAAAATAAATAATCTTTTTCTTATAATCTATCTATAAAAGGCATCTATGCAAATTTCTAATGCTTGTTTATGCATTAATCTCATTGGTTAATCTACTCTGATATAACAATAAAATCTATTATGACATAACACTGAAGATTATATCATTAAAACTCTTGAGACTTCAGGTCTGATCACCCTTTAAAACAGCTTGAGTTGAGACTCCTTGAAAATTAGGATACTTGAATTGTTAAAGATAAATTACCAAATAAAATAGCTCTAGGCTTCTTAGTGCCAATCAATACATAGATAACCCTGTCATTTCTTATGAGTCTATTGTAGTATGAAATATAAACTTGAGATAACAAATCTGAATGTAGCATTCCTGTTAGCACTTGCTACTTATGTTAACATTTTTCATTTCCACTCTAGATTTAAAGTTTTCAAACGCCCCCTTGCTTCCAGCGATTGTTATATTTTCCGCCCTCTATATTATTGATAACACATGGAGATTTGGTTGACAATATAAGAAATGAAACAAAGAGATCAGTTTCTCTTCTGAAATCCGAAACATTAAATAAAACCATTAATCAAAATTGTTTCTGTAAACATAAAGGGATGGTCATAATTGATTTAACCGCAGTAATCAAAACTCGAGTTAGCCACTTAACGATCATTATAAATGGTAAGAATGGCTAAAATTATCTAGCTTTAATTTTCAGGTAACAGGGCATTGGGCAACTGTATATGCTTCAAAAACTCGTATGAAGGCTCCAAAAAGTAAATATGCAATGTATTTTTTAGATATCAAGACAATGAAAAAAAGAAAGGTTGCACGTATTGATTTTCAGAGTTGTCTGTGTGGCGGAATTAAGACAGACATAAAACCTAACCTTGCTACCCAATTATGGGTCTATTGCCCACTTGAAAGCTTGAATTGCTCACTAGTGGGTGGCATCACCCTAGTTAGTGACCGCTGCCATTGAGAAAGGCATGAATCCACTTCTCCCAGATCTAAAGGTAAAATAGCTGGGTAGTTTGTGCCCTTGACACCCCCCTCCTAAGGCAGTCCTTCTATGGTAAGGTTTCTCTGACAGAAAAAACTTACAGCTTGGGCATGAGGCTAGCAACTCCACCCTATAAAGCCCTCTTGATACTGAAACTGCAAAGTGACCCTATGCTCCACAAGGAGTCTATAATAATAAACAAATAATGAAACACTGAACTATTTACCCTAAACAATGCTAAATATTAGAACTTTCTAGATTAATTATCTCAAAAAATTCTTATCATGATTTAATACCAATTTATATATATGCATAACTATTTCCTTTGATACAAGTTTTCCTGGTAAATATCTAAAATGAATCCTTCAGATGTTTCCAAAATTTTCCCCTTTTATCTATATATACATATATCCAGTATGTGTCTGAGTGTCTGAGTGTGTGTGTAACTCTAAAAAACTAGAAATTACAGAGCTATCAGATTTCCAGATTCTTTCAATTTTTGTGAATTTTCAGAACACTGTTTTCACTCAACCTAAATATCTAGCTTTCTTGTCTCACATAACAAACTGGTCCACTTTGCCCAAATGAACATAATATCTTTATTGTTTTTCAATCTTTTTAGAAATGCTAACATCTCTAGCACTAATCATCACAGACATACCGAAATATGAGTTATGTCCCTTGCTCTGTATTAGAAATATAAGTCTTTGTTTGCATCTACTTGACAGATATTGCTATTTAGATATTTTTTTTTTCTAAATAATGTTTTCAATTAATTTATAGTAATAAGAAAAGTAATGTTTTTGATAAATTAAGTAGTATTTTGATGAAATAATTGTTGAAGTTTGAAGTTACGTTTAGTTTATCAATAATACCAGAATATAACCCATCATATGAAGGTGTTATTTATGTTAATATCAATAGGCAGTAAAGTCCAAAAAAAAGTCAATGCAGTAGATGATTTAAATATATAAATTGTAATCTTCTAAATGTAAGTTATTTGAAAGTCTCAACAGAAATCAAGCTAGTTACAAGGTTGATTGGACATGAATTATTAGGATGAATTGTTATGTAAGGAAAATAACCATGGATATTTCCTAGATTTTATATATATATATATATATATATATATATATATTTATCTAGAGAATCTAGATGTTTCTAGATGTTTTTTGACTTGATTTTAGATGTAAACTTGAAAATCAAGTCGGTAACACTGCCAATGTTAGATCTTCACACAAGAAAAGTACCAACATATCTATGATCCTATAAATGGCTTGTTTTCAATACTAAACTGTTAAGAACTCATTCATTTTTTAATGAGTGTTGCCAATCTGGCACTAAGTTGTCAAATTTTTATCAGTCATAATAGTGACACAGGCAGCAATACTAACGAATGACTATAGCCCTGCAAATAGACTGACCAACCAGCTCAGGGAGCAACAGATTCTTCTCTGTTTACTCAGTATACATGTTTCCAGGAGCTCCATGTCACATTTTAGGGGCTACAACTCTGAAAATTTGCATGAGTACATTACTAGACACCATCTAAAAATTGTTTTGTTTTTCTTTTCAAAAAAAGGCCTTTTTGGGTCTCAATGGTCATTTTAGGACCAATAATGCCCAAATTTTGTGCTGGTATTTTTTTTTTTTTTTTTTGGACAAGAGGTCTACTTTTAAAGATAATTAGTTCTGGTACATATACGGGCTACGGTGGTTCATTTATGCGAAGTACAGACATCTTTTTTTTATTAGATGAAGCATTGTTAACCAAAACTATTATTAATTCATTTACTAGTATTTTTTCTTTCATCTTGATAATTTTTTGTTGCTTTTTATCACAACTGGGCTTCCCTAGAGCAAAAGAAAATGTGAGTTCGAGTCTCACCAAGAGCTTTTCCTCTATTTCTGATCCATGTTCTTTACATACTGCGATAGACTGACGGATTAAGTAAGTTAGGATGAAAAACAATTAAAAAATCAAGATGAAAGAAAATATAAGTAAAAAATTATCATTATCATTATTATTATTATTAATAATAATAAGAGTAATAGTAATAATAATAATAATAATGATGGACAATGCCTCTTCTAATAAAGAATAAAATTGCTATTAGTACAACTAGTGTAAAAACAATCACAAATATGATGCCAAGAGAGATTGGGGGGGGGTGAATGGAAGGTTTAAAGGTTAGATTTGATTTGATCTTCTACTAACCGTGGGGTTCTCTTATCCTTTATCATGGCAGTGAATAAACAGAATAACTATCGATCCAAACTGTTTATTCACTGCAATAGACCAACAGCCTGAGTAATTTGCAATAAGAAACAACTAAAATTAAGATGAAAGAAAACAGCAGTCAAAAATGATAATGATGGCTGACAATGTTTCATCTAATAGAAAGAAAAATTTAACTATCTATCTTTCTTATCTTACATTACAAATTGGTTGATTTTGCTCGAGTAAACTTCAACACATTTATTGTATTTACTCATATATAAGTCCCACATTTTTGTGCCAAATTTTTTTTTCAAAAGTTTTGGTATGAATTTTACTTGGAGTTAAGAATCCAGTATCAGCGTATCCCAAAGGGTGCCACAATCAATGATAAAATCACAAAATTTTGCCCTAAATCACTTAATAAACCAGACCCCAAACCTGGAACCCATTTTCATGATAGCAATGCAAGACAAATAAATTATGTTTTCTTCCTGTTATTTGAAAATTGAATGTGATTGAAAGCACCTTTCAATCAAATTAGGTACTCTAATAATAGACTTATGGCTTGAATGCAACTTGTTTGCCTTAGGATAAATGGCTCAATTGATTTGAAAAGTCCCCTCTCCTCCTTTTCTCAAGAGGAGGAATCAAACTGTTTAATGTGTGAAAGCTGTCAGTGATTTATTCAGGTTTCTAGGCTCATTTGAAGATTCATACTAAAGATCTTTCTAATGGACTTATACTAAGTTTAAACTTATTCTATAAAAACTTATAACCAAAAATTTGCAGAGAGACCAGGACCTGAGCTTCAATTTACCAAGGTCAGCCATACTGGTGGAATACTCTATCCAAGGTGGCAAGTAGGTCTCATAGAAAAGTTTGGACCATTTGAATATAATCAAGATGTGCTACTTGTGACAAATAGCACCCATGTCGAAGTGTACTAATGTTTGTAAAAAAAAAAATTATTACTTTGACTTAATTTTACTACAAATTCAGTACAATTACACTAATATATATATTTTCAATAGATTTTAAAAGTAGTAAAGATAATTTATGGACACCCTATATATCTTATCCAAGTCTTGCCATAATAGAAAGTCTTTTTCAGTCCTGAGGGCAAGAGACAAATCACAAAGTGGACAATATACAACCAAGATTCCCTTATTGAAGCATACACAATAACACTAAATAACTTAGAATCTAAGAATCTTTGAAAATACCAACAGCAACACAAACTATAGGGGTGAAAAAAGGTTCAAACATTGTAAAATCCAATCAACTATCTTCCACACTCATGGTTGCCAGATAAGGCAACAATGAAAAATAATCTGAACTCTGTCTCAGAGACTTACCCAAGACAGGCATTGGAATGGTGTTGTATTTGCAAATTCGATGAGTCTGGAGGTAGAGGTTCAATACCAACCTTCAATAGTGATACAAGTCTTGAGGCTGGTATAGAACCTCAGCCTTGAGATTTGCACACTCTCCTAACTCAACACTATTCCAATGCCTGTATTGTGTAGGCCTGAGAGATAGAGTTTGAATTATTTCCCTTTGTAGCTCAATCTGGCAACCCTGTTTTCTACAATGGGATATTGACTTTACTTTAGATAATTTATTCTTATTCTATGTTAAACTAATGGCTATGTTTAATATAGAGTAAATAGAATTAGCTCACCAATATTATTTCTTAGTTTCATACAAGAAAATTTAGATTTTATATAAAGGGGAATGACTACTGATCAAATTTACCTCCTTTAAGCTCTAGGTTAATTTCTTTCATTTATTTTATTCCATCTGACATAATAAATTTAACAAAATTCGTTTTCTCTACTGAAGAGTTCTGCTACTAATTAGGAGTGGTATCAAGTAATTTATGAATTTAGGAATATTTCTAACCTGACTGTTTCTGGGCAGTTCCATTACATATATATAAGTGTGTATGTGTTTGTGTGTGTGTTACAGTAAGATTGTGCAACTATTAACGATTTCCATAACTTCATAAAATCCTCAGTTTCATAATCAGTGTTGTAATATTTAACAAGCTTGTGATGCTGACCAATGACACTTTAATGAGCTCGATTCTTACTGGGTGCCACTCTACAGTGGCCATGTGTCAAACTAAGCTGCATATACACTTTAAATACTTAAGCAGAATATACTTGATATTTACCAAGTTCAGCCTAGTTCCTAGTTTGACACAAAGCCATACTTGTAGGGCACCAAGTGAGAATAATGTGTACAGTAGTGAAGGTTAGTATCACAAGCTTTTTAACCATAACTGCACCGATTGTGAAAGTAAGAATTCCATGAAAGTAGTGAAATCACTAGCTTCACTATCTTGTAGTAAGATTATACATTCTGATTGTCCTGCCATGCTTTCTGCTACATAATCAGCTTGCTTTCAAATCCTATTTCCGTCACCACATGGTGTAGGAGATACAGAATGTAGAACTGGCAAATAAAGAACCGAACAAGAGATAGTAATGAGAGGAGGGTTAAAAAGGTCGGGGGGTCACAAAAAGGTCAAAATATAGATTCTCTCTTGTCTTAGGCCACTATACCAGGTCTGACAGAAGGGGAGATAACCCAAGTTTTTATCTCATAGACTTATCCAACACAAGCATTGGAACAGAATCAAATACGGAAATCCAGTAATGCTGGAGGCAGAGGTTCAATATCAGCCTTTTGACGCAGACCCGCCTCAAGAATCTGCTATTAATCATCTACGTTCAGTATAATTTGATTTCCAAATCCGACTATTCTAATGCCTGTATTGGGTAAATCTTTGAGATAGAGCTTGGATTATAACCACTTCTGGCTAAATCTGGCAACCCTGCACTACACATATATCAAGAGCAGCATGCAGACAGCAGGTTTACTTTGTCATGTTCAACATTGTTTTTTGTTAACATTTTCCATGAATATATGATGAAGCATCTAGAGAAAAAAAACAAAGCAGACTGTTTTTTACCCGAGTGCTTCTTAAACCATTTCAGTGTCATCCACCCTTAAGTCTCTATCACAAAATTCCATTCACACTCAACAAAATTCCCTTGTTTTTAATTGCTTTTGTCTTATTCTTGGTGAATCAATTTAAGCAGAACTTATTTTGTATCATGAGCAAAAAATATGGATTAACTCTCAAATTCATATTGAAAAAATTAGATCTTAAATCAGGGGAAACAATTTCTGATTTGAGTCCCCCCAGCACTTTTAGATTCATTTAGAAGAAAAAATTACATTCACAAAAGTTCCATTTTAAAAAATTCTATTCACCAAAGAGTTTCACTGTGTTCAGTAGAGGTCTCAAGTGATTCGTGATTTTAAGAGCTGAACATTAGGTGTTTATTCTAATCAAATCTTTGAACATCCTAAAGATTATGTAAAGAAAGAAGACAGAAAAAATTCTTATAATTTTTTTAGCTTACATAAAATAAGTCTCAGATTCTTAGAAACAATGTCTTCTTATTGTGTGTGTTTACCACAAAAAATTACTTTTTAGAGTTTAGAAAAAATATAGATATCTGAGAAAATTAAGTCATTCACCCACTCTTGGGTGAATCATTCATTGGTTTAAGAAGCACTGTTCTACACTACAGATCTATTTATATATGCATATATGCACTCATTCATTCATCCATATACATACACTAAAAAAACGCATGCAATAAATTTTTTTTTTGCTGGGGGGGGGGGTGATTTTAAATTTTGTTTATCTCATATATCCAAAACGTAATTTCTTCCAATTTTGACAGCTTCAGTTTTCCCTTCCGTGGGATCTAAGAAAATCTTTTAGAAAAATGAATAAAGGCAAAAAACATAGAAAGATGTTTTGAATACTTTGTAGTGTATATCCAAAGGGGCGGAATCCAAGGAAAGGCGTTTAAGGGGTCTGGACCTCCACCCTGCTCGGACAAAGCATAATTGAAAAAATTTTGATATCAAGATGGAGGAATTTTATAAATAAAAGATCAAAATAATCCCAACTAAATATGAATTAATCTTAGAAACATAAAAATTATTACATCCATTGTCTAATTAGATAGAGTTAAAAAAAACAAAAAAAACTTTGGACCCCATTGCCCTGATCAAAATACTGGATCCGCCCCAAGGAGTATTTGTGGAAGAAAAAGTAGGTAAGTTCAAGTGACCACCTCCTCCTCTATAACTTTGATGTTGACAACAGTTTCTAAAGACACTTTGAAGGTTTGAGAGAAACTAAAGAATTATTTCCCCCTTTTTTTTAATACTTCATGTAGTAATGTAGATGTTTATATGCCTTTCGAGTTCGGATTCAGGATTTTGAGTATGAGGGAGGGGGTCCAATTTTTCTTTTTACTACACGTCTAATTAGACAATCAGATATAATAAATTTATTTTTAAGGTTAACTTGAGTTTATTTGGGATTATTTTGATTTTTTTGAAATAAAATTTCTCCATCCAGAACAAAGCGTTCCAAACTTTTTGCATTGGTGACAGACTTTTAGAAAATAAATTTTTTGGTGACACATAACTCAAGTTTTGTTAACCAAGCCAAATATGAAATGTCATCCCAGCAGTTCGAGTGACTCAGAAGAAATATATTTTGAAAGATATACAGAATTATACTTTATTTCGCGACACACCTAGAAATTATCGTGACACAGTTTGGAAAGCTCTGATCTATATAATTAAAAAATTTTCTTCCAATTTGGTCCAGTCCGATCAGGGAGTGGGGAGGAATCCTGACCCCAGGACCCGCCCACTCCTCTGGGTCCACGCCTACATATCATACACACACTGAATTGCTCATAAATATAAATCTAATCAGTACACATAACTACACATGTAGAAGTGTAAGTTATATATTTATAGAGAGAGATATACAGTTTAAGTAAGTGAATAGTAAAAGAGATCAGAGATTGAAGTAAAAGAGAGACACGGGAAACCTAAGTAAACAAGTACTTCAGAGTTATTTCATAGTTTTAGCCGCAGTTTCTACTGGGAGGGCTCGATGGAAAATATTTTGGATGGGAATCGAGATCCTTTTTTTCGGTTCTAATCAAGCTGGAGGTCAAGGTAGGTCCAACAGGTAACATAACAGAGAATGGATCCGGCGAACCGAGTTCAAATTCCAGCCAAGATATACCCCTGGTTCACTTTACACTGATGCCCTAGAGAAAGGCACGAATCCATTTCTCCCCTTAGCTATGGGTAGAATAGCGCACAGTGAAGTGAGTGAACGCCACTTTGGGTGTTTGTTGCGGCCAAATCTAATTTGCATATCACAAAAGGGTTGAGTAAGTAGTAATGATATAGGCTGAGCCTAAAGCAGCCATAGCCAGTGTAAGGGCATTAGTTACATGATATCTTAATGTTAAAGTATCTGTCTTTTAAAAGTTTCCGTTGCATGCATCAGCTTAGTGATCTTTGCAAGTTTCAAGTTTGGTCGAGTTTTTATGACCACCTACTTGGGAGGTTGCAAGTCCACTGAAGGGATACTTCCATCCTTATCATACAGCTTAGAGTATACTTGATTAGCAGCTGGATGCACAGGGATCTTCTACATGTGAAGCAGATGAGCTAATCATCACTCACACTATCTGAGTAGACTCACTAAAGGTTGCCAAAGGTTGAAGGAGATTGGAAATAGCAAACCAAGTTCAAACTCTGGCTAGGACTGCATTCACTTTACACTAATGCTCTTGGGAAAGTATATTTTGAAAGATATACAGAATTATACTTTATTTCATGACACACCGAGAAATTATTGTGACACACAGTTCGGAAAGCTCTGATTTATATATTTAAAGAAATTTGATTTGGACATAAATCCAATTGGAGGCCTTTAGCTCTGTAAGGTGGTCCAGCTTGGGCATCAAAATAGCACCTCAACTCCTGTAAGAAAACCCAAATACTCTAATTATTAGATCTCCATAGATCAGTCTAGAAATAGAGACAAAAATTATTGCCTCATGGGTCGTGCTACACAGGAACTAACTTTGTTTTGCTTCTTATCCATAATGACTGAGCAGTAAATACTAAATGACCAGAGGAATCTTGTGTTTGCCAGATAGACTCTAACTTAACTCTTGGTTTCATATAAATGAATTTAGTTAATAACAAGCGGAAAAACAAGTGATCAAAATTACCTCCCTTTCAACTCTAGGTAAAAGTCATTTTCATATTTTTTCTTTCTATCTGACACAATAAGTTTACCAAACTTTATTTCTGACACAGAAGAGCTCCACTGTACATTAGGAGTGGTTTTCAGTGGCTTATGACAGTAAGAGTTGAGGTAAATCTCTTCAAGTCATAGAACCATTATCAATGTATTTCTATAGCCTCTAGGGCAAAACATACTCTAAAAGTTGATCAGTAGATTAAGGAAGATGGAATATGTTAGATGAGGTTACCATACATTCGTATTTTCCCGGCAATGTCCACCACTTATGTCTGAAAATCTTCACCTGGAAGAAATTTTTCAAGTTATTTAAAAGTCAGCATCCATCATTTTCTCCTCGGAGAAAAATGAAAATGTAATAATGAGAGTATTGTTAAGTTGGTAGTTGTACGGCTTACATGCAGTGCCGTGTACTGCTTTTTCTTGTTCTTCAGCTATGAGCATTAATTTTTTTCATACTGCTATCACAGCCATAAATGAAATGTTGAAAGTACACCATTTTGTCTTATGGCTTTTTTTGCACTTAAGCTTTCATTTTTCTTGCCTTGCCCTTGAGATATTTCAGCAGTTCTCATTTAAAATCTAGCCACTTTTGACAACTATGACAACAACTGGGAAAGTCCTCTTTTAAGAATGTTCAGATAAGGCCACCCTAATGCAGGGGTGTATAAAGTTGACTATTTTGAGTATTATAAACAAATGATAGTTTTTATAATCCAGGGATAAACAACATTTTTTTTACTCACTGCCTCTTTGGACATATTTCAGAGAGATTCAAACATTACCACCCACTAAACATAAAAATTAGTTTTATAAAAAAAAACTACTATCCACTTAGAATCACAAATTGACCACTACTGGGATGTACCATCTACATTGAAGACCCTTGCTCTGAACTAAAGAACTTCTAGTCAATATCTTATTCTCAATGGCAAAAGGGTTAGTAAAGAACAACAAAAGAGATACAAACTTTTTTGGCTAATCTCTCTTCAGGTATAAATTGTGAAGAAGAGATCACATTGTCCGAAAAAGTTAGTATGTTAATGACTCTTCTCAAAGTTATAGACAAAATAAATTAATGTTCATAATATATATGTGAGCTTTCATGTTCAAGTCAAAGAAGAAAAATGACAGAAAATTATAAGGAAGATCAATCCTCCAAGCTGAGAAGCCATCAGCCTCTTTCAATATACACAATAACATAGCAGTGGGACAAAAAATCAACCAGCTTAATGATCCTTGCAAGTTTCAACTCTGGTAGAGACCAGGACTTTACCAACAAATTTTTATGACCACCCTCTTGGCATAATGCAAGACCACCGAAGGGATACCTTCTTCCTAATTGCACAGCTTAGAGTGTACTCAGTTAGCTGCTGAGTGCACAGGGAAATTTGTCCTAGTGAAGAGTTTTCCACTCTCTTTGCTCATACCAGGAATCAAACCCAGGACACTCTGCAAGTGAGATAGATGTGCTAACCATTACACCATCTGAGTGGACTAGCTTAGCAGTGGTCAGTATAAAAAGTGGAGAAAAAGGAGACATCTGTTCTCAAAGGGAAGTCTTTATATTGATTTCAAGTATCTAACATCCTTTATAAAGCTTCTGGAAAAGGTGCAAGGGGACAAGCGGTTAACAGCAGAGAGAAATAGGATTGGCATGCCAAGTTCAAAATCCGGCTGAGACAGTTTGCGTTCAATTTGCACTGACACTCATAGGAAAGGCATGCATACATCTCCTCCCTCTGTCAAGGCGTCCTGGCAGGGTTAGGCCAATTACCACTTCCATATTTTCTTTAAAGAAACGTACCTTAAAAAGGCTGATAAGAATAAATAGCATAAATGAATGAAGCCTCCTGGAATTAATCAACCAATTTGGCTGCACCCACTTCACCAACAACAAACCTTGGTGCCTTCACACTCAGGCTACATCCTTATCCAGTCTTAAGACCAAAGACAGAGAGAATAATCTGAGAAGAGCTGGCAACAAGCATAAAGTGTGTACTCAGTAGGCATGAGCTGATCTCCGTTGTGAATATTCAACCAGCAAAGGCATGAGGAGTGTCATCCCCCAATCCTAGCAATTAAGAAATAGGCTAACAACTCAATTCTTAAATTCATAAACCGCTTGAAACAGACATTGGCCAAGAGATGGAGAATAGAATCAGCGTGCCAAATTCAAACACTGGCTTAGAGTTTAAGCTGAATACACACTCAAGTCCTTGGGAAAGGCATGTCCTTCTTTTCCCCCATCCAAGACATCATAGGCTAGCAAGGTAAGGCCCATCATATAACACGCCCCACCCCCAGTCTTGCATTTTTTGGGCAAAGGGAAAGCCTATGTCCAACAATGGACCTTAGAGGCTGATAAAAATATAAAAAACTTTTCAAGAATGATGAAAAATAAAAGATTCGCAATAAAAAGTTCATTCTTTCAATGTTGCTATTTTGTGGGAGGTTTTGTTCTATCCTTTGAAAAATATTTTAAAACTCTTTTTTCAATAACAGAAATAATATCTACTTATATATATATGGCAAGCAGTTTTCTTGAAGATTTATTCCAAGTGATATTCCGCAGAAATGAAATCTGACCTTATAGCAAAGGCTTCTGAATATTCTATGGAATTGTCAGGTATTTTAACATTATTGAGAACATTTATTAGATTAACTTCATGAACTTAAATTAAGAACAAATTACGAGTTTTCAAATTTCACAGGCATTTCAAAGGTTTACAAAGTTAATGGCTCTTTCTTATAGCAATAACTAAAACAGAAAAACAGCCAGCACATGACTGTGATTATGGTTGCTAAAAAGAATGGTGGCCAAAGAGGCATGCAGGGGCTGAGCAGTTAACAGCACAAAAGAATTGGATCAGTGAGCCGAGTTCATACTTTGGCTGAGACAGTTTATGTTCACTTTGCAGTAACACATTTGGGAAAGGCATGTATCCATCTCTTCCCCTTACCAACACATCATGGGCCAGTATGGCAAGGTAAGGCCAATCATACAACACCATCCTTCTTGTACTTATTTGGCAAAGGGAAGGCCTATGTCCAAAAGGCTGATAAGCTCTTTCCCCTTCCAAGTATGTCATAGGCCAACACAGTAGGGTAAAGCCCATCACCACCATTAAACTTTAAAAGGCTGGTAATAATAATTTTGGAAAATCTGACATTGTCCACACATCAAGTTCATTTTTATAGTCAACTTGGATTTCATTCGAACATGGTATCCACAACGCTCTACGGCTATGAAACCTTGCAACTTGAGACCACCCTGGAGAAACAATTTGACACTGAATGCATATATAGAATCATGGGCATCAAATGGAAGGACTCTGTATTGAATGAAGAGGTCAGTGTAAGATCAAAATGACTCTCCACATAGCCATTTCTAAGTGGGACCTCAGTTAGTAGGGGGATGTTTTGAGGTTGCCCACAACAAAACCTGCAAATCAAGCCATCAAATGGATGTCGATAGACCAAAGACAGAGAGAACAGTCTGAGAGAAGCTGGCAAGAGACAGCAAAGAGGGACCTCCAACTGGTTAACAGAAGCTGGAATGACACCACCAGATTGGCTGAAAATCGTGGAGCACCTTGACTGCTACGTGTCACTTGACACGGGAGCATCCCAGTCTGAGACCTTATTTGTATTAATTAAGATAAAAGCGCTCTTTTTTTGGTGTTTGCAGCATTATATCATCTGAGGAATGACCAGAATAAAACCAGAAACCTAATTGTTCTACAGACCTGCCCCATTCAAAGGGGGGTGGATGATAGACCCCAAAATATTAATCTGGCTCCAAAATAGTTAAAATATAGCCAAATTCATTGCTGGTTATAATGCGGTTTTATTTTTCTTGGACCTCAACATCCGCATAATAATGGAGGTTGCCTGTATTCCCTCCTGAAATTGTATTGTTTTCTTTAAAGGAGTTTGGAATGGATATTCTAGAAATATCACTACGGACACATAATCAACCAGAGAACTTTCCAAACATTAATAATGTTTAAATTAGTAATGGTTTTTATCACTTGTTCAGTTTTGTAAAAAAGAGATGTATAAACTATCTGAAATCAAGGGTATATCCTCTCCCTCAATTGTAAACACACCCATGGAATATCTTTTAACACTCGGGGGGGATAAAAATTGGATATGAAAACTACACTGGATGAATTAAACAGACAAAAATGAAATAAAATGAATTTCACACAAAACTTTTTCTGCTGTTAAAAATAAATCTATTTTTTAGGAATTTTTTTTTTATACAGGCCCAACACTGAATCTTTTAGCAACTTATAGCTATAGTACCATCCATGATGAAGACAATGCAGGCCACGCCCTTTACAGTACGGTCTGTTGTAGCATGAGTCACGTTATAACGCAAGTGGATGGTGGACCCCAAAATGGCCAAATTTAGCTCCAAAACTGTTAACTTGATAGCAGCTCGATTAGAATGTGGTTTCATCTTTCTTGGACCTCAACATTCACATGCTATGCTAGTATTTACAAAGTGAAATCTTCATGGGTTATGAAGTTTGCTCAGCTTGAAACAATGCCTAACAAATTAGTCTGATAGACCCTTAGCTAAAGGAGTCAGTTCAATCTTCTCAGACGTGCCATTCCTGTGGCCTTATGCCAAACTAAACTATGATAGCATTAGTCATGAAGAACAAAGAAATAATTTTTTTCTGACTGGTAACACACGGTAAGATAAGTGCATTGACAAGATGATGTATGTAAATATTTATACTATCCGCATCTGAAAGATTTATGTCTTATAGAGAAGAGTATTGGGTGGTTTTCTTTTAGTATAGGTGTTAGGACTTTTCTTACAAATAGATAAGATATATTTTGACTAGTGTGGTTAACTCGTCCCAAAATTTCCTGTGCTGTTGAAAACCATACTGACCAAGGTCTGATTATAGATCAAGCATGGGCAACTTTTTTGATCTAGTGGGCCTAATTAAACATTTTTCACCTTTATTCGGGCTACACATTTACTTGAAAAATATTGATCATATTATAGAAAGTAAAATTAATTTCTATTTTAGTCAATCATATGACTTACAATTATCATATTATCAATTTTTAAAGCCAAAACAATAGGAATTCAACACATTATAAAATTGGCTGAGAAAAATTACGTAAGATATTAAATAGCCTAAATTGACCATTTTGAAAAAATGTTACTCATGATCGAATGTAATCTGTAGGCCTATGGTTTCCCCATTTGTGTTAATTCAATGTTTTTTTTCCTTGTAATACTTAATTACATTTGCTCTTACTGCAATACCGAAACTGCACTATATCAAAACTTGCACTATTCAGAACCAAATGATTCAAGATTGCTGTATACACCTGATGAAGGCTGAAGAATGGATCAGTTAAAACATCATGGAAATAACATCAAGAACGCTAAGAAGGAATGTTAATGACATTACCAAAAACAGTCAAAGACCATACTGTGCTGGCAGCAGGGGGCGACCCCGAAGGCTCCTTTTTCAATTCACTGCAATCCTTTTGGATAAAGGAGGGTGCAACTCCAGTCGTTAATCACACAGCTTAGGGTGTACTCAGTTAGCAGCTGAATGCACAGGGAAATCTGTTCTAATGAAGAGTTTTCCACACTGGATCCATTCGTATGTGAGGCAGACATGCTAATCATTACACCATCTGAGTGTTATAGACACTAGGTTTGCAGCCTTTGACTTATGCACGATCTGGAATTCTCGGATGATTACTTATTCGTTTTAAGTAAGTAAAACATTTCTATAATTGGGTAGCTAAGCAGAAACAGATCTTTTAATATACCCAGACTATTTACGCAGAGTGCACAGTAGCTTAACTTCCGACACAGAAAACAGAATTGGTAAACCAAGTTCAAATTCCGACACAGGTAGTTTGCATTCACTTCAATGCTCTCAGGAAAGGCATGAATCCACTCCCTGGCTCCTAGAAAGGCAGATAGAGCCCTTCAGTCCTGTGAGGGATCCATCTAAAAGAAGGCTACTCTGACAATATATCCTCAGCTTGGCAGTTGCTTTGGCCATCTTGCCTCGCTAAGCTACTAGAGAAAGGCATCAAGCTTAAATCGTGGACTCAATGTGCACGAGTTGATCTCCATTGTGAATAATCAACCAGCAAAGACATGAAGATAGTCATCCCTTGATCCTTGCGTTTGAGGAATAGGCTAACTACTTTACTCTTAAATTCATAAACTGCTTGTAACTGACAGTGAAACTCTCCAATGAATTACATAATTATGTTATTGACAGTGAAACTCTTGTAAATTGAAATTTTAAAAATAAAAAAAATCCACCAAATAGTTAAAGGGATATGATTTTAAACAGAAGTTATTTTCCCTTGAAATTGACATTCTATTTTCTTTGTATGAATTTAAGAATTAATGTCCAATCAGTCAGGTGGTATATTGCTACAATGAAGTTTCTATTACGCCTAGCAAAATAGTCTGATTAATGCTCAGGAAACAAGTGATGGAAATTCAGTGGTGGACCTGTAATAAAGTTGTTTTTAAAACTGAAAATAAAAATAAAAGAATGGGAAAAACAATTTTAATATCCCAAAATTAAGCTGTGATGGCAAAATTAAAAGCCTCCAGGAAAGGTTCCAACTCTTCGTCAAGCAATTTACAAAAAGATGAAATAAAGCTTCAAATTTTCTCCACATAGAAGACATTAAAAAGACAAGTCTGGTTAGTCATTCACTAGAAACCGTCATGTGACTAATGTCTTTGTCAGCATGCAGTGTTGGTGGTGATCAATTAGAAAATTTGGAAACGGGTGATCAATCGATAAATTACTTTCTCTCACGTTTATTCTAGACATAAGGAGTAAATGTTTAAATACTTAGCACTCTATTGGTTTGGCCTGAAGGCATGACACCTACACAACCAACCAGGAAGACTGACTTGAAAAATGAAGAAACCTGTGTTGACTGTTTTGGCTGACAGTTTCAATATACTTTTATGTAACATGAGGAAACATTAATACTAACCCAATCAATTTTAAATAAGTTTTTCATAGAAAGGAAAAATCATAAATATTCTATATATATATATATATATATATATATATTGATTTTCCTTATGACAACAATACTACTTTATTTAATTTTTCATTGGTGATATTTCAGCTATGGTGGTTGATGCTGTTTTCAAATTGAATTAACAAGAAAGTTTGTAATTCTTTTTAGGAATGTTACACAGAAAAATGAGGGAAGAACTTGAAATACAATCAGGAAAAATTTTAAATAAACACTTGTGAATCGTGATGATGGGAAATTAGTAACAATGCAATCTTGGCTTCCACTCATGTAAAAGAATGACAAAACAATTGCATCACGATGATGAAAGAAAAAATCAATTCCTAACAAGAAATTTTGTTCATCATTTCCATGACGCAGTCATTTTTTTCATGAGCAGAAACCAAGATTGTATTGTTACTTCCTGTCATCTTCATTCATGAGTATTCTATTTTTTTTATCTCTGCTAATTGTATTTCAAATGCCTCTCTTGTCTTTCTTTCTCAGTAATTATGCTCTTAATGAATTTTGTGATATTCCTAATTTAGTTTGAAAATAGCATTGACCAACAATAACATAGTACATTTGCTGAAAATGAAAATAAATATATATATACTTATTATGACCATGCTACTAAGGATGTCATTAGAACAGTTAAATAGTTTAAACTCTGTGAAAGTTTTAATTTATCAATAATAATTTCTGTTGGTCTACCACAAATTTAACAACTTATCTGTCTCAAGTATTTTCCCATAAAACATTAAATTTATAAACTAACTTAATGAAGAAAACCTAAAAGATTTGAACTCCTCAAACAAACTTGTTTATCTTCAGTTCAGGCTTTATTTCAAGACAATCAAAATGTTACTAATTTTTTTATTTAATTATTATTTATTTGAAGTCTATAAGGAAAACTGGGTTCTCTAACCTTGATGGTCAGCCAATCTAGGAGATGGACAACTCCAATTTCAAACCAGGAGTGGAACTCCAAAAGCAGTCTGTTGGTATAACTACCTCTTTTCTGACAATAGCCATAGCCCAAATAGCCACCAATTGTGACGTCTCATGGTACCATTAAAAAACAACTCAGGATGCCAGGATTATGAGATTTTTCCATTTTAAAAACATTCATGTACAGGTTGCTATGCAAATTTCCTCACAGCTATTGGAATTATCAGAATGATAATTAACCAACTATGTTATTTACCAATTTGAATGTTTGGGACTTCTGCTCACACCCACGTTAGCTGACTTCCATTCGAGAATTGAAGAATTCTTTATTTCGAGAATGGTGCATAATGTTTGCAAGTACAAGATATATTCTCTCAATTCAGACTGAAGGTGCTCTTATATGAGAATAGTACAATTATATCTAAGGGAGTTCGTTCACTGCAGCAAGTTTGGTCACCAAGGCAGTCACATTATTTTTCAATTTGAATCTCTATGAAAATGCCTTTTTAACGGACAAATTTGACACGTGACTCTTTATCAATCATTTGATTAGGACACTTGTAACCAGTTGCAAGAGCCAGATGCTGCACCCATGTTCATCCTCTGCATGCTGCAGTACTATACATGCTGTCACTAATGTCCATGGGAAGAGAGAGGGGTATTGACCCACACAACGCAATTTTCTTTATTAAACTGTGCATATTTTTCTCTCTGCAATATTTCCAATCATTGAATTTGAAGTGCAAAGAGGAGATCATCTCAGTCCATCAGCAACATTAACTTCTGAGCATTTTGGTAAACCTTAAGATTCTGATAATTTTCTATTCAAGTCGATTTAAAAATGGTTCACTCACAAAATCTTAGATGCTTGTTTATATCTCCCCATAAAACTGATTTTAGGCTAGGTCAGCAAAAGGTTTTTATGCGACAAGATTAGGCAAGATTTGAAAAGTTGCACTCAAGTTTTATTCACCCTAGGTGAGACTTAGAACCCAGTTGTATTCAAATAACAATTTTCTTCAATTTGAGGTGCCTCCCAGGGACTTTTGCAAGATAACTGCCTCCATTCAAGTAATGGATGGGCCAAACCTGATTCTAGGCTGACACATTTTAAATTTAAATTTCATACATGCCGCCATTTTTTACAGCACAACTACACTAGAACTTGTATAATTGACTTTAAAAGCAGAGTTGTTTTTTCCTATGTGGTCAATCATACAATTAGAAAATCATGGAACAAAATGAAGTCCCATCCCTCAATAAATCACACAAGAGGGTTGATATAATGAATCTCCACTATCATCTCAGTATTTTTTACTTGGGTGATTCTTTATTATTAAGGCTTATCAACACTAGCTAATCATGTCAGTATCTTCATGTGTTTTTCCTATTTTCACTGAATAAAAAGTAAAATTAAACAAAATAATACAAATGGAAAATATATTTTCAAGATTTCCTTTAAAGAAATTGAAGCATATCAGTAATATTTTGCCATTAAAATTGACAAAATATCCTGGAACTAATTGCTGAAATGACTTTAGAGTAATAGGTAGAATTAAATTGTTTTGGGATTCATTTTTGCATTTTTTTTAACAAGATTTTCAAAAAATGTTATCCTAGATTTTTCATGTAAATATGAAACAATCGCAAATCACAATGCTTTTTTCCAGTTAAAATATAATTTACTTATTTAATACACTATATATATGTCTCCCTAACTTATTTTTGGGGGCAAATGTGAGAAAAATCCTATGTAGAGCAATATAATGTTTTTGATTTTTTTTTTTTGTGAAATGCAAATTAATTTTAATACTAGTTATTTTTTAATGGCACAAGTAAACTAGTTCATGTATAATAGTTTATAAAAATAAGTCCTCTATTTTTAGCATTCAAATAAAAACAACACTAGAAGTTAAAACCCAAAAGTAACCTCAACTTGAATGCCAAAACTGAATTAGATTAGTAAATCTCAAAATATAAGATTTTAAAAATACAAACAAAAACATTTGTCAGTACTGAAGACAAAAAAGTACAATCCACTTTTCAGACATACAGTAGGTTTCAGCAGTTGTAACGACCTTCAGATAAGACGAGACCGTGATTTTAGTTTGAATTTCATGCTTGCTGTTTAGTCACTGTTTATATCTTGCCTGTAGGACAACCCCACTTTTCAGAGCGTATTTTTTTCAATTATTATTTCAAGTGTCATCTTATCTGTGGGAATATACAATATATAATTATTTCATTTTTGATATTCAGTAAATTTTTTAACTGTATTCCATTGTGGTGTTATTCTATCTCCCCCAAAATTTATTTTAGTTTAAACCACTATGATTTTTCAACAACAGTGAACATTTTTAGACACTGCAAGGTTTAAAAAATTCACTCGTTCCACCAAGTTATACATATAATCTAAGCAAAACTTGTCATATATGAGCAGCTTTTTTTTCTATCCCTAAAGTATATAAACCTAATAACACCAAAAAGTTGAAATTAATACAAATAGAATAAGGATAAATGAAAATACACTTTTATATAAATGCTTCTAGATTTTGGAACAAGACTGTCAGATTGGGCTAAAAGGGGAAATAATCTGAGTTTTATCTAGAGGACAGTATCGAATCTCTGGTTCCAGGCTTGCCTGATTTCCAAACCTGACAATTCCAATGCCACAGTTGGGTAAGTTTTGGA
This sequence comes from Thysanoteuthis rhombus, assembly GCA_963457665.1. Classification (NCBI taxonomy): domain Eukaryota; kingdom Metazoa; phylum Mollusca; class Cephalopoda; order Oegopsida; family Thysanoteuthidae; genus Thysanoteuthis; species Thysanoteuthis major. The sequence continues at coordinate 18,034,203 of OY735242.1, read as the reverse complement.
GATAAAGCTCAGATTATCTCCCCTTGTAGCCTAATCTGGCATCTGTAATCTAGTACGGAGCTCCTGTGCCCAAATTAGTGAACTTTACGATTCTGTAAAAAAGAAAGATAAAAAAATGTCTGAATGTTGTCGTCAAATGTCACTGAATGAGCGAAAGGTCAAAGGCGAAAAGCAAGGCAACAAAATTGATACCTGAAAGATATTGAGTGAGTAGTTTACAAGATAAGGCATGAATCCATCTCTTCTCCTCCTACCAATAGGTAAAGTAATAGGGCAGACTAAGCACTCTAGCCTAGGAGGAGGACAACACTGAATTCAACACCAAGAATGGAATCCTCTTCTACCCCTAGCTATGGGTAAAAATAGCAAACAAATTGGGGGGTTGCAATCCCGCCCCTTAAAAAGCCAATTGCTAAAGATGATAGGAGCACAAGCTGAAGGACCAATCGGATTCAGAATTCAGTTTACAAGATCAGATAAACTGAGCTTCCACCCTAATATGTGACACAAGGTTGATTTTATGTGGGGTCCTGTATGCGAAAAGTTCAAGAGATTGCTCCCGTCCCAGCAACAGTTGTCATGGAGGCGTCAAGACAAGCAAAACCCTTCTATTATAGTATGGGGATGTGTTGCACTGGGGTTCACTAATACACCGAGACAGAGGCCACAGGACAATTTTAGATTCAGTTTACACGATTAACTACTAATTAGCCAGATAAGAGACTTTTTTTTTCAAAGAATCTTTGGGGCTTTTCTCTTTCAGCAACTCTGTGACATGGTGGTATCAAGCTGCACCAATACAGCACTGATCAAACATGATATCGGAGTAATACTCCAGAACTTTAACGTTGAGCATCTATTATATTATTTTTACAATGGTTCATTCTTGGTAGAACAATTTTGAAAAACTTCTGACTCAACAGTACTTTACACTGTTCCAGTAGGGCCCTAATAGGCTGTACATATGTGCGCTAAATTCACGTATGGCTTCCCATTGAAAGAAAGCTTTTGTGGTCCGCATTTACTCTTACCCCAGAAATAATTTGATTTGCATTGATTTCTATATAACACTAAAAGTCTTATTTGCCCAACCAAATTTGGCAAGCATACTCAATGGACCAAGGGGAAGGTTCCAAAGTGAAATATATAAGACACCAAAAGGCCAACTAGTATCAAATTGTATGACAGCTCGGATGTTAGAACATTGATAGGTAGTTGCAAGGTTCTATGCTCCAACACAATTCACAAAGATCATCAGATAAAATCACAAGCATCATCAACCCAACAACAAGTGAAGCTCTTTAGAGAGGGACAGTAATTGCCAGTAAGCATTAGCAAGCTGCTCCAATATTTTGTTAACTCTTAAAATCATAAATCTCAAATCAACAAGAACAACTTCTGTTCAAAGTTACTTCTTTGTACCTTTAAGTGAATTTTATTTAATTCACAAAATAATTCTATCCATTAAAAATTTCCATTGTGTTTTGGATGGTATGGAGCAGTATGAAGCAGTTACTGAATTTAAGAGTTAAGTGGCATGTTCTGGAAATATTATTGTAAGTCATAGTTCTTCACAACCTTCTATGTTTCTGGATAATAGCTCGTACTTGACTGGCCCAAAGATGGGGACAGAGTGCCTCACTGAGTTCCACTTCATCTGAATGATTCTCCATTTGAACATGGCTGCGTCATGAGCCGATCTCAATGCATTTTTTTGGAACAAAATGAAAAACAAACTTTCATGGGATTATAAATCCTCAAACAAAATAAAGGTTCTGAGTGGGACCAAAAAAATAGAAAAAATAAAAGTAGCCTGCTCAAAACCTAGTTGGCATCTTTAATGTTTAATTTTTCATGATCATTTTATTACGTAGTTCAGAAAGTAATGGTGTTCTTTTCTAATATTGATATTGATACTAAAAATGCTAACAGCACGAGTTGGGTGCTAATATCATTTTATAGAGTTATTGTTCATTTACAAGTTGAAATTATTCAATACAACTTTACTCTTTATAGATTGAAGTTATTAATCAATTAACAAACTGGACAAAAAAGACTTTCATTAGTTTTTTCTTGAGTTCAAACTTGCATTGATAGCTATTTAAACTGCCTGAAACATCAACCAAGCCTGTGATCCAGAATTAATTCCTGTTTGTACAGTTCAGAGTTGGTTTCAGAGGTTTTGGTGAGGAAATGGGTCCTGAAGTCTATGAATGTCCATGAAGGAAGTAAATTTGAAGCTTTTTATGAATTTATCTTTTACCACAGGAATGATTTTAAAAATCCAGGCATAAATGACATTGTTTCAATATAGCAAAAGTTTAACTCTTAAATCCCAAAACAGCTTTAAGAGGAATGCTTCAATGAATATAATTTCTAAAAATGTGAACTCTTTTGTGAATCAAATAAATAGATTCAAAATTTACTTAAAAGTGCAAGGGAAGTAACATATCAGAAGTTATTCCCCTTTATTTAAGATTTGATTTTTTTAATATGAATTCAAGAGTTAATCACATGGAATCCTTGATGATACATGTTTAAGATTGATTGTTTGCTTTTTGATTTAAACTTATATTCAGATAAAAACACAATTACTTTCTGGACAATCTAATAAAACCAAGATGGTCTATAACAGAGTAAATGCAGATGAATGATCCTACTCACTCTAATACCTCTTATGCCTTGAAGATTCCATGAATAGATGAACATTGTGCAGATGTTGTGAAAGACTTACTTGAAATAAATTCACCTAAACTTCAGATTGGACTATCTACATTAGCTGCATTCTTAGTTCATTTGCTATAAGGGGTGCATGAATCTTCCTAATGGTATCATTATTGAGAAAGAGGAACACATTAGCCTCAATTTGAAACATTAAAACTATTATATACAGGGCACATTTGTATGAGGAAAAGTAGAAGGTAGGTATATATATATATATATATATATATATATATATATATAAAAACACATGGCTGTTAATGTACCTATTTATTTATCATTTACACGCATTATGTGAGCACATAGACCTATTCTAAAAGAGTACTCACTGGGTTTGTATATACATACTTATATAAACATGAGCTCCGGGCAATATATGAATCACCAGTACCCAGTTCAATGAAAATGAAGTCTTTGATAAAAAAAAGGAAGAAAAAGATATATACGGCTGAAATAACTATTTGTATGACAGCAATTAATTTCTTTGAGTGAAATCAAGTAAAACGCAATTACCTTACCACTATTATACCTCACTAAGTTAATAAGTTGTGCATAAGTTTTCAATGGAATCTTTAGTAGAAATTAATCTATAATAGTTTTAATTAGTTATGCATAATTAGGAATCAATCAGTTGAGCTTTAATACAATCCAGTTTTGAGCCATGCAACACTTTTTGCTCTTCATACCTAAAATCTAAATTGTGCCCCAAACATATTCTGATTCCCCCAATCCAATATATCTAAGATGCTCCCCAGATATATTTAAACTGACCACCCAATATATTACATTATTTTACAATTTTCAGTTGAACCACTCCCTTATTTCGAACTTAAATTGTGCCCCGATCATATTCAAATCCCTCCCCACAATATATCTAAATTGCTCTCCCAATACATTTGAGCTGACCACCCAATATATTACATTATTTTACAATTTTTGGTTGAACCACTTATCTTTTTCTTTTTTAAAAATTTTACCCATTGCCTATATTGGATCCAGTAGACTGCATGTGTGTGCAAAATTCGCATATGTCCCCCCACCATATTTCTAGGAGTTGATTTTAAATATATGATAATAATACTTTTAGATTATATTTCAGATTATTTCTTGGGGAATTTAGATTTTTTTTAAAAGATATTTTTGCCTTTTTCTTGGAGATCAAAGAAATTAAAACAAGCTGGCAACCCTGGTCCTGGACAGCAGAACCATAAAACAGACAATAGACATTTAGTATTTGTTGGTAATTTAATTCAATGTTACATTTTTAATGAGATAGATAAGCTTGGCTCTTCCCAATAGGTAACTCAATTTTAGGCACAGTTTCAGAGAGACACATCCGCACATCATACTCAAATGACAGTCTTGCACAAAATTTTACTTATACTAAAAAGAAAAGAAGAAAGAAAAGAGCAATATTGACTTAATTGTAAAATAATATACACAACACCATGAAGCCAACTAGTATATTTAAATTATCCCCTCCCCCATATATTTAAATTGACCCCGACACTTTTCTAGGGGTGGGGGACAAAAGAGAATACTTGGTATATATCTCAGTGACAACTCTGTTACCAGCGAATAATAATAAGGAACATTAACTGGGGCTTATATGAAACAATTGTACTGCCCCATTATCCTTTATGGACTATAAGGCTTCCTCTTTCAAACCCACTTGCCTTAAGTGGGAAAGCCTGACGGGCAGGTATTGGGCGCCCATACCCCCAGTATATTTGAATTGCCCCCTTGTCGGGCGTGCATCCCAGGTTTAGAATTACTGCTTTGGAATGAAGAGTGGATGATATCCTGAAGGCTAGCATTCGCTAAGACATGCGATTGAGGTAAATGCCAAAAGCAAGACAGAAGAATTCTTTTTTTTAAAAAAGGACAAAGAAAGCAAATAACATTTAAATAAATATAAATAAATTAATAGATAACAGAGGAGAAAAAGAATAACAAAATGAGGATCAAAGTTCTTTTCTATTCACTTCAATCTTATATAATAAAATAGTTGTGAAAGAAAAGTGTCATCACAAAACAGTTTGGAGATAAATAGTTTGGAAATGTATCCAGCAATAATTAATAGCAGGGACTTTTTTTTTTCGGAGCAGGGAATCACTTTTTTTTTTAATTCTAAATTTCTGAAGGGATTTTTTTTCTCTTAGCAGCAAAACCATATACTGGAATTTTTTAAATTTAATTTTTTTTTTTTAGGTTAAGATCATTCTTTAACATTCAAGGAAAATGTTTGTAGGATGAAGGAGTAATTTTTTTTTTTCTAATTTTTTTTCTTCTATTTTTAAATATTTTATCTTTTTTTTTTGTTTTTTTGTTTTGTTTTTTTTTCTTTTTTTACACATTTGCATTCTGTATAATTTTTGTTTTCACAATTTTTTTTTTCCTGTGCATCTTCCTCGGAATTTTTTCCATTATATAATAATTAATAATTTGAATAAATTTTAGTTTTAAATTTAATTGGAATCATTAATCTTTTTTTTTTTCTTTTTTTTTTCAGAATAATATTAATATTGATAATAATATTTTCGATTTTTTTTTTTTTTTTTAACAATTTACTTATATTCTGTGCTCTTGGGGTTATGTGCATTTCTCCAACTGCTATCCAGCCTTCCGATTTGATCAACAGCCAAAGTCTCGACTTGAGGAGCGTTACATTCACATGACTGGGCCCTGAAGCAATGCGGTCTTACAACATTTTTCACATAGACATGACGAAGATTCTGAGACTGAACTTGCCCACCATTTTGCCTGATTGGGGGTAGAAGGCGGGGTGCAGGCTTCGATTTGATCAATAGTGAAGATGACGGGGTCATAGTTGAGCACATATTGTTGTTGTTATTATTGTTGTTATTTCCATTGTGGCTGCTGCTATTGTTGTTCCCACCACCACCGCCCATGTGGCGGTGATGGTGGTGATGATGGTGGTGATGGTGGTGGTGGTCACGGTTCAGGAACTGCGGCGGCGATGACGAAGAAGGTGACAGCTCAGACAGCTCCTGCTGGGAGGAGGAGTTGGTCTGCGTCATCCCCGGTTGGTGGGGGCTGTTCAAACGTGACCCGTGGTTTCGTAAGCTAGCACTCGACCGGCCCGAAGATGGGGTCGAAGAGTGCCATGCTTCGTTGAGTTCCACTTCATCTGAGCGGCTCTTCTGCATGTGGCTGCGTCGTGAATGGCGACCACCCCCACCAGCCGATCCCGGTGCATTCTTCGGCGGCACTGGGACCACATGGTATACATTCTCTTTTGATTTCATGTTGAGGTTCTCCTCAAGCTTCTGCTGTATTTTGGTCTTGTGTAGCTCTGTAGAGAGATGTCCAATGTAGTCAGCCTTGTAGTCGAGGTCAGCACGGAGGCTGTTCAATTCCTTCTCTTTGGAGGCCACCTCCTGGTTATGCTTGATGGCTTGGTACTTCAACTGAATCTCTAATTCTTTGATTTTGTTCCGTTCTTTGGTAAGCACTTCCACAAGATGAGTTTCATTCGACTTGGCTGCTTCTAATTCACTCTCCAGTTTTTTAACTTTTGCTTCCAGTTCTGGGGGTAAAAAAATGAGACCAAATGGTTACTGAGATATCATCAGAGATGGGAATGGGTTTTAGGAACTAGATACATGGCAATGTCTCCATTAGTCGACATTGAACAAAAAAAACCTAAAAACTCATTATGAGTCAATAATTATAAATAAGAATAAATTCTATTTATGACATCACTGGTGTTTTACACCATGGAAAACATCTAAAATAGAGTAAAAAACAATCATCTTAAATAGAGTAAATAGAAACATCTAGGTTTTGGAGAATCAACAGGTAATTAGCAAACTATACCAGTTTCCAAAAATCAAAATAAATTTCAGAAGGGGTCTTGTGGAGTACTGATGCCAATTTTTGAGTCCGTAGACAAAACGGTACGGCCATGAGCACAAAACACTCTAACATACACACATGTAAATAGGGATAAATCTCTTCATCACCTTTGGTAGTTACGGTTGTTCAATTAAAATGTAGGTATATATCATACCTCATTTTCACCAACGCGACTGATATTTGGTCACAAATTGGTAAGTTTTAGCCTGATGTTCTTTAAGGTAATGTTCACTTAGTTCTTCTGTTTTAATGAAATTGTATTTATATGGCAACAAGTGATTAAAGATTATATTGGTTTTATTAAACCAAATTTGGTACAAAGCTACGTTTAAAAAACACAAATTTATGACTAACCAATAGAAACTGTCACATGACCGACATCTTTTGGCAACATGCCATGATGGGGGTGATCAACTAAAAAATTGGGAAAAGAGGTGATCATTGAATAATTTACCTCTCTCACCTTTTGTTGGGCAGTGATCACTAAGAAAAGATTGAATTTTCAAAAGACAATCGTGAATATTGCCAGATATAAACTAAGGGATCAATTTAATAGCAAATTAAAAAACTATGGGGAGGAGGGATAAAAAAAAAAACAACAATATTTTTCCTAGTCATAAGGAGTAAATGTTTAAATTTCCAGCCCACAAGCTCCATTGGTGCGACCTGTACATGTAATGCACATATACCTAGCCAGCCAGACCAACTTAATAACTGAAGAAACCCATGTTTACAGTTTTGGTTGATGGGTTCCAATAATGAGTATACACTACTAGCAGGTTATCAGGAGTGTTCCTATAATCCAAAAGATATTGAAAAAGAAATAAGCATTAGTGATTATTGTGTGCCCCATATATGCACATATATATAATACATGTATATGATTAAAGTCATTTATTACCAGAGTGGGTGCAAATTGGTAAGTGGGGCTGCTGGAAGCCATAGGTGGTGAAGGGGCAAGGAGCAAAGAATACAAATTGATACCTCCTACGCAAAGTCATATCAAGCCCATACTTCACATTTTTATTTTGAGAAAGTATCTAAATGCACTTTTAGATACTTTCTTACAATTATATATTTTGTTATGAAATAAATGTTCAAATTTCAAAATATTTTTCCTAATAAAATTTAATTTTCAATGTATCATTTTTGTCTGACTTTATGGTGGGGCTGATAAAATATGTGCTTTAAAAAGGGGTATCAAAAAAATTTTTAAAAAGGGGGGGTTCGAAACACTGCCCTAAGTGTATAGAGAGGGTAGATAAAGTTTGAACTCACCTGTTGTGTCTTCAGTATGCAGGCCCTGCATGGTGAGTTTGAAAGTCAGATCTGAAATAGAGAACATAACGATGATGATGATGCAGCTTTGAAGGAGAATTACAAGGAATGCAGAGAGGAAGGAGAAAATAGAGAGAGAGAGAGAGAGAGAAATGCTCGCAGGAAGAAGAGAGAGAGAGAGAGAGAAATGCTCGCAGGAAGGAGAGAGAGAGAGAAATGCACGCAGGAAGGAGAGAGAGAGAGAAATGCACGCAGGAAGGAGAGAGAGAGAGAGAAATGCGCGCAGGAAGGAGAGAGAGAGAGAGAAATGCGCGCAGGAAGGAGAGAGAGAGAGAAATGCGCGCAGGAAGGAGAGAGAGAGAGAAATGCACGCAGGAAGGAGAGAGAGAGAGAAATGCGCGCAGGAAGGAGAGAGAGAGAAATGCGCGCAGGAAGGAGAGAGAGAGAGAAATGCGCGCAGGAAGGAGAGAGAGAGAGAGAAATGCGCGCAGGAAGGAGAGAGAGAGAGAAATGCGCGCAGGAAGGAGAGAGAGAGAGAAATGCGCGCAGGAAGGAGAGAGAGAGAGAGAGAAATGCGTGCAGGAAGGAGAGAGAGAGAGAGAGAAATGCGTGCAGGAAGGAGAGAGAGAGAGAGAGAAATGCGCGCAGGAAGGAGAGAGAGAGAGAAATGCGCGCAGGAAGGAGAGAGAGAGAGAAATGCGCGCAGGAAGGAGAGAGAGAGAGAAATGCGCGCAGGAAGGAGAGAGAGAGAGAGAAATGCGCGCAGGAAGGAGAGAGAGAGAGAGAAATGCGCGCAGGAAGGAGAGAGAGAGAGAGAAATGCGCGCAGGAAGGAGAGAGAGAGAGAAATGCGCGCAGGAAGGAGAGAGAGAGTGAAATGCGCGCAGGAAGGAGAGAGAGAGAGAAATGCGCGCAGGAAGGAGAGAGAGAGAGAGAAATGCGCGCAGGAAGGAGAGAGAGAGAGAAATGCGCGCAGGAAGGAGAGAGAGAGAGAAATGCGCGCAGGAAGGAGAGAGAGAGAGAAATGCGCGCAGGAAGGAGAGAGAGAGAGAAATGCGCGCAGGAAGGAGATAGGGAAGGAGGGATATAAAATCTGGGAGGAGAAAAAGAGTGACATAGGAAAAAAAAGGAGAAGAAATGTAGACAGGAGAGAGAATGGAGGGAGAGATAGAGAGAGCCATATGAAGTTTAATTGGGCAAATGGTCAAGCTTTGGCCTCATATAGCCAACGATGAATTTAGACTTGGAATAAAATCAATTGTTTTTCCTTATTCAAGATCCCACTCATTTAACGCGGCAAACATTATCTCTTAACTAGCACCCATCAAAAATAAAAGGAATATTTAATATAAATTTAGAATACCCTTGCCATCAAAAAAGGATAGCAATATTTAAGCAATTTTGCAATTAATTGAAAGCTCAGACTGTAAAGAGAAGGTGTGAAGCTAATTCAATTGAAAAATTGTCACAGAATTCAAATCTTACTGTGTACAATCATCTTTCTCATACAAATAACAAAATAATGAAATAGTCTTCAAAAGGTAGGAATTTTTGCATGAAGATATTGAGGTTATTTCCCTTGATTGACATGCAAGACCAACCAACACACAATGCGTATTATATAGGTTAGATAAATCAGTATTTCTTTGGTCTACCTAGAATCAGGATGTAGTCTGTGCATTCATTGAAAAGTGTTACAAAAAAAATATATATATATATCTATATATATATACACACACATATTATATAGTTGTGAGTAGCATATACATGAAATCCATGATTGCACAAAGGGAGTGACTATTTGAAAAAAAAAAACAGTGGTTCACAGTCGGCACAAGTAAACAACTAGGCATACAGTATGTATACAATATATATATATATATATATATATATACCTGGTATTGATACAACCATGCAAGTAGACAGACAAGTATATATTGTATATGCTGACATACAAGTAAACTTTTCAAGCATCAAATATTTTCCTTAATGGATTATATCAGTCTTTTTAGACCCTTGACACTCTGATAGACACAATGCTACCTTTTGTTTAAGAGTCAATGTATCTGCTGAATAACTGTCAAAAATTGAATTAAAACCTTAGTTCCGGGTTCAACTTATATTCCGGGTCTTGAGTAATTTGAAGTGCTCTCACTGACAAGGATATACTCATGTCTGTACAGGATGACTTCAGCACAATTTAAAGCTAAATTAGGATTTGATTATCCACCTCAAATGTTGATCCATGAAGAATTATCTGGTCTACGTATACACTATATAACACTTATAACAATACTAGCATAGTGCCTGTCAAAAATGACAAGATCATTTATGTATTGATTAGTTATCTTGATATATCTTGAATCAAAGTATCTGTACACTCCATCTGGGATCAAAGTGTCCCTCCCAAGACCTTTGCCCAGAATCAAAGTGTTGCTCCCCAGTACTTCTATTCAGGATCAGATTGTATTATGTGTGGATTCATTGAAAAGTGTTGCGCACACACACAAAAAAATATGTAGATATCAATACATATTGTTTTATACACATGAATTGCTGTCAAATTCTATAAAAGTAGCAAAGAATTTAAAAAAAGAATGAAATGCCAGAGAGGTTCTTTTCTTAAATTTTGCCACCAGATTTGTGGTGATATGTAACTTATTCAGGCATTTTCTCCAGAAAGTTTTACATTCGAACACCTTTTTTCCTTGTCTGAGACATACCTAATGGCATATCCAGTAAAACTTGTAATTTACAATCACAAGTATCAATTGTTTAGGCAGCCAAGAGAAAGATTTTTTTAAATGAGATTGAACTTAAGTACACTAGTCAACCCATTAACTGCGAATGACAGGAATTTCCGTCATTGAAGTTCTATGTCCGACTCAATAAAATTCCTGTTTTATTGTGATTAATGGCAACTTAGTTCTACCTATTTATAAGGCAATTGATTATCTTGCAAAGGACAAAGGTTTTTTATCCTGTAATAGATAACTATTACTTTTCAATACATTATGCAGTTATTGGGTTAAAATAGCATGGAAATCAGCATTTATCATTGCAACTCCAAGAGTCACACTTGATTTGACAGGAATTTTGTAACAAGAGTAGTAGAAATTTAGAAATGATATGAAAATTATAGGCCCGAAAAGAGAAAACCATGACCAAATTATTCTAAAGTAATGAGGATGACAAAGTTTGTGCAGAGGGAGGTTCACAATTTAAAAAACACATGATACAAATTGCAGGATTGCCATTTGGAATTTTTCAAGACCTAAATTGGCTGAATTTGGTACAGAAAAAAGTTATTTGGTCCCCAAAATAAAGATTTGGTACAGAAGGGAAGATTACGAAAGATAACACAAAATACCAAATGATATGATACAATGTAAATATACATGAATAGATAAAAAATATGTATTTTAATCCATTTTTCCAGCAAGTCTGGTCAGATGAGGGATTTCAAGTTATTTGATTATTTTGGTACTGAAGCTACTTAATTTGGTCCCAAGACTATACAAATTTGGTCTTGGGTGGCAAAAGACATCCGGCAATCTTGCTTAATAACGGTTTTATTTGGACATTGGTAAAATCTGTGCTTTTAACTCTACTTTTAAACTAGTAAAATACCCGTTGCTTTGTTACTGGTATACTTAGTGGTGAATACCTAATGCACTGTAGTATATGGAGAAATAATTCATGGGAGTTGCTTGACCATCCCTGCACAGTGGGTCAAAACAGTATTTTTGAGGACATAGGGCCATATCGCAACAAAAAATGCTAAAATATTAGTTGAGGGCTCTTCAGAAGTATATTAGTGAGTGGGACATTGAAAAATTAAAAAAAATTTTTGTCTCTGGGTCCCAAAAGCCAAATTTGAGTCCCAAAGTCAACAAAATCATGGTCTTTAGTGATATCTGAACAAAAATAATGCTAGAATATTGGTTGAGGGCTCATTGGAAGTGTATTAGTGGGTAGAATATGGAGAAATCTCAAAATTTTCAAAAATTGTCTCACCTTTAAGGAAAAGAAAGACTCAGATGCACGGGTATAGACCCCACATACAACACACATCCATCCCAAAAAACAAAAATTAAAAGAATGAGGATTGAATAATACTCAAAATTCATTTTTTAGTATCAAATATAATTTAACAAGACTGTATTTAAAGAACTTTTACAGAAATGGTTGTTTTACTATTTTAATTAACTCAAAGTAAGTCTAATAGATCAATTGACCATTAACTAATGCATTGTTCTCAACTGGAGCAGTGGCTTTTTCCCATGGACTTGATCAAACAGAATGACCAATAGCACGGCAGATTTAGCAGGGGGCGCTTAGTCTCGTTACTTTGATGGTTGATAACAGGATCTTGGGACCACCATATCCTTCTAATAGTATCAACAAGATTGTCTTTCTGGGATGTTTTCCTTGATATATTACAACAGATCAATTCTACCTGATTTCACTTTCTCATTTTGCTTTTCTCAACAACCAAAGTTCAGCTAATTTCCTTCACTGGATATCTTCATATTTCACCCCCTTTCCCCACTTCTTTCCTGCTTCTCTTATCACGGTCTTTGTGTTATGAATCCATTTTTAGGACCTCTCTGCTATCCTCACTCATTCAAAGTTTAGCTTATATAAGATTTATTCAACTTCAATTATTATAGAAGACTAATGCACCAAAAAAAAAAAAGATGATCACATAATACTCAAGTCTTAAATTCATGAACTGCTTGAAGCTGCTCCTAAACACAGTGGAAGTTTTCAATGAAAAGAATAGAAAAATGGAACTATTTTACGAGTTGAATTTTAAAAAGCTTTTTAGAATTTACCTAAAAGTGCAACAGAAGTAACTGATCAGAAGTTATTCCCCTAGAATCAAGATTTGAATTTTCAAAATATGAATTCAAGAGTTGATACAGTTGAATTTGTTCTTTTTGTGGACTTACCTGTGCATCTTTTTTGTAAGACTTTGATCTCTTCATGCAGACCCTTGAGAGTTTTGGCATGCTCTTGTCGAAGGAAGAGCATTTCACTCTCCAAGTTCCTGCGTTGAATCACTGCTTCAGAAGTCATTGTGATGATTTAGTGAGCTGATCAAATATCAAATCTAAAAGAAGGGATATAAAAAAAATCAATCTTAAAACATCAATATAACAAAGTAATAAATACTATATTTATATCATTAAGTACCAACGCATATGTTTGTTTGTGTTTGTACTACAAGATGTTGAGAACTACGCATCACAGAACTGAAACAAAGGCATATCCAGAATCAGCAGGTCTTTTGTTACCTTTAGCTCACAGCCTTGGTTAAATTTTGAAAAAAAAAAAAAAAAAAAAAAATCATCAATTTCTACAGGGTCTGCAATTGCACTCTCAAAAGATAAGTCTGTAAGAAAATATTTTTTCTTTGTGTTTTCTTCACATAGGATTTTTTCAAAAACTATTTGAGAGAGACAAAAGAAAATCAAACTATATGAATATTTTGAATCAACAGATGGATTCATCATTTTTCCGAAGCTATTCACATATGCTTTCCTTAAAAAATTTTTTTGAGCAGGAATACTTTGTTCCTATGTCATGGCAGACAATGCTGGGTATCTCTGCTGATATAAAATAAACACACACAGGCAAAAGTTTTACTCATGAAAAATCAGATGCTCATATTATTATTTTCCGTGCTACTACTGAGACATCAACAGTAACAGTAGTGATGTGATATAGTAGTGCCTTGCTTTACAATGAAAGACACTAACAAACAAAAAGTGACAACAGCTTTTATACCATAAGATTATATTTAACGAAAAAAACTGCTACTCAACATTAGTTCCTGACAGAATGAAGTAGCCGAGTATATTTGATAACTTATGTAATGTTTTGAACTGCAAAAGTAATATTAATATCATTTGTGATCTACTTTGCCCACTGTAGGAAAGATTAGATATTAGGAAAAACTAAAATTAAACAATAAGAAATATAATCACCTTTAATAATATATAGAAAAAGAGTAACTGTGTTTGTATCCTGGTTTCTTTACACAAATGCCTCATCAATTTTTAACCAACCTTTTGTTAAAACATTAGGTTAATTTAACAATAACTAATAAGTTGCAGAAAAACAAAAACATTTTTGAAAACATAAGGTGTCTGAAAGAGATACAATGTAAATCCTATGAATAGGTGTGGATTACCAGAGTAAATAATTGATAAATTGCTATAAACATTACATATTCAAACTTTATCTCCTATGTTTGGGTTAATTAAAATAGTCACAATCTAGAATATGTAAATTCCCTGCAAAGTCAAATTTTTAAAAATTATTTCATATAGTTTTGATGTTATCTGTGGGGAAACAATGAAATTAATGATGCTGATCAAGATGCTATTCATGCATGCGCCTTTACTGATATTCTGAAAACTAGCTAAATATTTTCAAAATTAGTTGAAAACTAGCTAAATATTCTCAAAATTAGCTGAAAACTAGCTAAATATTCTCAAAATTAGCTGAAAACTAGCTAAATATTCTCAAAATTAGCTGAAAACTAGCTAAATATTCTCAAAATTAGCTGAAAACTAGCTAAATATTCTCAAAATTAGCTGAAAACTAGCTAAATATTCTCAAAATTAGCTGAAAACTAGCTAAATATTCTCAAAATTAGCTAAAAACTAACTAGATATTATCTAAATTAGCTAAAAAATAGCTAAATATTCTCCAAATTAGCTAAACACCTATCCTACAAGCAGGATTTCCAGATGATTTCTATGGAAGGCATAAAGGAGGTCTTTGACCCCAATTTAAGATTTTTAAGAGTATTCCAATTCAATACCACTGGAGGTAACATACAGATAAACAGAATCAGACTTTTATTATTAGATAGATAGATAGATACATAGATAGATAGATAGATAGAAATCAGATCATTATTATCAGGATAAGTGTAAACATTGACCCCTCACAATTATTATTCAGTTGCAAATCACTTGGATTTTTTCTTGCATTCTTCAAATTAATGTATTTGAGGGATACCTTAATTAAAAACCTCTGGCTATAATATATCAGTTTGGCTACTTAAGGGTCACATATAGATAAACACAATCAAAATTTTAGTATTATATAGATTATATAGACAGCAATCATATCATCATTGAAACGCAGACCCCACATTCCCCCCCCCCCATTTTTGGTGAATTATAGTAGAATATGACAGTCACCTAAGGGACGGCTTTACCGTCATCAGAATTTATGATGAAGAGATTTTGGTCAACTCTTTTTTTTGCCATAAAACTGCTTGGAATTAGTATAAGCATACCATACTGCGGGGCTATTTAGCGTCATGAGGTCCATCTAGCACCCTTTTCTAATGAATAGAATGTCAAAATTTTTCGAGGAAATCAAAAACAAAAATTAATGTATCATCTCAACCACCTTGGTTATTTTGAGTACTAGTTATTTCATTTACTTGCAATTACTATATGATGAAAAAGAAAATTTTCAAAAATTTTTTTCCCAGCCAAAGTTTTTTGGGGGAAAGAATTGCTAGCTCTAAATATTTATAATTCTGATTTGTGGAGACCATAATTCAGTGCAGATTTAGTAATTTTATGTTCACTATTTTTTTTATTATTGATATTGTTGTTAAGTATTTGGCATTCTTCGATTATTTTAATATTTTGCTTCTTAACTGTTTATTTCATTTTTTTAAAATGTTTTTTCAGATTATTTAACTTCTACAGTCTAAATATCAAGTATATACACATACACACATATATATATATCATACACACAAATTTGATTGTCTGTAACTGTGTTTGTGTGAACAAATGATCCAAGCAGGCCTTAAATGAGATAAGAGGGCTAAAAAGTAAGAACAGTCTGGGCTGATGATTTTTCAACTAGAACAGGCCATTTTTTTTTTCCAAATTTATCCAATAAAAATCTACGATAGCTGTTTGAATAGATGCATTTGGTTCAACATTCAATTAGTTTCATATCACTTTTTTCATGAACTTTTCCTATGTTAATGTTTAAGTTAACATTTATTATCAACAACGTTTTTCTTTTTTAAAAACCATCTAAATTAAGTTTTTGACTTCAGACAAGAACACATTCAAAATCGTTTAGGGTGGAAAGAAATTGTTTCATAAAAAAATCCAATGCAATTACAATGGCTTGGAACCTACATTTTTGGAGGTCTCAAAGGAGGCTTTCATGCCTTTGGCTAAGAAGCCAAGTGTATCCAAAATGTAAATAATGCAAGCAGTTTAGTTTAGTTTTAGGATTTGGGCTAATTTACAACTGGAAAAGCTGTGAATACAAAGTCACTGTTTGTGAAAAATCATTTGTGGGTAAAATTGATGAAGAGCAAGAAATTGAACAACTAATGAACAAAAATGAATCTAATGCAGGGGTATGTACTTTGGAATAATAATATTGAACTTTATATATAATGGTATAAAGATGGGCACAATTTGATTGAGGTTTTTAGGTAGAGTGCCAAATAGCCTCCATAACAAGGTTATTTAGCATTGGTTTTTGTCAGCCACTTTTGGTATACAAAGCCTCTTCAGATTTTTTTTTCATACCACCATGGGGGGGGGGGCTTAGGTAGTGATACAGTTTGATGTGTAAATGATGAAATTTTGATAATAACTTAACCACTTATTGCAAAAAAAAAAAAGAAAAAATAAAGGTGGCAAACAGCCCTTAAAAGCATTATGAATAGTAGTTCACCTACTGCATTTGTACTATCATTATACAATAACAAATATCACTAAATATTACAGGGACCCCTCAAAAGAGCCAAGCCCACCACCTAGGTCATCAAATCTCTAGCTACGTCACCGCTTTTGATCATTTTTATTTTATATCCACTACCAATTTTGTAAGCATGGCAGGTGTCATCAAATCTCACTATATCAGAGGTTTCCAACTTTTTCATTACCCAGCACCCTGCTTATTTTAATGAATTTTCATAATGGACTCAAAGCTTTTGAAAATTCTGCCCACAGATCCCAAGTAATACCTTTGTGGACCCAGTGGCTTCTAGGTTGGGAACTGATACACAAAATGTTGGGAGGAGAGCCAAGTTCCTCAGGGCCCCCACATCTTCAGCTATGCCCCTGATCATCAAATGAGGAATGAAAATTCTCAGATGGTAATATACTGTATTTGACAGTGAATGAGACCATCTCCCCTTTTCCCCCAAAAAATGGCTTAAAAGGTAAACATTACCTTCATTTTCCAGCCCCACATAGGTCATAACTTTAGGAAGAGTTTTAAAAAAAAACTGGATGATAGAGAAGAGGAATTTGGGGGGGTGCATTTGACAATAGATTTTACTGATAGAGGCTCCTAATCATTAGTACTTCAAAGATATAAATATCAAGGCTAAAAATAAACAAGCTTTGACCAGAAAGGACTTTACATTAAAACTTAAGTGAACCCCAAGTACAAAATGAGTCATAGTTCTAAGTGTATAAGATAATAATAGTCAGTATGCTGTCCCTATCATTTGGAATGCAAGCCAGGAAGTTAAGCAAGGTGTGTTAGTGAATGGCCACTGCTAATTAAAATACCTGTTTCAAGTGCAGCAAATTGTACATGGCCCAATGCCTTCATCATCATCAATCGAGGAAGCACTCAGAGAGCGCATACCTCTACCGAATCCATTGTCACTAAAAACTGAATTGGGATAAAGATTCCAGTCAACGTCATGATTTAAGTTTGTAATGATTATTCATCAGGAAGAGTTTAAAACGAATGCAGTTTATCAGATTTATTCATGAAGAAGTTATTACTTTGATTTTACACAAGTTTTTTACAACCAAATCTGATGCCTTATATCAACTTTGTTTCAGATAATCTGACCGCTTCTATTCATCTGTGGATATTGTCAAACTCCTAGAGTGGACTTTATCACTCAAAACAGAAAAAAGAGGGAGGGAAGTAAGAAAGAGGGTGAGAGAGAGAGGTAGAGAGAGGGGACGGGGAGAAAGAGAGAGAGAATGAACAAGAGGAGGGGAGGTGGTGAAAGAGAGAGAAGGAGCAAGACGAGGGAAAGAAAGATGGAAAAAAGAGAGAAAGTGGGGAAAAAGAGAATAGAGTGATGCCATGATATAATTTCAATTTGAATCAATACTTTTTTTTTCTACACATTGAATTTCTGTTATAAAAAATATTATAGTCAAACTCTTACTACTTAAGTTTTTACTTCATTTTGATTTAGACAAATTCACTCTTTCAATTCAGGTTTATTACAAGAACTACTAATGAAGGAGTTGAAATGGGATACATAGTTTTGGAATATTGAATGGAGAAATGAAATCTGTTTCGTCTACCTATAAGGTTTTGACGAAGTAAAGGAGTCTCACTCTAGCACAGCCAAGTTTACAATTTACACTTGGAGAGGGCTGCAGGAATGAATCAGCCAAAATGTTATGACTACTTTTAAGATGTAAAGAGGATGAATTGTCCGAAACAAAGTTTGTATGTTAATGGCATCTCAAAGTATAATACTTCGCCTTATTATTTTGAAATTATTAAAAAACTGAAAATATGAAGAGAGTTATAGGTAATCAACATAAAAATTAATTTTGTTTGAGTTGTGTGTCTTTTGTTTACAATAAATACATCTATACTAAAATTTACTTTTGTATAATTTATCAACACATAAATAATCATGTTTTTAACAGGGACTATGCTAGTATCAATAGAAAGATTATACATTTATGGTTTTGTACTAGATTAAGCTGAATAAATATGAATAGAAAGACTTGAAATAAGTGACATTATTAAACAATAAATACTCAGTTTAACAGACTAATAGGGGCAGATGGTTGTCATTAAATCGAATGTTACCTTAGAAATGTTTTTTTTACTCTTTTCAAATTAAAATATCTTAATGCAGAAATAGCTTTAATACATAGAATGTTAATTTATTGAATCATAATACAGACCAAGTTGGTAAAGTTTTAAAAAATGAAAGCATCCAGCTATAGTTGTTTGCTATTTTGATATCGTTTCCGAAATGCTGAAAATGTTCATCGTACGAGACTATTTTTTGATTAATTTGTGTCACATTCAAATCTACACGTTTTTTTTTCCAACTTCTGTATCAGTCGATGCCATTTTGAGCCGTAAGGATTGCAAAATTATTCAACAGAAGTAATCATTGAAAATTGCAAATGATAACAAGATGACTAAATTTGAAGGGAATAATCAAACTCTTCAATACTTTTTAGACAAAACCAATTAGAAAATAACCCTTATTAATCAGAAACCAAAAAGTTTGAAAAAAAAAAAAACGTTGACCAGTGTTGTAGTATGATGAAAAAGAATACTTTGTGAATAATCAGCAGGCTGAACTACCAGTGTGCAGTATCAATAGAGTGAATATATATTTGTTCGTACCCTTGGCATTAAATGTACGGCTAAATTTATCAGGAACAGGCTGGTAGAGGATTGGCATTCAGCCTAAATTAAGCCTTTAATCATTGGGCAAAAATAGTAACATTGAAAGCAGGTTCCAACTGTCAATATTTGTGACAACGTTGTTCAGTTAACCCGGTCAGTCCTGGTGGATAACTGTTCAACTAGTTGAGTAAAGTTGAGTAAAATAGGTTGAAATGAATAAATAAGATTTGTTAGATCAGTGGTTTTCAAACTCTATTGTATAATAGCACACTAAAAGTAATTACTTGATTGGCAATGTAAGCACATTGAAACTCTCTGGTCTGGGGGCGAAGAGCTTGATTTGCCTGAATTATACTGATTTACCTAAGATTTGACATTGTTTCACCAGATATTTTAAGTTATTTGATTTCTTTGGAACTGAAGCTTTTAATTTGATCCCAAGACCACACAAATTTGGTCATGTGTGGCAAAAGACATCTGGTAACCCTTTAATATGGAAACAGTAAATCAAAAGTGACCCACTCGTCTAAACATCTACTAACTTTAGCCCAGAATTGATAAGAGAGTTGACAGGACCCGAGCCTTCATGGGGCACTAAGCAGAATTTCATTTATGGGCCTCCAAGAGCTAGGGGGGGGGCCTCTGGTAGTCCTAAGTAGCCACTTAGTTCACTTATGCCTTGGGTCACCCAGGGTGTTGATGGGAAAACAGTCACATCTCTTCTTTCTCCAGCTTAGTTAATGTATGAGCTAGATTATAAGACCAATGATTTACTAGAGTATTTGGGGAAGTACTGCTCATTCCAACCCATCCAAGCCCCACAGCTGTCCATATTGACAGTTAGTAGAAAGCCACCAAGTCATAATACCAGAGTATTGGACACAGCCTTACATTTGCATAGTTTTTGTTGGTTTCTCTGAATTAAATATCCTTATTACATACCATTATAGACTTTAGCAAACTTTTCAAGTCCCATGCATTCATTAACCAATTAATGCCCTCACTTCTATATATATAGAAGATCTTTTTAAAAGATGCAATTATGTTAAATTTAAATTATTACTGAACAGTGCCTTGTATTTGTTCAATTTACTGTATATCGAAGGCAGTGATACAGCTACAGGCAGAGTATTCTTCTAGAGAGGGACATTTTCAACTATTCTTTTTGCTCTTTAGTTCTCAAGTGTGTTGGATCTCATTTTATTGATATTTTTAAAAAATGTGAAATAATTACATAACATCATGTTCTGATTTTGAAAAACAATATAATCTTAAACCTACAGTAAAACTTTTTATATTTTGATTTTTAATAGAGTTGAGTGTCTCAAACTTGACAAACTTCAGGACTGAGGGTGTCCCAAGTTTTGGGTATAGTAGAGGCTAGGCCTAATTTCAGGTACTATGAAGTTATGTCATCAACATCACGAAGTTACATGAATAGCCTAGAATTTAAGAGTACACTGACTTTAACAAAATACAAATCATCTAGACTACACCTGTAAAAAAAGAAATAAATTGTAATTATAATCTAACTATATCATGTGCTTCAATGCAAATTGTTCTGTTTATATATATTTGTTTGTTCGTTTGCACTCAAACGGGATGATTCATTGGCTGATTTACCTTCCCATTATAACATAATAAAAATTATGTCACAGAATCTCACACACATTAAAACTGCTTGAGATTTGAAAAAACTCACAATTAGGATACTTGAATCATCAAAAATAAATTACTTAATAAAATAACTTAAGGCTCCTTAGTGTCAACCCAAACATAAGCAAACCAGACATTTTGGACAGGTATATTCTAGCAATAGTAAAAATAATGTACCGAATCACAGGAGCCACAATTGATCCGACCACACAACAAAAAACAAAGGCTAGAGGTATCCTATCCTTTTCACTCGTATGTCTGTCCATTTCAGTACTCCTTGTAACATTTTTTGGCAAAGAGACTTAAAAATCTACATCCGTAGTCAGTCCAGTAACCACCTTCTAAGTGTGAGGTTTCCATTCTTTTAAATTTGTCTATTATCACTCGTCTTAAGGGGGTGCTCGATTTACAATAATCAAAACAAATATTTCACCAGCGCAAGTGATGAGGCCTAATGACATTCTGGCATTTGTGGAAAAGCTTGGTTAGAATAATCGAGAGAGAGAAAGAGAGAATATGGTTAAATTTTAATTTTTTAAAATAAAAATTAAATCCTTATTATCCTCTTATCTCAGTAATATTTGTATTATACCCTTTTTTTTGTTGGTGCCTTTGATCTTACTAATACAATGTATTGCCTTATGTAACCTTGTATCACTGTCTAAAGAGTTGGATTTGAGTCGATAGGTGAGTAAAGTCTTGGGTAAGAGAGAAGAACTTACAGAGAGGGGATATAGTAACATAGATGAAGCAACCTGGCTATAGTGATTCATAATCAGCTTGCTTTCAAATCCTATTTCCGTCACCACTTGGGGTAGGAGATACAGAATCTAGAACTGGCAAATGAAAAAACAAACAAGAGATAGTAATAAAAGGAGGGTTAAAAGGTCGGGGAGGTTACAGAAAGGTAAAAATATAGATTCTCTCTTGTCTTTGGCCACTATACCAGGTCTGACAGAAGGGGAGATAACCAAAGTTTCTATCTCAGACTTACCCAACACGATCATTGGAACAACGTCAAATATGGAAATCAAGCTAGTCTGGAGGCAGAGGTTTGATCTTGCTAATCCAATGTATTGCCTTATGTAACCTTGTATCACTGGCTAAAGAGTTGGAATTGAATTGATGGGTGAGTAAAGTCTTGGTAAGAGAGGGAGTATAGTGACAAAATTAAGCAACTTGGCTATAGGGATTCATTTTCTTTTTATTTCTCCTTGTTACTCAGTCTATGTCCTCACATCTTGCTTTGTGTGGTGTTTTTCATTTAGACATTTCTTTCTGCGAATCATTTCCTACAAAGAATTCGTTATTTGTTTGGGGTTCTTTTCTGTCCAAGAGGATATTTTCATATTGGATTTTTTAATTAAGTATCTGCATGTTTATGGACTCAAAATATTCATACTTCAAAAAATGAATAAACTTGAAACTAAATGTATGTTAATATATAATGAAAAGTAAATTCTATGTTATTTTAAAATCTTACTTTGGTATTCTCTCATCAACAGATATTGTCGTCTTAATTTAAAACATTATACAGTGGGAGTGTCTATGGAGGAGATATAAATTTGTCTCAAAAAAAAAAAAAAAAAAAAAAAAAAAGGAAAAAATTAAAAAACAATTAAAGGGGGGAGTTATAAGAGTCAAACCTTTCAAGTTGTAGTATGGTTATAATTCACAATGTCCCCTTGCCAAGATGGTTGTATAGTGGAAGACGTAAAGTTTGGAGAATCCAGTTGATTTGACTTCCAGTCTGGAAATAGAAACAAAAGAATATTTGTGACTTTAAAGAATGGCAATGAACAGAAAAATTAGAATTTCAAGTTAAAAAAAAAAAAGGTATGAATAAATTACTTCTTTTGTCTTTTGTTGGGCAGTGATCACAACAAATTTCAAATTTACCAAAAACAAGCATGAACACTGCCAGATACAAACCAAAGGACCAATTTAGTATAAACTTACATTGTAGGCTGAAACCACAACTGAAAGCCTATTTGGCAAGGAATTTTTAAAAAATTAAAAAAACGTTTCACCAGATAACATCTACACAGACTTGTCGCCTAGGAGTTAGTTAAGTACTTTCATTAACTAGCATATAACTCTTGTGAGCTCTTCCTGTAGTTTCTTTAATATTAAAAAACATACAATTTTTCTATCTATATCATCAATATGAATAACTGCTACCATCTCTATTCCCCATGTCAAGCTATAGAATCATACTGTAATGTGAGTGGAAAGGGAGAAATAGAGACTAATGCTGACTGCTGATTGTTCGAAGCCACTGCTGTACGCTGTATCCTCCACCAGCATGGCAATCCCCATTCCACCCAATATAAAAAGTGGACAGGAGACAGGCTAGGAAATATTTTGTTCAAAAGTATTTGAAAGGAGTAAGGCTTATGTAATTTGGGACCACACTTATTGGAGTATGAGATGCAAAAAAAATAAATAAATAAAGCGATAATACTAGCTCTGTAGAAGGGACAGCACAGCCAACTTTATGAATCAATCTTCTTTAAGCGTGCAGTAATAAATCTTACTCATTCAGTTGTATGTAGGAAACCTCTGAACTTTTGGTTTTTAATCTCGAACTATAAAACTGAGCTATACAGAAATACCTTCATTTTGCAGTTTTGATCAACTTATTTAGGCCTGTTTTTTTTTTTAAGGGTTAGAAAGCAAAGGCGGCAACCTATAATGTATGCAAAATTGTATTATTTTGAAGCTTATAAGATATGGATTTTATCTAAGGTAAAACTCTGTGAATTCAAAGGTGATATAACCTCCTTCTGCATTCAAAATGTCCCTCATATTTAGCCATTTCATTTATGTGCATCATAAAATTTGTGCTCCCAGCCAGATGAGTTAAGATAAAGCTCTACAAATTAATGTAATTAAGTATAAGCTGAGAAGAAATAAACTTTAAATCATGATAAGACTAGCACACTGCAGTGTTGAACAGTACTGAAAATTTTGGATTAAATTAAACACAGTAAATATACCTGTATCAGCAAATGTGAATTAATGGCAATCAGATCATAATCGAGTCATGGGACTGAAGTAATAAATGACACAATATTTTTGCTATTTAGCAAGATTAACAAAGAAATCACAAGTTTACCAGAGGAATAAAAAAAAAAGTATTAATATGCAATGGCAAGTGTAGTAATTAAGTAGCTATAAAAGCAAAATGCAATCAGATTATATGATTCTATTCAGTAGAGAAGTTGTTAATAACAATGCTTGTAGCCAACCTAAGCAGAGGGAATTAGATTTCAGGTACAATATAAACAACAATTATCTATTGCAGTCATGGAAATAGATTTGGAGAACAAATTAAATGCTAGAAAAGAGGAGCCAACACACAATCATGGATTAATTTTGATAGGGAGAAAAAGTAATATATACATATATATATATGTATAGGTGTGTACCCTACCTCCGCCCGTGATAATGCAGGTGTGGGGGTCCAAAAAAACCAACCACAGAAAAATTAAAGCAAATAAATAAAAGGGAGAAGTTGATTACTGCAGATCGACATAGAACTAGTAGCAACATGAGGGTTTAACCAGCAAACAGGTCATAGCTGTTACCACACTTGGTACAGGCATCCTCAGTTATAACGTGGGTGTTGTGCCCCGAGAAAGCCACCCACGTTAAAAGCCAGCCACAATAACTGCTGGGTGGATGATATTCAAGGGTGGATGATAGATGGAAGACTGCAAACATCGTCTATCATAGAAAAACTAAGAGAGATTTGAATAATTGAACAAAGTCATTTTTTAATGCTCGTTTATTCATTAAAGAATACCACCAAAATACCTACAATATATTACAGGATATACCTAATTTCAATATTTAAAAACAAAATATTTACATCAATGACTTAACCCTTCCACCCCGTAAGCTGTTGTGTTTTCAGATATTCTGCATCTGAGCTCCTGATGGGAAAAGCTCAAATTAATGAAAAAGAGTTCCATTAATCAATAACTGAAATGATTTTGTTTAATTCAATTTTTTTTTTTTTACATAAGTAAAATATATTTCTTCTCAGGAGTTGTCACCGAATGGGCTTACAGTGTAGTATAATATTCTTTGTTTAATGTCATCAGCTGGTTACTGTTACCTGAAAGACCCTGTATAAAAGTGATCGCGATGAGTGCTTTCCTCAGAATTATATATTGTACATGCTTACGCATAAGTCAACCCCAAAGCTAAGGTTCAACTTAACTTTAGTCCAATATTCCCCAGATAAGTTGACTCTTTAAGAACAAGAACCAAAAGTTGAAGGGGGCATTCACCATAAAATTTGAATACCATTATCAGCAGATCATGTGACCATGAGTAGGAGATAATTTTTGGTAAGAAAGATCATCTCTCTATCAAGTTTGAAGTAAATCTGACTTAGAACTACTCAGAAAAAATATAAGGACAAATCTACTGACGGACAGAGACTCTTATAGAGAGGCAAGTACACCCCTAAAGAGCAGCTTTGAGTCCATTATGATGATATGATCCACTAGAGAAATTACTTGATGCTTAAAAGGTTGGTCGTCTTATACGCTGACATATTCATTACGACATGAACATTCTTCTAAATGACTACCTAAAGCAGAAAAAGAGTAGTATACATTGGCTGGAAACATTTATGTAATTTATTGTTTAATGATCCAATAATCAACACAATTTAGAATATACAAGACCCTATAGTTTATCCACTGCGATTTATGAATGAACACTCATTCAGGGGGAAATAAAAGGAAGACAAACAAAACATAGAATATAAAAATCAATAGTTATGTATTGTAAAGCAGGCTTTAATATAATCAATATTATTGCACAATAATTTATAATGTACAATGCCACTGTAATGTATAGAAAGGTACGGTCTATATGATGGACTAGAGCAGTGGTTCTCAACCTTTTTCAACCGATCCCCCCCGCCAATAAAAATTTTCAGTGTCATTTCCCACATCTGATTTATACTAGCGACATAAAATGATGAAAATTATCAAAAAATCCGTGAATGTAAGATTGCAATGCAATAATACTCATTTTTCTTCAAGAGTTTGGTTTGATATTTCTTGTTTCTCTATCTACGAGGCTAAAGTGGTCTCTATGGCAACAGGAATATCCTATTTTTCATTACTTCCCTCTCATTTCCTGTTCAACTGTTATCAATAGGCCAGTCAGGGATGAGACAATTTAAACAAACACCCAAAGCTCATTTACACACACACTTTGAAATGGAATAAAATTCCACTACCCTCAGAGAATTGGAGAATTCCTTCCTGGTTGAGAACTACTGAACCAGTGAAAACAGCCTTAACATGTACAATTTTATTGGACAATATATATTACTAAATATTATTCTGAAGTGAAGTATTGTTTTATTCACATTTATTGAGTGTATTTGTAATTTTAGATAAAAATTGCAGAATAAATTTTTCCTAGAAGTATATAAGGGCATACGAACATGTCTTCATTATGTTTTGGGCGAAATGAAATGAAATAAAAAGAATACAGCAAAATCATTTTAGCCACATGCTCAACTAAAAATCACTCTGAGAGTGTCAACATCATATACTGATTCAAAAAAAAACAAAAAAAAAACATCATTGGTTCTGCCTCAAAGTTTGATCACTTCTTCCCTAGCTCATGGCTCACCCTTCCATGAAATCGATTGAAAACTTTTGGAGATATCCGGTCAAAAAATACTATATATATATATATATATATATATATATATATATATATATATATATATATATATATATCAACTCTTTTTCTTTCTTCCAAGTTATATTTCAATTGTAAAGTGAAAAAAAAAAAAGAAGGATAGTTTAATTTAAGTCAAACCTCAATATTTTGAATGAAAACTCACCAACAATCAAAGATAAAAACAAATTTGCAAGCAAATTATCAGAAAAGGTTATTGGTTCGGTACCTTGACTTTTGTTGAGCAATGATCACTAAAAGTCTTAATTAAAAAAAAAAAAAAAACAAGTATGAACACTGCCGGACACAAACTAATGGACCAATCTAGCATTAACTAACATTGAAAATTCAACCACCCTATAACTTATTTTGGGGGTGAATTTAAGAATAAAAAAAAGGAATTTAAATTCCCAGCCTTCTACCTCCATTGATGTTGCCTGTACATGTGACACACTCAAAGCCAGCCAGAATCACTTGAAAACCCAAGAAACCTATGTTAACAGTTTTGGCCAACGGTTTCTAACAAAGAGAGTTACTCTATCATTATATTTCATTCTCTTTCATCCCTCTTTTTCTGCCCCCTAGAAATATCATGAACAAAGGTGAGGATGGAACAGGGTGCCTATGCTTGAATGGGAGCAAAAGAGTCCCAACCTTCACTACAACTGTTTCTCTTTCCACCCAATCATTCAATGTAATGAACAAGGGTCAGAATCAAAAGATTGCTTAAGCTTGAATGGGAGCAAAAGGGGCTCGACCAACACTGTCATTTATTCATTACTCCTCCCTCACAAATCTGAAGCTTGAAGTTTGAGTTATAGCAGTAGTAGACCACAGGAATATAGACAATAGTTAAAATAATCAATAATAACATATTAGTTTTATTTGCCAGTACACGTTATCATAGTCGATATAGATACATTCCATAGATAATATAATACTTCAACAAAATTACATACATTAATTGCAGGAATATATATGTGACAGTGATGTTATCTTAGTTCTAAATACCCATGGAATTTCCACAGCACCAGCTAGTGAATATTATTGTAAAGGCAAAGCTTGATAAATAATCATTGAAGTTTGACAACAGGTGACAAAACAATCCCAACTCGTGAAAATTTGATATTCCTACTGGCAGAAGTACCCAGCCTTGCCCAGTTTTCTAAGCATCTGAAATGAATGGTGACCAGAAAAATACTCACATAAAAGAAGCTCACCACTCCTTCAGACTTTTTTTATGTTAATTGTATCATTTATTCCTATTCATGCCTTTCTCAAGGGCATTAGTGTGAAATGAATTCAGATTATCTCAGTCAGAGTTTGAACTCGGCTCGCCGATTCCATTCAGTGATATGCTAAACACTTGACCATCGGCACCTCCCCTGATAAATAAATAAATGTCTACATACAATACATAGATGTCAACGATAAGGATGCTTCCAGTTCATCCGGTGTTGCATAAAAATATGTCTTTTTTTTCCAGCCGGCTGGAAATAGCAGTTTTGACCCTAGATTGGCAGGTGGCAACCTCTATTGACCTAGGAGGTCAATGCCACCTATCCCATGCTAATCCTCAAGTTACCTTACTAAATTAATTTTCAGCCCCTCAGTGTCCACTTGTTTGGCCAACCATAAGATGCACACAATCAAGCAAACAAATAATCACCAGTGTTAAATTATTGATCGCTGCCACTCGAAACAAGTCTGACGGCTCCCAGGAGATCACTGTGTCTTTCATGGAACAGCGTGTGCGTGAGAAACGGCCGGGTGAACAGTCTGGTCCAGCCTGGCAAGATGCTTTGTTAATTGTCAGTAGAGCATAGGCTGAGATGGCCACAGAACAATCATGTCACTGTATATGGTACCAGGTATTCCCAGGCGATCAACAATTTAGGTAATCACCAGGCTCAACATCACTCAACTACAATCAAATCACATTGGATACACTGTTTTAGAAAAGTATATCAATAGAGTTACCTGGCTACAGTTATTACAGAATTTTGGTCATCCTCTGGAGATTGACTGGGAAAAGCATGTCAACTCTCCAATCACAAAAACTGGAAATTCAATGGTGCATCCACCAGAGAGTTTAAATGCCATTACCATCAGATCACATGACTCAGAGTAGAAGATGATTTTAGGTAAGAAGCATCTTATCAAGGAACACCTTTCTATCAAGTTTCAAGTAAATCTGACTATAAGTAGACAAGAAAAATCGATTTTAAACCAAAGTTCAAATGCCATTATTGACAGATCATGTGAACCCGAGTGGAAGATTTTTATACGTAAGAATAACTTATCAAGGGACACTTTTCTGCTAAGTGTCAAGTAAATCTGACTTAAAACAGCTGAGAAACAATATGAACAGACCTACTGATAGACAGAGCCTCTTATATAGAGGTGAGAATGACTCTAAAAAACAGCTTTGTGTCCATCAAAGTAATATGATTCATTGGGGAAGGAGAAAAGGGCTATTTCTTTATGCTTCCTTTCCGTTTGTCAAGAGCTGGGGAAAAGGGAACGTATAGAATGGAAAAGTTCTTCCTACAATTTGCATACACTATGTCTAAGAATCACACCATTATTCCTGATTGCTTAAAAAGAATAGAAAATGGCTATTATTCCCTGCAAACTTTGCTTTTGAGGCCAGGATAGCGATATTCTTAAGTAGATGTTTTTCTTACTTAATGAGAAAGATTGTGAAAATTTGCTTGTTGTCCAATTGAAAATGAGTAGATCTCAAAATATCACAATGATAGTTCCAGAAGCAAAGTTTGAGGAGAAAATTGACATTTTCTATGCTTTTTAGATATAATCCATCAGAAAATAATATTTATAACCCAGAAACAAAAAAGAAAGTAAAAAAAATGTTGCACTGAACTACTTGATACCACTCCTAATTTACAGTGGAACTCTTCATTGGCAGAGATAAAGTTTTAAATTATCATGAATGAAATATAAATTTTGAAAAATTCACCTCAGGCATAAATCTAACCAATAGTTCTTTCCCTCAATACCAACATTTGAATTTTCTTATATGAATTTTTTGACAAACATTTTTTTCAAGAAACTAAACATTTTATACACAAAATTCATATTTCATAATTTTTTTTTCTTTTTCATTTTTGATACCCCAAATACATCTAATTCCTAGGTGCCCCAGATCATTAAAACATTTCCTTTGTCCTAGTATATTGTCCAATCAAATTTGGTAGTTCTACTACAAACAGTATGTAAGTGCATGGGAAACAGACAGATGCAATTTTCGATATACTAATATACAAAAATCAATGCCAGCAACACCCTAACGTTTAAATATCCCTTACTCATGCCAAATGGCACTCATCATTCTAGGTGTGTGTTTGGGCAAAATGACCTGACGGAGACCATTCCACTCCAAGCTTCCCCAATCTTACTCTTCATGCTGAGGTATTAAGTACCACGGCTGTAACAATATGTTTTTTCCACGATACAATAGACATCACAATGTTCTGCGATACCAGATGAGTTCAGGTAAAAAATAACTTCCAAAAGAAAAGTATTAAAACAATTGAATGTAAAAACATGTGATCAGAATATGAGGTTAGGAGAAAAAAAACCTTGTTGATCGAATAAAAATAGAAGCAGCAAAATATACAGTTAATTACAACAATATTTAATTATTTTTTCATTTTAAATGTTAGAATGTATTTTCAAGATGAAAAAAAAATAATGCAGATTTCTTGACATCTTTTAAGCGAATTTAGTTGATTTAAAACATTCTTTTTAAAAATATTAGGATCTTCATAATACAATCATGATAACTGAAATGTTTTTATGTAATAACAGTATTTCAAAACTTGGAAATATGGTTTTACAAAATTTGAAAAAAAATCCGACAAAAACACTGTATTTTAATCATTCTTTAAGTACAGTCGAATACATGATGTCCAAAAGGAACAGAAATTAGTTAATAAAATGTACAACCGGCAACATTATACCATTTCCCAACTGCTTATGCACTGATTACGGAATTTACTGATTACTGTAGAATTTTCAAAATGTTAACGTGTGTATTGACCATGTTTGTTACTTGCCGTAAAATTGTAAATAATCTTTTAAAATAATACTAAGATGAAGTTTTTGAAGATTTGTTTTATTTTTTTTAGACAAAAATCTAGTCATTTCTCATTATATAACAGCAAAATTGAAATTTTAGATGAGCTAAAAATAATCATTAGAAGAAATTCTGTGCACCGATTAACGCTGGAGTAGAAAAAAAATTGCAATACATAAATGCAGCCCTATTGAATATCATTCCTTTGTCAAGGTATGACTGCCTTGGATTGAACTTACAACCTATGTGAACCACATTGATCGGTAGCTATTAGTTTCAGTTTTGTTATACCTAGATACTATATCTCAACTAGAATTTGCACCTGGGAGGCCAAGTGTTAAGCTGATAAGGATTGTTAACTTCAACTAACCTTTACTCAAACAATCAATCTGTATTAGATTAGCAGCATAGGTATTGTGATATTGTGTTGAACCATAAAAAAAACTAAGACGTTTATAGACTACACTCTTCTGAAATTTCTCTAGTTTGATATTTATTACTTTACTTTTTCATATCATTAGAAGCCGAACCAAATTCAAAGGGTCACAAATACATTAAATCAAATGGATTAGACTCTAGAAATTAGGCTACTTTTTATTCTAATTATTCTCAAAACTTGAGGTCTCCTTCATATACTTCTCAATTCCTCTCTTTTCCATGTTTCATTGCCTTCTTAATAGTTTGGCTGACAAAAATCATTCGCTATAACCTAATATGGTGGTTGCCTGAGCTATTTTTAGCTATTTTTATTTGGGCAGCAAACATAACATTACTAATATATTTCCATCAAACTGCACATGAGGTTTAATAAGAAGCTAACCAAACAATGGTAGACTGACTATAACACCCCCAATGTTAGATAAACAAACCTGAAAGTCATACCATAGGTGTGCTAGTTCTTTTGTTGGGTGAAGATCTAGCAAGGGCAGTGTTACCAAGTTCATTTTCAAGCTTACATCAAAAGTGGAGTCAAAAGCCTCTTAAAAAAACAAATGATATCTATATTATCTATATTCTCCACACACACACACACACACATATATATATATATATATATATATATATATATATATATATATATATATATATATAAAATATGAATTACATATTGATAAATTAAATGTAATTTTGAGCATTAACATTGATTTTATCAAAATATTACTAGATTTATCAAAAATATTCCAAATAGGAATTTCTAACACCTAAATTGTACTGAGCAAGGGATGTAACTCATATTTCAGTATGTCAGTCAGTGTTAGAGATGCAATGGCATCTAAAAAATCAACAATAACCTTTACAAAGCAATAGGATTTGTAAGAATAGTTTCTTTACTGTCGTCATGATTAACTCGTCTGCATTTGTATGCTGCACACAACAGTGAGCCAACTCCTACCTACGTACTACGAAGATACATGCAGTAATATATATAGTGTGCTACCCACACAATCACTCAGGCATGCACTACTCCTGGCAACACAGGACCATGAGCCCCTAGCTCTTCGATTTTATCTCAAATTGATGATATTATTTATTAAAAGTTGTCCGATGGGAATGAAAACTTTCAAACTACAACTGAAAACCTTGAGTCTTAAAATGCACAAAAAAGAAAATATTTAGGCTGTTTGATAAATATTCTTTTCAACATGGCTAGTTAAAAATTGAATAGAGAAATAACTACTTGATTCTTAGCTAAATTCTTGATACTCTCTTCTTACAGCAGATCGGTTACAAGTAGCTAAAATGAGCAAGGCTCAAATTATACAGGTTTCCCCACTGTCCAACATTCCTATAAAAAAAAAAATTTTGTAAGCTGAAATAGTATAAAGCGATAAAGCAATAACCATTAATTTATATGGGAAATTTTTTTAAGCATTCCCAGACCACAAAAATGATGGTATGTTCGGCTGAGTCATTGGAGGTTGGGGAGTTGGGAGAAACAGGAGACTTGGGTGCGTCAGAGATAGGAACTATCGCAACTGCTCACTGAACAAACGCTGAACGTTATTTTCATCCTTTTTCAAGTCAACATGAAAATGCAGAATAAAGTGAACAATCGTAAAGTGAGATGATTAGATTAGTATTAGATTGTTCAACATAATATTTCTGATTTTATGTCAAGCTTGACATTTTTAGTGCCTTTTTTTGTTTAGAAAAAGAACAGCTTTAATAGCTATTTTATTTCTAAAATAATTTTATGTACTGACTATTCAGTAAGAAGAAAAAACTTTTAGTATATTATTTTCTGTCGGTATAGAAAGCCTTTTGATTCTTGATGATCACATTTTGTATTCATGCCAAGGTACAATGCAGCCGAAACAGAAGGGAATATAAATTCCATATCCCGGGACAATGTCGTTAGTGAATAAACAAAATTTGGTTTTATGTAAAGCCAGATCTCTTCAAGAAAATTAGGCATAGCATGGTTTTCAGGAAAAATTGAATTATTTCCAGGTGTTTCATGAATCAATTGAAAAGCAATCTTGTATATTGCTACCTCAGCCTGAAAATGAATTACTGTAACCTAGTTGCTTAATTTTTGTCAAAATACTCCTGTTCTTTCACCCTAGACTTTACTAACTTACCAACCCCAAACGCTTCTTTGGACAGTGATACAAGGTTACATAAGGTAATACATTGGATTAGCAAGATCAAAGGCACCGACATGCAACTGACTTGTATTGTTAATTTCAAATGGGGACAGGTGCTACAGAACCCTTAGGACAGAGAAAGAAAAAAGGGTGTGATCTTCATTTTCGAAAATTAAAAATAATTAAACCATATACTTACTCACTCTTACTGTCTCTCTCACTTTATCTCATTCCGAACAAGCTTTTCTACACATGCCAATCATGGCATAAATAAATGTGTCCATTTTACAATGGATTATTACAATAAAAAGAGACACCCCTCAAAACAAGTGAAAAAAAAAAAGGACAAATTCCCTAAGGTGGCTAATGTGGTATACATGTAAATTGTCAAGGCTCTATGCCAAGAAAAAAATGTGAAAAGGGAAGAATACCTAGCCATCATTTTTTTTGTTAGGTTGGTGATTGTGGCCTCAGTGATTCAATAATTTGAGTTTTTTCCAATGTATTTATAGTTCATACATTGCTAGTCATTCAATCTTTCAAAAACTCAGGAACTTTGGATAATATGTTTGTTATGATTTTTGCTAAAATTAATCCAGGCATTTAGGAAAAGTAGACAGTTATTCTTGATATATAATAATAATTAAAATATATAAACAATTTTACGATAGAAAGTAGTAATCATTATATCATTTTAAAACTTAAAACAGTTCCTTTTTAAAATGCATGTGATGGGATCCAAAGAAAACAACCATATTATAAATGAACCACGAATAATTAAAAGTCAATAAAGAAGATGTTTTCATCACAAAATTGAAGAAATTATTTTTAAAACACCACATAATTTCATGTTAACTGGTAGCAAATTGAAGAAATTTGATATCTTAAATAAGTATTTCTTTCTGTAAAATTCTGGATGAGTGAGAAATAAAATGTATCAGCAGAGATGTTGGGATCCACCGATCAACCGCGCCATATTGGGGGACTTCTGTATTATAACATCTTCATCATGGACATATTACAAGCATGCTAGCACTTTGATTTTCTTTTTAAGTAAGAAATCTAGCAGGCAGCAAGAGAAAGACAGTTAATATCAACAGTTGATACAGCTGCAATCTGGATTGATGATGTCTCGGGTACGTAGACTTTTCAATGCACACAATAGGAACAATAGTCCAAACATGAGCAGGTTACTGACAAGCAATGTTTGAATCCTTTGCCTATCAATACAATCCTATTTAAATGAATCCAACTGATCCAAATACAAAATCCGGGAGTTGATTGAATATCAGGAGAAACAGGTTTGGTTAGCCACTTAATAGAAACTGTCATATCTTTTGGCAGCATGTTGTTTCAAGAATGATCAATTGATACGTTACTTCTCTCCCTTTTTGTTAAAAAGTCTGAAATTTCCAAAAAACAGATGTGGATGCTGTTGATCACAAAGTAAGGGACAAATTTAGCATAAACTTACATTGTAAATAGAAGCCCTCCCACAAAAAAAAAACTTATTAAAAAAACAAACAAAACCTTTTTCTAGATATAAGGAATGAATGTTTAAATTTTCATCTCCCAGCTCTATTGGTGCAGCCTATACAAGTGACATACATATGTAGCGAGCCAGAATCACTTAAAAAGTGAAGAAACCTTTAGTTGACAGTTTCTAATACTAGTTTGATTATTACTGTGCTACTGAGGATGTCATTACAACAGTTTGAATAATACATGAAATAAGTTGCCTAGCGAATTATTCTCAAGGTGTTGCTTCCCACAGAATCATTGATTTTTGTCATATGATGATATTCCTTCTGATATTCAAACAATGGTGTGGGTGGCCTAATGGTTGGCTGTACGGAAAATGGAATCAACAAACTGAATTCAAACTTCAGCTGAGATGATTTACGTTCACTTTGCACTAATGCCCACGGGAAAGGCATGCATCCATCTCTTCTCCTTTCAGCTAGAGGTAAATGGCTGGGCAGACTGGGCTCTCCAGTCTTGTTCGGCAACCAGTCTGAATTCCCACCGAGGAAAATCTGACTCTCCAGAGTAAGGAACATGTACAAGAAACATACAATCAATGTGACTCTGGTGAAGCTTCAATGGGCCCAGCAAGCCAGAAGAGGATAATAATTAATTACTCAAGTAAAATATAGGAGAATAAAAAGAACAGTAAGAGGAAATAATGTGTCTACCATTGTAAACTCATTCACTTTGGTTAGGTCTTTCATCACCACTCAAGTTAGAATTAATTATAGTTCTGAACATTCAAAGGTTCATGCAACATTTGAAATTTCTATAATGCAAACATAAATGAGTTTATGATAGAAATACATAGTAACTATTTACTATAGAAAAATATTGGACGGGTTTGTTACCTCTATCAACAAAGTAACAAACTATCCATCCGTCTGTCTGTCAACTCAATATCTCCAAAAGTTCTAAATGAATTTCAATGAAATTTGGTTGAAGAGTCAGCAATAAGCTGTGGGAGAAATGGGTGGAGCCATACTAAAATACCATCCCATTTGTAGTTATAAGTCAACACCAAGTATAGCTTGAAGTTCAGGTCTGTCCACACGATATCTCCAAAAGTTCTCAATGAATTCAAAAGAACTAGGGTGAAAGAATAGGCTGTAGAAAGAGTTATTCAAATCAGGGACAGGTCCATTTACAATTACTTCCCCTGACAATGGAGTTGGCAGAGGCATACACTGAGTGCTTTTTGGTTCTAAAATGCATTGAAAAAGATTAATGCATTATGAAAATTTTTCCACAAGGAATGAGCAGTAATTCATTTGAAACAAAAAAACCAGGAAGC
Organism: Thysanoteuthis rhombus; assembly: GCA_963457665.1. Classification (NCBI taxonomy): domain Eukaryota; kingdom Metazoa; phylum Mollusca; class Cephalopoda; order Oegopsida; family Thysanoteuthidae; genus Thysanoteuthis; species Thysanoteuthis major. The sequence goes on along the minus strand of OY735242.1, from coordinate 17,998,026 downwards.
ACTCAGAAAGAACAATGCTGTACACTAACTATGAACCGAATTGAAATAGAAAAATTAAACGGGAGAAAACGCAATTCTCAATATATGTACAAATAGTGAGTTACTTCCCTTGAAATTTCAATCCAGTCAACTATTCATTTTCAACCCTTTTTCATGCAGCATAATTAAATACCACTCCATCATAAACATTCCTAGATCCACGCCAAAATACAATCACTTCTTTCTTACCTCATGATCCACCCTTCCACAAAATTTCATTGGAATTCATGAAGAGTTTTTGGAGATATCGGGTGGACAGATAGAAAGACAGAGGGTAGCACATATACCTTTCTAGGTTCATTGGCAGAGATAAATTACACTGCAAGTAACACAATCAAGCAAAAGACTTCTATAAGTGTTTTCGAATATTGCATTCACAGAAGAGCATTACAAATGTTTTTAGTAGGAATAACAGACAACATTAAAAAAAAGCAACTTATTTGCCATAGAAACACTCTGCAACTAGAAAGCACAGATAGCCTCTATTCACTCACTCATTCAACTGAATGCAAATTCCTGGATCTGCCCACAAATCTAATCACCTATCTTACTCCTTTCTTATTGCATGACCTACCCTTCCACAAAATTTCATTGAAATTCAGTGAGAATTCTTAGTGATATTGTGTGGACTGACAGGAGTGAATACATAAACATATGAAGTAGAAAAATTATTCTCTCAATCAAAAACATGCATTTGGATCCACCTCAAAATTTAATCACCTCTTCCGCATCAATTGGCCACCCCTTCCACAAAATTTAATTGAACTTTATTGAGAACTTTTGGAGATATTGTGTAGATAGAGGGGTATGTGTATTCAGACGTCTAACTTTGTTGGCAGAGGTAAAAATCAAAACAAGATATATTTTATGGTATAACCATACTCCTAACCATTGCTTTGTTACAAAGATATCGTAGAAACAATAAATAGACATTGAGGTACATAAACACACAATACTTTGTAAGACGACTTACACATAAGGTGGATATTAGGTATTTTTCAAGACCTTATTTGGTACAGAACAAAGCTATTTAATTCCAAAAATGAAGATTTGGTACAGTAGGAAAATTTAGAAATAATCCCTCGCACACAAATGTTATGATACAACATAAATAGATAAAAAGAACACACTGCTCAAAATTTTTGATGTTGCACATATATATATATATATATATATATATATATATATATATACAATGTCTGAAAGAATTTGGCGACATTTGATTCTGTATCGAAAAAGAGAAAAAAAAAAGGTTCCAGTCATTTTCAAGTTATTCATAAGAACATCCAAAACAAAATAAGTGATCATTGCATCAAAAATAAGTAGAAGAATATCATCTGAAATGCAATACGATCGACTGACAAAAGGAAAAAGATTATATATATATATATATATATATATATATATATATATATATATATATAGCATAATATGAAGAAACGTCTAATATGTGACAGATTTATTTCATAGAGTGCTCGATGCATTCAACTTTATACTTCGAAAGTCAAATTGTTTTAGAGTAGAGTTGAAAATATATAATAGGATGTGGATCCGCCACACAAACAAGTAATTGTTCCTGCCCTCAATGGGCCTCATACATATATATATATATGTAAGAGTACATTAGTTATAAATACTACTTAGTTTTTCTTTTTTTTTCTTTCCTGAATTAAATTTTTTCTATCTAAAGAATCAATTTCTAAAAAAGGAAGTGACAGTATGACAGATATCCTCCTCTTGAAGTAGTGGCAGTGTTTGTAACAAGGAGAGTTGTTACAAACGCAGTCTCTTTTTAACAATTCTCTCTTCAGGTCACTCAATTCCTTACAAATGCTGCTAACCAATCAAATCTGGTCTTAACATGAAATTTTGATTCTTAGAATTGTTGACTCACCTTGCAGTTAAAAGCAAATATGTATTTTAATCCATCTATCCAGCAAGTTCAGTCTGATGACGGATATTAAGTTATTTGATTATTTTGGTACAGTAGCTACTTAATTCAGTCCATAGACCATGAAAATTTGGTTTTGTGTGGCAAAAGACACCTGGCAACCTTGCCACCCATACTGCACGCGACGTCAACATAAATATAGTGTTGTACTTAACTGACCCATAATCGCGCTGTAAATTAGATAGTGACAATAATGAAGTAGACAATTTATCTGTTGCCAAACCAAGCAAGAAATAAGTTGTATCACAAGTGGGTCGTCTTTTGGTCTTTCTTCATTTATGTCGGCCTGCATGCTAAGTACCGTGGTTCTTGAACTGTACATAGAGACACAGTAGTGCCACAAGCATATCCCAACCATGTCGTGTACATTTTTCCAAATATACGAACATGAACCTTGAGCGTGTTCACTATGGGTATTATGTCTGTCCTGCTTTCACCACAGAGTTGCCACTGGATTTTATCACTAGATTTTGTTATATCTCAACCTTTTTAGAGAAAGATGTAAGGAGATAGGATGTGATCAGTAGATATACCAGTATGTTGATATAAAAGTTTTGTTCATTGACTAATGAAATGATTCTAATTCATATTATTTTTAAAATTGATGTGTTGCTTGATGTGCAATCATACAAAAAAGTGTGAGAAGTACAGGCTTAATAATAATAAAATAAGAATATTAAAAGTGCATCTTGTTTCAAATTTTTGCCTTTTTATCTCACTTTTTTTCCATGCGTTCATATTGTCAGAAAACACAGAAATTTCACGATTCATCCATATATCTATACAAATAAATATCAGTGTCACAAAATTTGTTGGTTTGTTTATTTGTCTGTTCGCATCAAAGAGTCACGGTGGAAATGGGAGACTGACTGCAGAAGCTTTCTGAGCACAACGGTAGCATCTAAAGATTCTATGAGGGCAGCAATTAAAGGGTGATTGACACTTTGTGTGTAAGTCTTGCAACTAAAGATCCTATGTGGACAGAATTGAAAAAACAGAAACAACCTATTTCTAACATTCTTGACAGGTTTGATAGATATCAAAATCCTGAAATGAAATATTGAATAAATAAATGTTTTTTAATTGTAGCCCAGTGTGAGCTTTCAATCAATCCATAATTATTTTTCAGAGATTGTTTCACTGAGTGGAAAAAAAAAATCATAGTTCTGATTGGCTTTGATTTGAATTTTATACAAAATTTTTCTTTTTGGGGGGGGGGGGTACCGTGTTGATACATTGTCCAAAAGAGTTAGATGTATCTTATTTTTAAAAACAGTAAAAATCAAGCCCTCTAGAAGAATACATTATTCAAATGTTTAAAAATATAAATATTCTAAAATATTAATCTATCCATAGATATAAAAAAAATAATCCCATCATTTTTTACAGGTAGCATGTTAAGCTTCTGATAATTCATCTTAAGTCTGTCAGTCCATCTGTCTGTATATAAACCTACTGCAGATACCAAACAACATAACCCCATGAAATTTTCTGTGTACCAATTTGACCCTAGAAAAGGTTTTCACCAAATTAGTCTTTTTTTGAAAATCACTTTGGTGATGTGAGAGATATCTTATAAGCAAAATTGCTGAGAGGAAGACTCCATTATCACAGTAAGAGAAACAAACAGAATAACTCACACTGTTGATTTTATATATATATATATATATATATATATATATATATATATATATATATATATATATGCAATTGCAAGTGTAAGTTGAGATGTCCCTGAGGATTGTGTCCATTGCAAATTTACACTCAGCTGTGGACATATTTCGAACCAAGCTGTATATACACTGTAAATATCGAAGCAGAATATACTTGATATTTACTAAATTAGGCTTAGTTTGAACCTCACTGGGTGCGCCCCTACAGTAGCCTTACGTCAAACTCATTACAGTAGTAAGGGTAAGCATCACAAACTTGATAGCCATTACTATACAGATTGCTATTACTTTACCGATTTTGAAACTAAGAATTTCATGAAATTACTGTAATGTTGAAGGTTTTTACAAAATCACTAGTTTCACTTTAACACATAGACAAGCATCCCATTACAAAGCCAAGAAAGCCAACTGCAATATAAATGAGCCACGATCAATTTAGCTATTATGGAGTTAAATGGTCCACCATCCACCCATTTTATAATACAAGCCGCACTATTACAAACCGTGTTATAACGAGCAAGGTCTGTACCTCTTCAAACTTTGTTGTTAGGGGACCGAGTAGGAAATGATTCATGAATCCTGAAGAGCAATTTTGTAAGTTGTTTACAACCAAAACTATTTCTGAGGTCATCTTTCTGACTCAGACTCTGAAAGAGGAGAAGATACCACAAACCATTCATTTTTCAAATAAGAACATTTGTTAATATAAAAAAAAACAAGATCTCTTGCCCTGTAATTTAATAATATTCCATTATAAAGTAATTATGATAAGGGAGGTGTCAGAACAAGTGGAAATCTATGAAGATAAAAATGTACTTGCTAAGCAATAATTAAACACTATAACATCAAACTAGTGAGAGAGAGTTTGTTTAAATTGCTACTAATAGCAAAGTGGACTTGCTAACTCATCACGACAACAGCAAATGAGTTATTTCAGTTAGTGACTAAATCCATCCAACTGTAAAAGATGTAAAGTTCTAATATACCTAACAATAGCAAAGTTGCTTGAAATAAAAACTTTTTAAAAAGAGCCTTGTTCAACAAATCTACCACGAGAGTAAAATTTTTTAATTTTAGGCAAACTGAATATGGAAGTACTGAGAATTCTATCAATATATTCCTATAGTCAATTTTATAAAGCAGTTGTCCCCAACCACCGGGCCATGGACTGGTATTGTACCATAAAGGATGTGCTATCAGGCCGCGAGGAAAATAATATTCTTCTATTTTCTTTGTAAAGTGTAAACAAATTCATTTCCTAGATCTTGATATTAAATTTGTTTGATAATCTAGAAACAAAATTAGCCACTTATAAGTGACTTATAGTTGACTATTCCGGTTGTGATTAAATCCTGCCTTCCCTCGGATGGTCCACAAGAACATTGTTATTATTAAACCGGTCCATGGTGCAAAAAAGTCCGGGTCCTCTTCTAAAGGATACTTGAAATCAGACACCACTTAGAAAGAGGAAAACGAGATCAAAACTGACCTCTAACAGAACAAGCCAGTCATGTTGCCAATGTCCTATATTTAATAAGAAAAATCCAAATTTCAAAGCATTGACCAATTTCAACTAGTAAATATCCTACATTCCGATAACTTGTTCTCAGATAAAAACTGAAGTTTCTTCTTCAATTGCACTTTATTGAATTTTCGAAAAATTATTGCTTACAATGCTTACTGATCAAAATTACATGCGTATTGCTCATGGAGTAAAACTTGCCACACTACATTTTATTAATATATTATTTTTCATATTTTTGTGTGTCAGGAGGTACCTCAGTCCACAAAGCTTTTTGTTAAAGAATGCCAATTTTTCAGAGATGTTCAGATTATTCTTAATCATTTGAGTATGCTCTTAAATTAAAAAAAAAAAAAGCTAAAACTAAAATATCCAGGAGGAGCAAAATTAAAAGCATTTTTAAGCCATTACCCAAACTGCCAGAATACAGAGGCACTTTGCCGCCTTCCATCCCAGTCCTATAATTCCATTTCCAAAAGTTGGCAACCCAACAAGCCAGCAGTGAATCCATTGTTTGTTAAAGTGCACTAGAAAAGCACACAAGAAAAAAAGCTTCAAATGAAAAAAAAAAAGTCATTTTTAGTTAGGACATGGGATACACTTCAGGAAAGACAATAAGCTTTATGATAAAGAACAATAAAAACAAGCTTGGTTGCATTAAAGTCAAACTCTCTTGCATCATTGAAATCTAAAAGGTAAACAAAACAGAATTCATTTCTCTATACAATAATATTCCAAAACTACATGTCTCCTTTATTAATAGTCCTGGTAAATTTTTGTATTGTTTAATGGTTTTATAATCATATTGACTGTTTTGATAACATCCTTAGCAAGGTAATTTCAACCGAAAATAAACATATATATATATACTTGTTATTATATAAAAAGAAGTATTTTTCATAACAGAAATTCAATGTTTACAAAATTAAAAAAAAATAATACAGAGCACTTGTAAACGTGAGTTGACGCAACATGACACCATGAGATCACTCTTTCTTTTCCACTCTGTTTTTTATGCCTGAAATTTATGCATCTTAAAATCCAGATTTGACTAAATGCAATAATAAAGTCAACCCTGAAAGTTTGACTGTACTGTCTATAATTTGGAGAAGAGTCATTGACTTTCAAAGATTCAAAATTGGCTCTCTTTCCGTATGGATATTACATTAAACACCTGAAGGCCAAAAAATTAATCAGATGAAATGTTGGGTTCAATAGTGAAAGAGAACTGTTTGATAGAATACCAATGTTATATCAGAATAGAAATGTTGATCTATAGAAGCAATGATAATCTTGGATAATACTAGGAAGATTGAGCCAACTTTTCAGAAAAGAATCTTTAGACTTTGGAAAAAAAAAGCAGGTGAAATTTTCAAGACAAATGAAAAAAGTTGGTCTAGCATCTCTTGAGGTAAGCAAAATATTGCCTAAAACAAATTTTACCTAAACTTACAGGTCTGGTTGGTCACACAATAAAAACTGTCACGTAATCAATGTCTAATGGCAGCATGCCATGTTGGGGGTAATCAATAAAAAAAAATTGGAAAAAGGGTGATCAATGAATAAGTTACCTCTCTCACTTTTTGTTGGATCACTAAAAATTTCAAATTTCCAAAAAACAAGCCTGAACACTGCCGGATACTAACTAAAGGATGAACATTCTTGTTATGTATTAGTCGCACATAAATAACTTCATATTTTCTGCAATCTCATTAAAGCGTGAAACTGGTAAATGGTGGTGTGATCAAGCTAGTGAGTGTATGGAATTAACTGAGTTTTGGATATCAGTAAAAGATGAATATCCTCTGCTAAGTGCTAAAGCTCAGCAAATCCTAATTCCGATAGCGACGACTTATCTCTGCAAAGCTGTGTTCTGAGCGGCAACTGTGATAAAAAGCAAGCATCGTGCAAAAATCAACATGAAATGGGAAATGAAGGCCGCTGTTCGCTTCCAAGATTTGAAAATCGTAAACAAAAGGCTCAGCCATCTCACTAGTAATTATAACTATTAAAAGAGGAAACAAATATATAACTTTTATGAATTTAATTCACAAGAGTCATTATTTTTTTTTACCTAACTCACCTAACCACATATAAATGCAATTGTTCAGTATTTCTTGATTTGGGGTGCCAAGGAAAAATCTTTATACACTTGGGACACCAAGATAACATTTTTTTCAAAATCACTGCCCTAACCCATAAAACATAGAAATGAGCTTTCATACAATGTACAGCATTTAGAGATAATAAAAAAGTCTAGCACAAATTGTGTGGTCCCTAAAAACAAATGCTGTCCCCTTTTTACATTCCAGGTGTACAATCCCAGTAATCAATTACTTATTGGTGGTCTTTTCTGAAGAGTTATCAATAGATACTTATCTTCGTATATATTCTAAAAGAAAATAACTAATGCTTCACAGTATTGTGCCAACTTTAACTTCTTAAGGACTTTTTACATGGTGAGAGCGCATATGATTGATTGATGATGGAATTAAAGGATGGACATGAAGAAATTAATATTTACTGCTTGGAATTCATTTTCATTGTAACATCTTAAAATGTTTTAAAATGAATTATAAATCAGTGATTGGAGTGCGGGATATGAAAATAAAGCAATACCACTAGCTCTGTAATATGGACCACACTTCTTTTTAGGAACCACACTGCCTAGCTAGTACCAAAAATCTCCCAAACTTCACCTGCCGTCTATTGCTAATTATCTATAACAGGAGTTAAAAATCTTTTGGAAGGTGGGCCAGACTTGCAATGTCTTTTAAACCTGTGAGCCAAGACAAACTGTAGGTAAAACCAGGAACTAAGAGACATTATATTTTTAATTAGTTACTTTAAACCCTATTAAATGATATTTTCAATTATGAATAAATATGAACTCTAATACAACTCGCCATCACAGTCAATAATTGAGCAACCTTAGCATCAAAATTTAAAGTCATGTAAAGACATTCGATCGAGGAATAAATATAGTCAGAATAGATTCTACTTATGACATCACAAGTGTTTTCTATTGGAAAACATCTAAAATTGAGTAAAAGAGAAACATCTAGATTCTGGAGATTCTAGATCTTTTCAATAAACCAGCAAGAATAAGACACCAAAAAGGTCAGAAAAGCTTATTTTTCAAAAATCAGAACAAACGTTTTTACAAGGGGTTGCGTGATGTATTGAAGCCTATTTTCAAATCTGTAGACAAAATGATATGGCTAGGAGAACTGGAACATACACACACACACACACACATATATATATATATATATATATATATATATATATATATATATATATATATATATATAAAAGGATTGAACTTTTCATCATCTTTGATGGCTACAGTCATTTAATTTTTTCAGCAGTAGTGCTAAAGATGGAGAATCAATAACAATGATGAAAGAGTGTATCCAGTATTTCAAATGAACTTAACCTTCCATTAACAGTTGCATCAATTATTAAAATAATGAAAACAAATAATGAGCTGCTTTGGACCACAATTGCTGTATATCTTATATATTTTTTCAAATGTATCATTATGTAGGTATCTTTTAGTGGTTGAAGTAACAGTTGATCTTGGAGGGTTAAATTCATTAAAAATTTGAAATAGAAAAATATCTTCCAACAATAGCAACATATTCCATATGATCGGTGGGCTGGATTTAGCCCACAAGCCATAGTTCACCAACCCCTAGAAACATCAAGTACACAAGTTAAGTCAATCTACTTTGGAAACAAGTCACTAATATTTCAACATGTAATTTACAGACTTCCCTAGGCTTCACTTGACCAGTTGCTGTAATTTGTTATGTCTAAAGTGATAAAATCCCACCAAGTATAATTACATTTTGTGGCTAGCATCCAAGATACAATGCATAACAACTAGAGGCCATTAAGAATCAGGGATTAGTACTGATGAAAATGTGGACTCTTCAAGGTCAACAGCACAAGAGAAGGATTGCTGAAAATCTGGTTCAATACAGGCAATCCCAATTATAACATGGGTGTTAGGGGTCCAAGAAAGATGAAATCATCTTATAGCAAAACTGTGATCAATTTAGCTATTTTGTTGCAAAATCTGGCTATTTAGTAGCTAGATTATTATCATGGGGTCCACCATCCACTTGCATTATAATGAACCTGTGGGGAGGCAGGCATGCATATATATATATATATATATATATATATACACTTTTTTTTATTTTATCAGCCTCTAAGGCCCATTGTTGGACATATTTCTTAGTAAGGGTGTGGTGGGAGTTGTGCCACTTGTCATCAAATGGGCTTACGGTATAGTAAAAAGAAGAAAAGAATGTGAAGAAGTTTTCAAGAATTATGGATGTTGTACATGTAAAAAAGTAGGGGGTTTACTCTGCCACACAGGCCCATGTCATGTTGGCAAGAAGGAAGAGAGGGATATATGCTTTTCCCCATGGGCATCAGTGTGTCTCAGTCGGAGTTTGAAATCAGTTCACCAATCCAATTTTCCATGCTGCTAACCGCTCAGCCACTCACGCCTCTGATACTTCTGACTTCAACCCCTGAGGGCAGCTTTATACTTGAATTGAATGTTTTCCCAAGTTTATAGCTTTCAAAGTTTTTTTTCATCTGAATATGTCTGGCATATCAACCAACAGTTGGCTGGCTGGTCGATCATAGTCAGAAGCGACTCGCTGGCTCCTCTTTCTTTTCATTGATATCCTTTAAGATAAGAGTGGATCTGACTCCTATTGCAGGTTTGATAAACACTTACTCTCAACACTACTCTGTAGCAGAGAGGCATCCCGTACCATTTTTTAGAGTCTTTGTGATGACTTGGCCAGGGATTGATTCCGGCTTGCTTACAGCACCTAGTATTGTAGACGGTCATCCATCTAGGTAATAACCAGGCTTGATATTGCTCAACTTTGGTGATCTTACAAGAACAGACGTGTTCAAAGTGATTTGAGCATACTAATACAAGTAAGACATACTATGTCAAGCATCATTTCCATAAATATTGACAAGATTGTCTTTGGGTATCTCTTATAAACCAAGAGACAAAAGTAAAAATGTTTACTATAATATTATAGGCTTTGTTCATCTAAAGAATGTTTTCCAAGTTCAAAAACCAAGAAAGCAGCTGTTTGTATTGAATGTTCATAAACAGGGAGGCAAACTAATGTGAAAAAATATTCTGGAATTATGGATGTAAAAAGTGATGTTTATTCATAATCAATATATCAATGGATTTTGACTCTTATTATTTCAAATAAATGTTTTTCATTCAAAATTTAGGGTTGCCATACATCCATATTTTCTGGACATGTCCTCAAATTAAGTCTCAAAATCTTCATTCAGAAGAAATTCTACTGTATAGCTTTTTTTTAATTCTTCAAACACATCTATATTTTTTTTCATATTGCTATCACAGCCATAAATGAAATATTGAAAGTATACTTTTTCTTTTACACTGTAGCATTTGTTTTTTTTAAGCCCCCAATTAAACCATTTTAGCAAATTTTCAACAATAATCTAGCCATTGTCACTATTTTACATTCGATGACAACTATGAAGGTGACCAGAATGTCCTCTCTTTAGCAAGAACGTGCTGTTTTTTTTTTTAAATGTTCAGATATGGCAACCCTTCAAGTGTAGGTAGTAAGATTTATCAAGTATGAGAGAAACAAAATGAAAAGTATACACAGGACTTTTCTTTTTACTCACCAGAATTGCATCCTATGAAGTAAAATTATAGACATCAATTATAACACAAGATCTACATCTTTGTAGCTGTGGAAGTGTCCAACAATTGTGTTATAACAGAACATAACAGTCAAAAATAAAAACAAGTTTTAAAACTGAAAGTGATATGCTAGACACGTTCAGGCAAGAAATCCCTCTCTAAATCAATGTCAATATAAGAGATTATTTTACCTACTTTATTTGATGGCATATATGACCCAAATTGGCTTGAAAAAATACCCCCTGGGTCTTATATGCAAAGTTGAAGTACAGTTAAGTTGCTTTTGTTTTCTCTTGTATTATACAACAGTGCAAGACTCCCCTGTTACAATGCAAGTGTTGGGGGTCCAAGACGGCAAATCATGTTATAACCAAACTGCAATGATGGGAGAGGAGGGTGTTGGGCAGACAATGATAGGTGAAAAACAGAAAACTGTGCATTGCAGGGGTCTTCAACTAGGGTGGTACTAGTGATTAGTTGCAATTCTAAGTGGGAAGTAGTTTGTTTTGAAGAAAACTAATTTTTAAGTAAGGTGGTCAGTGGCATGTTCTAATCACTTTAAAATATGTCAAAGTAGACAGTAAGAAAAATAGGTTAAATACCCCTGGTGTATTGTATGAAAACGAGGAGAGATTTGAACAAATAAACAAAGACACTCTTTGATGTTTGTTTTTTACAAAACAATACTATCAACATATTAACTACAATATATTATGAAGTATACCAAATTCCAGTATTTCAAAACAATATATTTCCATCAATGACTTAAATCCTTTCAACCTGTAAGCTGTTGTACCTCGAGAAATGCTGCATCATACCTCCACAGAGAAAAAGGGGGTAGAATTAATATCAAAAATGTTTCACCCGTTGTCTAATTATTTCATTTCTATAGTTGGTTAGCCTGTGTGAGTCAAATACATCTCTTAGTAGGGGCGTGGTGGTAGTTGTGTCACCACTTGTCCTCAAATGGGCTGAGGGTGAGGTAAATGGGAGAGGGGGATAAAAAAAACAAAAAAAAAAAATCATACCATGTTTTTGAAAAAAATAACAAAAAAAAAAAAACAATATTGGAAACCTCATCAAGTATTAAGATTCATTTCAAGTCAATTTTAGAACCACCTGATGCTGTGTCCTAGGCCAATCAGAAAATTCCTCTACAGTCTTCAACTCATTCACATAGTCCAGATTTAAGTTCTTCAAAAATCCTGATTGATTATATCAAATCACCGTAGCCCCACAAATTGCCTAACCAACTAGCCAAGAGGGCTACAGATTCTTCTCTCTTCGCTCGTCTGTATATATGTGTGTGTGTCCCTGAGCACTCCTGGTCACATTTTTGGGGCTACAACCTTCAAGATTTGCATGAGTACACCACTTGACAATATCTACACATGTGTTTTGTTTTTTTTCCAAAAAAAGTCTTATTTTTGGGTTTCTGTGGTTATTTTGGTCCAACAATGCCCAAATCTTGTGCTGGTATTTTACCTATGGATGGCCCTAAAGTAATGATCAATGCATGCATACAAACAAGATTTTCCATTATAGAAAAAAAAAATGAACAATTTATAATTATTTCAGGCATACTTGAGAAAAAGAAGTGAACATAAATACTCATTGTGAAGGTTGTAGCTGAGGGAGATGGTGGGGCGATTCAAAACGGACCCCCCCCCTAAGCTCTATGTAGAATAGTTCATCAACTGCATTTCCACTAACATGATACAATAACAAAGGTCACTAAATGTTGGAGCCAAGTCCCCTGCTCAGGCCCTCAAGTATCCAACAACATAATCACTTTTGAAAGGACTGTCTACTCAACAAGCTCATGGACCCATGGCTTTTGGATAGTCCGCCCTTAGACCCCAAGTAATACCTTGGGGAACCACTGCACTAAATGTTGGAGGGTGGGGCCCCTCTAAGAGCTGAGCCACTCCCCCGCCACTAATCTCTAGCTACGCCCCTGCCCACAGTACAAGAATGAGGCATCCACTATAAAGTTAAAACACCATTATATCCAGATGACATGACATGACCCCAAATAGAGATTTTTTTTTTTTTAATGAAGCATCTTTTTCAATTTTATTTTCATTATTGGATTAAGAATTGCAACATGATAATTAATTTTGGCTAGTTGTCACTTTCAGAAGCATCTTATCAAGAACAATCTATCAGGTTTCCAGTAAATCTGACTCGAAACAGCTGAGAAACAAGATGGGGACAGACCTACCAAAAAGAATGAACAGGGCCTTTTATAGAGGCGTCTTCACCGCCTCTAAAAACTACGAAAATACCTGATTGGAATGAGACTTTTCCTGACTAAGAGTCAACAACAGATTATAATGAACCACAGGCATGTGAGATGAGCAAAGCATTCTGGGTATGACATTTTAAAGCTCTTACAGAGAAGGGTTGTATCTTCAAGTGCAAAGAAAAAAAAAACTTATCTTTCATGTTCGTTTATTAATAAACACAATTTTATCATGTATGTTAATCTCTTTGTATATATCTAGGGAATGAAAACTTGTCTTCGAAGTCAAAGAAAAAAAACTGTTTTGTGAAACGGGTGTTTTTGTTTTGTTTTGTTTTTAACAGTCCTATACTGGAGGGAAAAAAAATAAAATGTAGGGAAAGTGATTCCGATTTTCAAGTTTCACATCCTAGTACACTCGATGTAAAAATCAGCGCACAAGTCAATGCACAAATTATACATTTTTTTGTTTTTTGAATAAATTAATTTGTTAAATTGTATTGTTTTTGTTTTTTTCTTTTTTTGCACCATTTTTAACATCGAGTGTGCGAGGGTGTCAAATTTTACAATCGGGACCACCTTTCCTTCATTTTAACAAGAAAAATCATCTCATTCTTTTTCAATTCTTAAGATTTTTTCTTTCTTTACGTTAATCCAAAACACGATCACGAAGTGAGGAATGGTAAAAAAAGGAGGAGAAAAACAGCTTCATCATCACACAACAACTACGACTATTTATATAAATCATTCAACATTTGGAAATATCGTATTTGCGTAAGACATGTCCTTTTTAAAAAGTAGTTGGATTTAAAATGAAATGTACAGAAATTTGTCAAGTTCCGTAATGATGAAATGTTTGTTTTTTCTCCAGTTAAAAAAGGCCTTGAGCAAGTTTTAACCTTTTTTCTTTGACAGTAATGCACTACTTTCACTTTCAAATCAGCAGATTACATAAATAAGTAAAATCAGAATTCTGCCAAAAGAAGAATATTTCTATTTGTCAACTATCGGTTATAAGTGAAAATTATTTTATCTGAAAGATTGATAAAAACACAAATCATTAACAGAATCCAATATAATGTTATCTTAGTAGTAATTGCATTTGCATAATTCTAATTCGATATAAACTCTGTTGTATGTAATTTGAAGAAATCTATCCCCTTAAAATTCATTTTTTTGTTATTCTTAATTAGCCAATCAAATTAATTCAACTTGAAAATTAACGTCTTCGATTTATGTAATTGTCTATGAGAATGATGATAAAATGGTTTTGTAATCCCTGGTTTGATGGGTCCAAAATACGGTAGCATAAAACTGGCTTTAAAAATGGCTAAAATTGGGTGGATTTCATTTCCAGATAACTGTAGCTAAGAATGAAATCTAGCTAATTTTAGCCATTTTAAAGTCAGTCTTATGCGACCGTATTTTGGACCCATCAAACCAAAGATTACCAAATGTTTCATTTTTTACAGCTAAGAAACTCAAGATAAGGTTAACGTTTTTCTTAACATTTCGTTCATTGAAAAAAAAAGATTCAAGAGAAAAGACAAATATTTGATATTAACGACATCGACAGAGTTGAATTTCGATCATGTCCAAGATAAACTACTAATTAAAATTTCAGCACAACTTAACGATAGTGGTCCCGATTAAAATTCAAAAATATCCTTTCTAAAGGAAGTCATATTATTGACTGACAATATTGTTTTATATCATAACTTGACACTTACATTGTTAGTATTACATTAGCTTCTTACTTCGTGACTGTCCTTTTTTAAAATCCGTTTTTTTCTTTATTTAAGATTTTCATATTATTCGTAATTAAAACCAGGACACACAAAAACGGGGAAAAAACTACAATAAAGCACACTAACATCACAAGTAATAATGCAATATACCTTTTGGTGAATACGAATCGGGACCACCATCGCTAAGTTATACCGATCGAAGATTTCCGTAAGATTTTCAACACAAAATAAAATAGAAATGCGGACTGGATTTCAGTTTACAATGAAGAAATGCTCACCATTATTACGAAGCAAAAAATGTGTATTAACACTAAAATAAGATTTTTACGATTCTTTCACTCAAGAAAAAATACGATCAAGATATTTTTAAACTTAATAAGATAAATACAAATCAGTTTTTTAAACAATAAACAATGTGGTTAATGTAAAGGTAGGAAGAAGGTGAAAGTTTTTCTTTTTTTTTCTAACATTTCATTCATTAAAAAAAAAAAGATCAGAGAGGAAAAGAAATGAATATTTATTTAAAATACAATCAACAACGACATTAAATCAAATTCCGATCGTGTCCACGGTAATAAACTGTTGATTTAAATTTAATCTACTAATTATTAAAAGATTTAAAGCTGTAATTTTTATCAATAAAAATGAAGTGAAGGTTTATTTCAATTTTGTGTATACAAGAAATGTACACCATTATTACGAAGCAGAAAATGTGAATTAATCTCTCAGACAGATTTTTAGGATTCTTTTACACTAAAAAACATAATCAAGACATTTTAAAACTATTAATTACGTAAATACATACCATTTTCTTAGACAATAAACAACCTACTACCAAGTATTGAAAAGTGACGATTGACCAATATCTTCTTTAATAATTGACATAACGAAAGTAGACTTGAAATTTTACATAACTATATTTACATCTGGTTTAGAATTAGAAAAGATAAATAAAAGTAATCAAAACCATCATTAAAACAATCTGTCTCTATCGAAATGACAGAAAGTAAATATCAAACATTCTTAAAGATACAATTTATTACATAAAAACACGGAACAACCTGTAAGTGGCCACAAACAGGGGGATCAGTTTATTACATATTTTATAATACAAACTAATCCCCTTTCCGAAGCCTTGTAAGTGGTTACAAACTGAGGGTTCAGTCAGATCCTATACTATCATATTAAATTGATCCCCCAGTTTGTAACCATCTTTACAACCATTTATAAACACACACCATTACACAGCAAAAAATCCGAACATTAGACAGAGGATAATAAACAGTGCAAAATAGTCATTAAAAGTTGGAATCGTATCCTTAAAAATATATCCAAGCCCTTTTATGTCCATCCTCTGAAAAAATGTCGTCGTTGCGACTGAATACTGACCGTTTTTGATGGACATTTCAGTAGACAACCGTCTCTTGTTACTACAGGGTCAACCTTCGTCTTTCAAGAAGCAGCCATCACTCATCTATTCGGGTGAAAACAGACGAACAAGAAGGAAATTTTGTTAAATTCATTTGAATATATTTTCCAGAACGATCAATCAATCAAAGAAATAAATGAGCGTGCTTTTTTCCTATCTCTACAGAAACAAATATTTTTTTTTCAAAATTTTGATTAGGTGGAAACAGAATCATTGAAATATTCGCTGCGATACAGTTATTGGTTGCTAAGGAACGTTGTATGACGCTTGTGGTATGTGTCGTGGCTCATTTGGCTTAATCGTTTTATCGTAAACCAGCAATTTCGAGTTCGAGTGTGCGCTTGTGCACTCGGACTGCAGTGAAATATTTCACTTTAGACTGCTGCCTGCGATATGATGGTATTTTAAAGTTGGAAATATACTTTTGCCATAATGGACAATGTCAGGTTTTGACCTTTTTTTGTCATCCATACTTCAGCTGTCCAGTGAGATGCTCATAAATTTAAGCAGTCTTTCATCACATATGGGTGAGGAAGGAAAGACAACTGAATACCCACTTGACCTTTGAACTGATTTAAAAGGTAACAGACATCCACTATAAACAAATGTCTTTCTCCCTATATTTTAGGTAAAAAGTAAGTAATATCTTCGGTATATAAAAGTAAGAGATGTTTCAGTCTGTCTATTTGTCAGTTATGCAATAGAAACCAAATGAACATGGGCGCAGGTCAACTGAATTTGGCATGAATACTTAATGGACCGAGGGGAGGGTCTTTTAAAG
>OY735242.1:17960907-17978407 GCA_963457665.1 Thysanoteuthis rhombus | reverse complement strand
GAATAAATACAATAATTATTCAACAAATAAAAAAAAGAAGCAACAGCAAATTAAAAGCCTTTTATGAAAGAAAGATATAACTCTCAAGTTGAAGAGGCAAAATACTAGCACAAATAGGTACATAATTTTACTCACTAAATATCACATCTTATTCTATCTTTTCCTATCTATATAAAGGAAAAAACATACAATAATATAACTTAATGAATATTGAAATAAAAAATATCTCTGTCTTCACGCTGCCTGGCTTATTGTGAAAATGGTGACCACTATTTTTTATGAAATATATTTTTCAGCAGAATACAAAATGCCACTCGAAATAGCATTTATAGACTTCAAGAGAGATTTCTACTCTGTGGAAATTCCCATGGTCATAAAGGCCATCACTCTACACGATGTAAACCCTGTATATGTCAGAGTACTGCAACATATATATAGTCACAGCAGCTTTATCAGGCTACAAAGACTCTGAGCCCTTTCAGCTCCAAAAAAGGGTAAGACAAAATGATACCAGCTCATCCAAACTCTTCAGCCTGCCTCAAGATGATCGTCTGAAACCTAGACTGAGAAAATAAAGGAATCAAAATAGACAGCAAATATCTGAGCAACCACAGATTTGCAGACGACATCGCCCTTTTTGCGGAAAACCTACACGACCTCCAACTAATGCTCGATGAAGTAAATGATGAACGTTTTTTTAGCCGCATGCCACATTGGGAATGATCAATTAAAAAATTTGAAGAAGGGGAGATCAATCAATGTTACTTCTCTTGCCTTTTGTTGGTGAGTGATCACTAAAAAAGTCTGAATTTCAAAAAAAAGTATGAATCTTGTTAGACATTAACCAAGAGAACATAAATTTAGATTGTAAATTGATCCTCCCATAAAACACGGGAGGGTAATTTTAAAACACATAAAAAATGATTTTTTAAGACATAATAAAGAGTAAATGTTCAAATTTTCAGCATTCTACCTCCATTGGATATATATGCTAGAAATTTACTATGTTAATAGTGCTGGTTGACAGTTTCTAATTGTTCCAACATTCAGATAAAATACACAAAATAGTACATTATACCATGCAATGGGATTCTTGGTAGAGAGTCTTATTTTCCATTTCATCATCATCATCAGTCTTTTAACGTCCGTCGTTGGACATAGACCTTCCCCAGGATTCACCACAATTCATGAGCGTCGCGGAGCTAGTATTTCCTGAATTTGTCAAGTTCATCTCTCCATCTTGTGTTCTGTCAGCCTTGGTTTCTCATGTGATCTCTGGGGATCCATGTTGTGAGTCGTGATGTCCATCGGTTGTCTTTCATTCTTGCAAAATGGCCTGCCTATGGCCATTTGAGTTTCTTAATAGTTTCTATGATGTCTCTGACTCCCGTTTTCTTCCTGATATACTGTGCTGTCTTGTGATCTCTCCTTGTAAGGTTGAGCATAATTCTCTCATGCACACGTTGCATACTTCTCATTTTGTAGATCTGTCTCTTGGTTACATTCCATGTTTCAGCTCCATAAGTGACTATCAGAAGAATGCATTGGTTGCATACTCTTCTTTTTAGGATTATAGGGATCATCTGGATTTTCCACTCGCTTACGTCTAAAATATATTGAAAATAGTTATTATTCCCTTCAAACTTAGCTTTTGTAATCAAGACATTGGAAGTTCGAAAGTCACCAATTTCTGATTGTCCTAAAGGTGAATTTACATAGTTTTATTCACTTCCAAAAAAAAATTCACATTTTTCAGAAAAATAAGAGTACATATATCTAAATTAATGTATATTGAACAACCATAGCCACCAAAAGTGGCAAAGGATTCAATCCTTTTTTTTATACATGTGTCTGTTAGTATGTTTGTTTGTTTGTGAGTTCCAATGCTCCTGGCCATACCATTTTGTCAATATACTTGTCATCAGTAACCCACTACACCCCTTTTAAAATTAGGTTTTTGTATTTTTGAAAAAAGGCTTTTTGACCTCTTTGAGGTCTTATTTTGATGGGTTTATCAATAAAATCTTCATTCCATAGAATCTAGAATTTCTCACATGACTTCAAATTTTGACACTACGGTTGTTCAATTATTGACTGTGGTGGCAAGTTCACGCTAATTCTAAATGAAAGTTATCATGAAAGATTTAGAAGCAAGTAGTTTTTCGAGATTTGCTGTAATTCAGTTCCACAAATCAATCCCTAAAATAATATCTCCCATCATGTTCTCATTATATGTTCCTTGGTAGCACTTTTCAAAATTCAGTATAATTGGATGGAAGAGCTCACCTAGCTCCTTTGAATACACTCCCAATTTCTCTTTAAATTCATCTAGATTTCTGTCAAGGATATGAACTCTGAGGGACAGCCTGCAGCCCATTTTACCATTGATCTTTGCCATTGTCTCAATAAGCTCCATATGGTTGTTGGCCTTGCACCACTGGGACAAAACTATTTTCTCTTTCCTGATGAGCTTCTTGGGGAACTCCTTGCACTCCAGGATCTTCTTTATCTGCAGTCCAACAAAGACACAGGCTTCGACTTTTGCCTCTGTGACAGCATCTGCTAAGATAGATTCTAGACAGTTCATTTCACCTGCAATACAATTGTGTCAAGACCCTGTTGGATGCCTTGAAGTATAACAAGTATAACTGCGGTGTCATCAGAGACTTCAAAATGATGGCATTTCTGATGGGTCTCCAAAACGGTTTTACCAAATTTCCTCACTATCTTTGTCTTTGGGATAGCAAGGATACCTTGATGCACTACAGAAGGCACGACTGGCCACAATCAACCGAATTCTACGTAAGAATGAACAATATCACATGGAAGCCACTTGTTGAACCCAGGAAGGTGGTATCCTTCAGATAGGACTTATAAAACAATTTGTCCCAGCTCTACATGAGTAGTTTGCAGCCTTCAAGTATCTTCCTTAAGTTGCCTGTGGCAAAATAGATAAATTAGAAAATATCAACGTATTGGTCATAAAAGCTGATGTTTGAAGGGAATAATAGCCATTTTCTATACTTTTTAGACACTATCAATCAGAAAAAAATACTTATGACAAAGTAACAAAGAAAAAAGTTTTTTAAAAGTTGCATATTGTAGTATATCTCTGAATTTTTGAGATGAGGTATTATTATTATTTCTATTATTATTCGGACTATCCTCATCTTAGCTGTTTTTCATACAACATTTCGGCCGTTGTACTCTACAGCCTTCATCAGGTATCATCTGGTAGGTGTGAGGAGGTAACGAACCAAACCCTTTATTTAACTGGTGGGGGTATATTGACACACAGACACATAGTGTAGTGGTTACAGAATCAGACAAAACTACTGCAAGTAATCTGATGGTTCTAGGTTCAATTCCCAGTGTGAGACTATAATAATACTACTAATGCTAAGAGGGGAGTGCGGTCAATATACCCCCATCGGTTAAATAAAGGGTTGGGTTCGTTACATCCCCACACCTACCAGATGATACCTGATGAAGGCCGTAGAGTACAACGGCCGAAATGTTGTATGGAAAAACAACCAAGATGAGGATAGTCCAAATGATAATAGAAATAATTGCATATTGTAATCTGAGAGACAGCATAACACAAGACACCAGAGAATACATTGTTCCTATTGTAGTTTTGTATGAGTGGTCACCAACATGTGCTCGAGCTAAGACTTGTCACCAATGTGGAAGGATTTTTATTTGCCTCCTGTGAGGCAAAAATGACACAAGGTTAGCTTTATTGTTAGGTCCCACATACATACATGTGTGCAAGGACAAAAATTACCCAGTCCCCATGACCAGTATCTCAAAGGCATCAGAACTACTCCCAACCCTACTCTTATAGTGATATAGAGAAGTGCTGCCCCGCAGTTGAGATCCCCAGGACCAAGCATGCCTAGTTTATGCTACATCTCTCTCAAAGAAGAGGATATGAGTGAGGATCTGATACTCCACTCTGATCCAAGCCTAAAAGACAAGGAATGAGTGGAAAGATCATAGTTATCAGCACAGAAAACAGAATCAAGTTTGAATCCTGCTGTTTTCATTTCATACTAATGCTCTTATGAAAGGCATGAATCCACTTGCACTCTGGTTCATCATCAAATTCATCTTGATGAAATGTATGATCACTTATATAACAAAATAGTGAACTGAGAAAGGAATGAGTGTGTGAGTACTTATGCAGGGCTAGCCTGGCACACTAGGTAAGCTGAACTTTGACACCCTTTAAAACCCAAGTGAGTTTGACATTGATCATTATAATTTCCTTCGCCAATTGTTTCTCTTATTTTCAACACAACAGAAAATACTTAACAGTAAGATATTCCTAAAAAAATCTGACTTCATATTGGGGATTTTCTAATTTTTACTGTTTTTATCCTGTTTAATTTACTAATTTTCCCAATTTTCCATTTGAATTTGGCAAGTCCTACTGTCTCAAATACTTGAAAGAAGTGCTCTCCCAGGGTTGGAATCCCCAGGACCAGACCTGCCTAGTTCATGCTGCATCTTTCTCAAAGAGAATATGAGTGAGGATCAGATACTCCACTCTGATCCAAGCTTGAAGGCCAAGGAATGAGTGGAAAGATCATAGTTATCAGTGCACTCAGTGCCCTGGATGACTGCTCTCATGTTGTTGGTACTTAGATCACTCTCCCATAAATATATCCTATTCTCTAGTTGTTAAAAATACTAAACAAGGGGTTGGCAAGTGGGCCATTGAGGTGATCTCTATGGGCATTGGATTTTTTCTTAGGTTTTTCAAATTTGATATATTTGTGGGCCATTGTGCAGTTAATGGCTTTTAGATAGTCTTTTGAGTGATAATTTTTTCTAACTTTTGCTCACGTAAGCATTGCATTGTATGATCTATGGGCAAATCCACAGACTTTTGAAAAATTACGACATGTGTTGACACACCCAGACTTCAAAAATTGTACAGAAAATTAAGTTGGTGGAATTCAATAAAATTTTGAGTAATTATTCACTTCATGAATGATTTTTTTTTATATGAAAAAAAAAAAAAATACAAACACTTTATGCAGATTTTTATATTACTTTTTACTTGCAGATTAAATATTTGAAATTTATAGGCCTCCAGGGGAAACTTTTATATGTAAGATATGATATAATATACTCTTGGGACATGGGCTAAACTTAAACATCTCCTTCCTGCAACTGGTCAATCTTGGCACCACATCATGGTGTAATGGTTAGCAAGCTAAGCTGAGTAGTGAGTTCGATCATTCAATGCTTGTGGTATTCTGCCAAAATTAAGTTTAACCCATTAACTGCGAATGACGGAAATTCCAATCACTGCAATTCTATGGCGAATGCAATAAAGTTTCTGTTTTATTGTGATTGATAGCAAGGTTCTATCTGTGAGTCAGGGCTTTTATGTTGCAATTGATTATCTTGCAATGGACAAGGACTTCTGAACCATTCCAGCTCTCAAAAGGAGTAAGGCAAGGTGATACCAGCTCACCCAAACTCTTTACAGCCTGCCTTGAGATGATCTTCCGAAACATAGATTGGGAAAATAGAGGAATCGAAAAAGATGGCGAATATCTGAGCAACCTTAGATTTGCTGACAACATCATCCATTTCGCGGAGAACCTACATGACCTCCAACTAATGCTAGATGAACTAAATGAAGAAAGCAAAAAAATCGACCTACACATGAACTTCAGGAAAACGAAAATCATGTGCAATAATCATGTTGAGAATAAGAACATAACTGCCAAGATAGAAGATGCAAAACTCAGCAAGGTAGACCACTACATCTACCAAGGACAACAAATCTCCATTAGATCCTCAAAAGAGGAGGAAATCAAGCGAAGAATCAGTCTGGGATGGCAAGCCTCTGGCAGAGTAAGCTCAACTTTCAAAAACCAGATGATCCCAATAATCCTAAAAAGAAGAGTATACAACCAATGCATTCTTCCAATAATCACTTATAGAGCAGAAACATGGAACCTAACCAAGAAACAGACCTACAAACTGAGAAGCATGCAGCGTGCGCATGAGAGAATCATGCTCAACTTCACATGGAGAGATCACAGGACAGCACAGTATATCAGGAAGAAAACGGGTGTTTGTGACATCAAAGAAACCATTAAAAACTCAAATGGCAATGGGTAGGCCATGTTGCAAGAATTAAAGACAACCGATGGACATCACGACTCACAACATGGATCCCCAGAGATCACATGAGAAACCAAAGCCAACAGAACACAAGATGGAGAGATGAACCAGACAGATTCAGGAAATACTGGCTCTGCGACGCCTATGATAGAGAATTGTGGTGAATCCTGGGGAAGGTCTATGTCCAACGACGGACGTTAAAAGACTGATGATGATGATGATGATGGTTCTTTGCCAGCTTCGACAGTTAATGAGTTGAGCTTAGTAAATATCCATTGGGGTATCTCGTCATGGGATAATGGTTAGATGGCTGAAATGATCATTGATGCTGAGTAGTAAATTTGATTCTCAATGGGTGCTTCAGGCTTGTGGCTTTGTGCGAAAACTAAGCAAAGCTTACTAAACTGGTCAGTTGTTTTTTTTTACTAAAATACTGATTGGTTTCTGTCAAGGTTGATAATGGAGTTAACAGCTTTTTGCTACAACTGCCTGTACTTTTCCTTCAACAATCTGAATTATGATAATGTACATTAACAATTACTGAATGGCTAGATTGTGGTTATTTTCTTCCATCCAGGCCTGTACTTAGGGAAGTGTGAACAGTGCAGTTGCACAGGGCCCCCAAATTGTTAGCCCCCCCCCTCCAAAATATGTCTTGAAAAGTATTTTTGATTTTTTATGTTTTTTCAATGTTTCAATTCGTTGAAGGATCCATTTGTTTCATACATGAAATCATCAGAATTTCATGAATATTTCATTTTTGTTTCGATTTGTTTGAAAATAATTGCTAAATACAAAAATAGGAGGACCCCACCCCCCAAAAAATGGTATGCACGAGGCCCTATCAATGTTAAATTCAGCCCTGCCTTAGACCTCTGGACCATTCGTCTATTTCTTTAACCCATAAATCAAACCAGATATCATCTTTTCAAGCATCATAAAGTAGTGGAAATTTGCCTTGAATGCTTGAAGCAACTTATCTTCCTGAAAATTGCGCTTTATCCCAAGAAAATAGTTCTATGCTTCAGACCTTTCATTGGGAGGTGAGGCAGGTTTTTAGCGTTACTTCCAAGAATTTGGAAGCCAAAAAAGGTTTTTTTTGCTCAGTCAAAAACTAATGTCTATAATTTCAAAACACGGAAACCTAAAAGAGATTGAAATATTAGCAGCAGTAAAGTAAAATAACACAAAAATACAAATCCCTTTCCCTTCTCTTCTCTGGGAGCATCAAAATCATTTTTTCAATGAAGTTAAATGAAGTGCATGAAGAGAAAAACAAATTTTAAACAGGCCCCATTTAGGGGAAAGAATATGCTTCAAGTGAGGTTCCAACTCGCATCCCTTTTCCTCAGGAGTCTATCAATCCAGGGTAGCTGCCTTACTGAATAGGCCAATGAGACTATTTATAGGTACTCAAATAACTTTCATTCTTTATTTTCCCAGAATGCCTGACATGTGCACTTCAATGTCATGTATTATATGCCCTTCACAGTAAATTATTGAACAGACATTCATTTCATGGTTGATTAACCGAAGTACAATTTTCCCATGCAAATTAAGTCAAATAAAGCAAAATAAAAAATATACGATATCTGTACATCACATAAGTGAATCACCATAGCCCACACATGAACCAGAATTATCTTAAGAAGAAAGCGATCTTTTATCTAAAATCATCTAAAAAATACCAGGACAAGATTCAGGCATTGTTGGTTCAAAAATGAATCATAGAGACCCAAGCACTTTTTTGAAAAAAAAAACGTTTGTAGATGGTACATAGTGGTGAACTCATGCAAATTTTCAAGGTTGTCAACACAAAAATGTGTCTAGGAGCGCCCAGAGACACACATACATATATTTTTATCGACACTCAAAGAAGAAAGAATCAGTAGCCCCCTTGTCTGATTTGTTGGACCATTTGTTGGTCTATGGTGATTTGATAATCTAGTTACCATTTTCTATGGATTTTAGTTTCATCTATTCATGGGTTACAAGGTTTTTGTTTTTTCTTAATCTAATGCTGTTATAAAGTATGGACTAACAGTTTTTTTCTGGAAAAGTTAGGGTCAGTAAAAAGTAACAAAAATAGAAACTTATAATGGGCTAGATTAGATTAGATAGTTTCAAAAATACATAGAGGGCAATAGACAGAACACTCAAGAAATCCATACTATTATGAAATATAGATTGCATTATTATATATAGAAACTTATCTGAGACGAACTCCCGTCGTTATGGACTTAATATATTACTCACCTAAGACAACGTAAATAGGATAAGCAATTTGAGAAAATGGGGCTACTGCAGGAATTAAACCTGCTGCCAATAGGGTAGCTGCTCCAACATAGTGATGCTCTTACCATTCAGCTAAATAGCCGCCCATAATATAAAGGCCCAAATAACTGCTTTCACCCCAAATTCTCATCTCATTCATTCTCAGACTATTTGTCTCTTTCAACATGGCAGATATATATCAAGTGATTGACTAATTTGGTCCAACAGAATGAATTATAAATTGCATTATATCATATAGAAACTTATTTGAAATGATCTTCCGTCATTACACAGTTAATATATCACTCACCTTTGACTACGTAAATAGAATAATGCAATTTATAATTCATCCTGTCCGACCAAATATGTCCATTTCTTAATACATACCACAATGAGTACAACCTACTTATGTAACTCCAGTTTTTGTTATACAAAAATAATTTGAATAAAATTAAATAAGCAAAAAATACAACATATAGTTTTAAAACTTTCCCAGATTTTTTTAGGCTAGCACAAACGAGTCATGCTGAACCTAATTCTAAAAAACAGTTTATTTGGGTCAAAAAATTGTTGAAATTGATAAGTTTAGTAAAACACTGAAAGAATCCAAATTTAACACTTAAGTTACGTTCTTAGAGAAATGCAATGCCAAGGACCAAGACTTCTGCAGAAACCACTGAAAAGTTTAGCTGGAATCCTCTATTCATATCACCCAAATGATATTACCAGAGGTGATGGAAATTCAAGTACTTAAGATTATTTCAAGGCTTTGACTGCTGTTCCAAGACTGGCATATATCATCATCGTGTTTTTAGATAATTTCCAACTTATTATTAAAATCAGGATGCATTTGTAGATTATATGTTGATAATGGCCTGACAAGATGAAATATCTGTATATTTGTTACTTGAAAAATATACTAAGGAAAAAAAACTAGTTGAATGTTGTAAGCTTAAAGTTTTTATTTTAGTCCAAATTTAACAGTTTAATATTTTTATAGTTCTGTTTGTCCATGTTTTGGAACGATCATTTGATATAAGTCAATTTGGTTCACACTTAAGAAAATTGCATAAGATATTATACTATGATATAAAAACATGTGCAGAAAAAATATTTCACCATTTTGGTTTTTGGAATGAAGTCAAGTACATATTGACAACTGTATTATTACCTGCAACATTATGTTGCCAGGTCTATGAGAGCCAAATTTTCTTTCAAAGAAAAAAAATGTTGGAAGTATCCATATAGAGAGGGGGGAGTCAGGAGAGAGAGAGGGAGAGAGAGAGCGAGAAGTCTATAAGAGCCAAATTCATTTTCTTTCAGACCAAATTGAAAAAATTCGGAAGCATCCAGAGAGAGAGAAGGGGGAGGGAGAGGCAAGAGTGAGCGAAAGAAACTGGTCAATGAGAACCAAATTCACTTTATTTCAGACAAGATTGAAAAAGGTAGAAGGCTGCTTGTAAAGACAGGTTTGGTAATTTAATGAGAGAGTGGGAAAAGAAAGAAGCTGCTTGCAGAGCAAAAAGGAAGGGGGATGAGGAAGAAGAATGTAGGTGGAGGAAAGTCTCAAAATCCAATTTCACTTCAGTCAAACTCTCAAATTCTATGATTTTGTGGAAACTGTTACGGAATTTTGTATTTTTGGTGAAACATTGAAATTTCAATGAATTTCTCTAATTTTATCAATAATGACAGAAACAAATGTCAAAAATTATGTGAGCAACGTTGCAGGTTTTGAACAGAGTCTATTTTTGTGATTACTTACAAGAAAACTTTTACTGAAGTTCCCTCCCACAATTGGTTAGCTTTTATGAAACCGTTCTACAAAAGCAGTTACTATCCTAATCAGAATAGTATTGACTATCAAATTTGGACTCTAATTGCAGGCTTTATAGTTATCAGTTTGACTACAAGTCTTTCGGCAAATTTCAGAAAAAATTTACTAAATTGAACTTGAAAAAGTCTATTCAAAAGAATTCAGGTGCTTCTTGAACCTGAATTTAAAAAAAAAATTCAATAGATTCTCAAGTAAAATTAAGATTCTTTCTATTCCAATTCATGGGAAAATCTGCCAATTTGTCATCACTAGAATTCGTAATTAAGGTTAAAAAAACACCTTTATTCCATGAGAAGAATACATTAGACTAGGGAAGACTTTTTAATTTTTTCAATACAGGAACTGGTTCTGCAAACTGCTATAATTTTAGTAACCTGTACTGATTAGTTGAATCCCATCATTGGACAAAATTAAGGAGAATGTGGCGCAGCAGTGGATGGTGATCCCAAATGAGATGTTTGTTGACTGTTTTGAGGATTGGAAGTGATACTGAAATGTGTGAGTAGACAAGTATTTTGAAGAGGGGACGAATGTATCATTGTCCTAGGTAGGCTATTTTTTGGTTAATATTAAATGGCTGACATATATATATATATATATATATATATATATATATATATATATATATATATATATATATATATATATATATATATATATATGTAGTAGTAAGATGTTGAGGTAAGGTAAGGTTTAGTTATTTTGTACTTGAAGAACTACCTATAATTTTTTGTAGAATATATATATATATATATATATATATATATATATATATATATATATATATACATATATTACTATAATTCAGTAAAAGTCCATTCATGATCACAAAACTAAAAAAGACCTGGAGCTACAATCACCAAATTTTTTGTAGTCACTAATGGCCCCAGACAAGTTTTTAACAAGTTAGTTTTTTTTTTAAATTCTTCCCTAAAATCAGTTTCTAGTGGTGAGCAAAGTGGGAATCAATTTACAATGAAAATTTATGCAACATTGGTCCATTAGTTTGTGTCCAGAAGTATTCACACTTACCTAAATATTTACTATTGACCAGAGCTATGATCGTCATCCATCTGTCTGTTACCATATAACTCTTTAGCAGTTAAAGTTATGGTCACCAAATTTTTTCAATTACTGATGGGACCCCATGGCATTTTTTTAGCAAGTTAGTTTTTAAAAATTCACCCGGATTTGAGCTTTTAGTGGAAGGGGCTCAATTTAGCCCTTTTTTGATCTAAAACCCTTTTTTGACTAAAAAACCCTTTTTCATTTGCCTTCTATTTTTAACATTAACTTTTTTTCTAACTGTGTAAAGAAAGAGTGATAAAAAATCACTTTTTAAAAACAAAGTAAATTTAACACTGTAGGGAAATGGCCTCAATGAGTTGGGTTCAAACTCCGACTAAGACTGAAACTGGCACCAATGTCCTCATAGTTAAAGTAATGATTGACCACAGGGAAACAATGTAATAAAACAAAAGAATTTTACTTTATCCAGTTGCATACCCAATAACTTGAAGATATATAGTATAATGTTAGAGACTGTTAACCAAAACTGCCAACATAGTCAACACAGGTTTCTTCAGTTTTTAAGTGATGTGTCTGGCTGGCTATCTATCTATCAATGTGTCCTGTGTACAGGCTCAACCAAGGGAACTTGAGGGATGAAAATTTATATATTTACTCCTTTTATGTCTAGGAAAAAAAATTTTGAAAAAAAATTCAATCCCCAAAATAAGTTTTATGGGGGTTGATTTACAAAGTAAGTTTATGCTAAATCAGTCCCTTAGTTTGTGTCTGGTGGCATTTACGCTTGTTTTTTGAACATTTAAAAAAAGAGACTTCTTAGTGATCCAGCAAAAGGCGAGAGAAGTAACATATTCATTGATCGATCATTTTTCAAATTTTTAATGGATTACCCTTAAAGTAGTATCAAATCAAAAGATGTTGGTCACTAATGGTTTCTATTGGTTGACTAACCAGACCAATTTCTGATTGCTTTTGAGGTTCTGTGTGGAATAGGGTTCAGGACACAATATTCAGTTATTTTTGCGTGATTATAGTACCAATGTACAGATATCTGATAATGTTTTTTCAATCTAGTTTATAATGGTGAATTTTACATTTCTGATAAGATTGTGTTTTTTGTAGGTGGAAATGCTACATGATAATGATACAGTATGATTGTTTTATACAACCCCAGATTAATTTTCCTGTATAAAAATACTCTATCACCCTGGGATCAGGTCATGCATCTCTGTCAAAGGTCAAGCGCACCATCTGACATTTGGATCATACAGTGGGTTGTAATTACTTACACTACAAATAAGTGGAATGCCTGTCATATAATAAAGTTGTCACTGAGATATATTCCGAATATACCCTTTGCAACCCCCACCTGGAAATATATATGCTTTTGTCCCTCTCTCAAATATATTCTTTTGTGCGGCAACCTGGATAAGTGTCATTGGACATTCATGTATATATATATATATATATATATATATATATATATATATATGTATATATGTGTATGTGTGTGTGTGTGTGTGTGTGTGTGTGTGTGTGTGTGTGTGTTTGCATATGTATAAGTATGTATGTATACATATATGTGTGTGTATATGAATCCGTATATATATATGTATATATTTGAATATGTATATATGTATATATATATATATATATATATATATATATATATATATATATAAGTATTTGTGATAAATATATATGTATATATATATATATATATTCATATGTATATATATATGTATGTACGTATATATGTATATATATATATATGTATTTATATATATATATATATATATATATATATATATATATATATATATATGCATATATATGCATATATATATATATATATATATATATATATATAAATATTTATATATACATATTTACATACGTATATGTATATGTATATTTCTGATACATAATGGGTATTTGTACCTGGTAATGTGAATCCTTATTCACACACACACATACATATATATATATATATATATATATATATATATATATATATATCAATGTGTTATATCATTTGAAACTCTATAAGACATAACCTCCCCTCATAACACTGAGAATGTGTCACTTGGCCTAAACAGAAGAAAAGACAGAATAAACAATTTAAAAAAAAATGGGATTACTACAGGAATCAAACCTTCTACTGATAAGATAGTCACTTTAATGTAGTATCGCTCTTCCGATTGAGCAAAACAGCCCAACGGAAAGGCAAAGTCCAAATAACCGTTTTATACCCACTCTTCTCTTCTTGTTCATTCATTATCCATGTCTGCACTGTCGTATCTTGGACAATTATATCATTAAGAAACTATAATCTAACAGAATATTTATGAATACATCATATTATTTGAAACTCTATTTGAAACAACCTTCTAAAATTACATGGAGAATAAGTCACTTGGCTGGACAGTTTAAATAGAATAAACAATTTTGTTGTATCTTGGACAATTATATCATTAAGAAACTATAATCTAACAGAATATTTATGAATACATCATATTATTTGAAACTCTATCTGAAACAACCTTCTAAAGTTACATGGAGAATAAGTCACTTGGCTGGACAGTTTGAATAGAATAAACAATTTTTTAAAAATGGGGTTGCTGCAGGAATCAATGAGATGAGAGCAGATAAAGCGGTTATTTGGGCATTCACCTTTCTGTCAGGCTGTTTATATGTTTTATCGAATGACTCTTGGCATACATCACACCATGTCCTGTACTTCGCAACTGAGGACTCCATTTCAACCAATGAACTTTCTGGAATTAGGTGGAAATCATGAAACTTTTTTTCAGCCAATAATAATTCATTTTGATTGTTTTTATATTCATAATGTTTTAGTCATTTTACCCTCCTTCCTTCTCCAGGAGCCCGTCATAGTTGATAACATTTTTAGAATTTTGAACTGAACTGTTTATACAATCCTAGTATAGACCGCAGAATCAGAACAGTTTGTTATTTCTGATGGAGAATACAGATACACTGATTCATATGAAGTTATAAAGATAAAGCAGAAGTTATATAGATGTTTACTAAGCTTAGCTTAGTAAGCACAAGATAAATGCAAGTCAGGTCTGGTTAGTCACTCAATAAAAACTGTCATGTGATCAACATCTTTTGGTAGCATGCCGTGTGATCAATTAAGATATTGTAGGAAATTCATCTATGTGAATTTTCCTTTCTACCAGTGCTTACCCAAGTTTGGCATTATCTTTCAAGGAATCTGACAATAAAACATGTTTTTCGTTGAGCAAAATGCCTAACCCTTTTCTTAACCCGAACCCCAACCAAATCATAACACTATTTTAAATCTGTTCTGATGTGAAATCTACTAACATCAAAAGTGAACACGTTTTTTGCCCACCTTTAATGGGTCAAAAGTGTAGGGACACTTTTTTGTCCCTTTAAGAGGTCAAAAGCGAAGGGAGACTTTCCCCCCCCACCTTTAATGGGTCATAAGTATGGGGGCAACTTTTTCCCTCACCTTTAATGGGTCAAAAGTGTAAGGAAACTTTTCTCTTCTTCAAGCGATCAAAACTGAAAGGGGACTTTTTCCTCCCTTCAAGGGGTCAGCAGTAAAGGGGACTTTTTTTCACTCTTTTAAAGGGACAAAAGTGAAGTTTAAATTAACAACTGAGATATTTTACCTGATATAGACAGGTACTTCAGCTAGTATTCATATATATATATATACATATATATATGTATATATATATATATATATATATATATATATATATATATATATATATATATATATATATAGTAAATGATCCCTATTTTTAAGAAATTATTGGCTGGGGGTTGCATATTTTCTGGATCGAAAAAACTCTGGAGGTTGAGTTATCTATGAGTGAGGAGTGCTTGAGCTAAATGAATAGACAGGCAAATCAGTGCTTCATGATGACTCCGAGGCATATGGTCTGATGACTACATTAATGTAATACCTGGAGTTACCATGTAGCACTAATTTATCTATGTGTGTATATTTATATATATATATATATATATATATATATATATATATATATATATATATATATAATAGTAATAATAAATAATTGTGTCATTCACAGACAGCAGTTTCGTTGTATTACTGTGGCTATAGACTATCCATTATCCCATCCAGTACCTCGAGGTAGGATAGAAATTTTCGCTTCAGACCCAGAGGCTGGCATCTTACTTCTGCCTTACACCAAACTGGATGGTCAGTAAAGTTGAATTTAAGAAATATATTTACTCACGCATAATTCCCCATCCATCAGAGTGCATATATATATATATATATATATATATATATATATATATATATATATATATATATATAGAGAGAGAGAGAGAGAGAGAGAGAGAGAGTGCTTAGAGTGTGCTCAACCCAAAATAAGAGAGCATTAATCATAATAGTTATAATAATAATAATAATGATAATATATATATATATATATATATATATATATATATATATATATATATATATATATATATATATATATATATATATGTGCCCATAAGACAGTGAACGCAGTAGAAAAAGACCAAAACCAAGATGGAGAGATGAGATAGAAAAGTTTGCCGGTAAGATGTGACAGAGCTTAACACAATCACACGCATCATAGAAGGAGATGGGAATAGCTGAAGATGATGACGATGACACACAGATATCTCCTGATTTTAAAAGTTTGTTTAATACTACTTTTTCATTTTCATAAAGTTATAAGTTGAAAAACAAAAATAGCATTCAGCTTTGGTTTTGCATTTACAGAGGTAGCATGTACCCTACTCCTCTCTCTCTTACACCTCAGTCTCCTGATTACTCAGCCAAATATACCATCATCACCATTTTTTGCGGTCTGAGAACACTCAAAGATTTTTCCTAGATAAATTAATGGTCATCACTTCTCAACTCTTCCCTATTTCAACTTACAAAAGGTTTTTATAGGAATGCTCTACTTTTAGATAGTGGAGGAAAACCATTATATACAAGTCTAGTTGTTCACTCAATGTCTCTTGGCAGCATGCTATGTTGGGGAGATCAATTAAGAAATTGGAAATAAGGATGATTAATGAATAAGTCATTACTCTCGCCTTTTGTTGGGCAGTGAAAGAAAGTTTGAATTTTTCAAAAAGCAAATGTGAACACTTCCAGACACAAACTAAGGGATCAGTTTAGCATGAACTTACATTGCAAATCATTCAAAACTATTTAGGCTGTAAATAAAAAAAGTTTTTCCCGATATTATTAGGAGTAAATGTTTGAATTTTTAGCCCTCTAGTTCAATTGTTACAGCCTGTACCCACGACACACACACACACACACACATACATATACATATATATATATATATATATATATATATATTTATATATATATACACGCACATATATATATATATATATATATATATATATATCCAGCCAGCCAGCCAACTGCCAGCCAGACTAGCTCTGTAAAAAGCAATGGACTGTGAAGGCTTTTTTGGAACAACTTAGGAAAAGCGGTCTTGATTATTTATTATAAATATGTAAGTTTCACATCCTCGCTGATTTGATGCTACAAACAGCAAGCAAATAAAAAGAAATAAGAGAATTAATGAAAGAAAAACAAAATTCAGATTGAGCAC
Source organism: Thysanoteuthis rhombus (assembly GCA_963457665.1). NCBI lineage: Eukaryota > Metazoa > Mollusca > Cephalopoda > Oegopsida > Thysanoteuthidae > Thysanoteuthis > Thysanoteuthis major. The sequence continues at coordinate 17,961,481 of OY735242.1, read as the reverse complement.
TATTATCCTCTGATAGTAGTCTCTACTCCAAATTCTGTTTCCCATTAATTCTCTGATTTCTTCAATTGGGACCACCTTCCTTACAATGTGCCATTTCTATTTACAGACACTAAAATATTTTTACATTTTTGTGCATCCATAGCACACAGCACACCCAAGATATGAAGCAGCATATACCACTGATATAAATGTTGTAATTTTGAAACATTCTTTAAAAAAATATGTAATTAATAATTTTTGTACGTGTAATGCAATGGCATGTATCAGTTATGATAAACCAAGGTTGGCCAAAGCCTTTGTAGGACCCTAAAACCCCCACCACCTTTTTGTGACCCCCCTCGTCTCAGCTGGAGCCCCCCAACCATTGCTCTTTGTTGGCTTTTGGATTAACAATTGATGTAGCAATCAAATACTACCATTAACCAGGCGAGCAACTATACAAGGAGGGGGTATTGCTAATGTATTGACATTTTCTTCTTACATCTCATTGTAGGATATTGCTAAAAAGACTATTTCAAAATGGCTGATGAAGCAAACAGGGGCAGGGAGGAGTTGATTTATGCCTTCCTCTTGA